>SJXQ01004805.1:789954-808639 GCA_006408695.1 Aepyceros melampus
AGGAGCTAAAAAGCCTCTTGTTGAAAGTGAAAGAGGAGAGTGAAAAAGTTGGCTTAAAGCTCAACATTCAGAAAACGAAGATCATGGCATCTGGCCCCATCACTTCATGGGAAATAGATGGGGAAACAGTAGAAACAGTGTCAGACTTTATTTTTTTGGGCTCCAAAATCACTGCAGATGGTGATTGCAGCCATGAAATTAAAAGACGCTTACTCCTTGGAAGAAAAGTTATGACCAACCTAGATAGTATATTCAAAAGCAGAGACATTACTTTGCCGACTAAGGTCCGTCTAGTCAAGGCTATGGTTTTTCCTGTGGTCATGTATGGATGTGAGAGTTGGACTGTGAAGAAGGCTGAGTGCTGAAGAATTGATGCTTTTGAACTGTGGTGTTGGAGAAGACTCTTGAGAGTCCCTTGGACTGCAAGGAGATCCAACCAGTCCATTCTGAAGGAGATCAGCCCTGGGATTTCTTTGGAAGGAATGATGCTAAAACTGAAGCTCCAGTATTTTGGCCACCTCATGCGAAGAGTTGACTCATTGGAAAAGACCCTGATGCTGGGAGGGATTGGGGGCAGGAGGAGAAGGGGATGACCGAGGATGAGATGGCTGGATGGCATCATGGACTCAATGGACGTGAGTCTGAGTGAACTCCGGGAGTTGGTGACGGACAGGGTGGCCTGGCGTGCTGTCATTCATGGGGTCGCAAAGAGTCGGACACGACTGAGCGACTGAATGGAACGGAACAGATCACCTCATCTCTTAAGGGAGCACAGCCGATGTTTTAGCTAACTCCCTCAATAGATTTAGAATGTAGATTTAATAGGGGTTCACACTTTGATCATATCCAGTAGTGAAGTGGTTTGGTAGATTTACAAGGTTAGACTATGCAATTATAAATTTAAAAATATTAATGGAATGTATTTCCTGCAGAGAATCCAATCCTAAAAAACAGTCCAGATGTCTCAAATGCAACCCTTCTGAAAACGAACCCTCCGTCTCTCTCCAGATCAGTTTCTCTCCTCATTCTGTAATCACTAATTCGGGAAATTATACATACCCCTCTTTCCAAAGGGCTCTGTCCAGCTGTCATCCTTGGGGCCTCTCTGGTACCTCCAAAATCACACAAGCCCAAACACCTGTGGGACCCAAAGCTGAAACGTCCCTCTGTTCGGACATTTCTCTCAGTCCGTGCTTCCAGAACTACAGAGTTGTGTGCAGAAGCTTAGTTTCATGGCCAAGAAGTGCAACCAGATCTCTGAAACACAAATATGACCATGATTTGCCTTGTTTAAAGCCCCACAGAGGCGCCTCTTTTTCCAGAGGATAACTCAAACTTCTTAATCTGGCTGTTAAATTACCAAGCCATTTTATGATTTGCACCCAGCATTTTCATTACCCACTCCTCACTTTACACACTCAGCTAGCCACACCCACGTTCAGTGACCCACTTTCAACCCACCTCTGCCCCTCCCCACTACCTCTCTCATCCTTTCCCCTTCTCCCCCTCTTCCTCTCCCGCTCTTCAGTCTGAAGCTGCTCCTTCTGTCTGGGAATAGGGTAGCTTCTCTCATTGGGGAAATTTCAGCTTAGATTTTACATTCATTTTCTCTGCATAGTTTGTTGTGTTGCTAACCACATGGACTGTAGCCCTTCAGGCTCCTCTGTCCATGGGATTTCCCAGGCAAGAATACCGGAGTGGGTTGCCATTCCCTTCTCCAGGGAATCTTCCCAACTTTCGAACCCAGGGATCCAACTGGAGTCGCCAGCATTGGCAGGAGATTTCTTTACCACTGAGCCACCGGGAAACAGCAACACCCCACCCCACTCCACCCCCGCCCCCCTGCATAGTTTGCTACCACCGTATTTCTCTTTCCCACCTAAAGATAAGGTAGCTCTGCATCTCTGTAAATTACCTTCAAGCTGTTGTTTTATGTTAATTGCCTGGCCTTCTTCCTGTGCCTTCCATAGACCCCAGTTTCACTAAGATTGGGACCCTGATAGCAGTCTAGTTCACCACTGCAGCCCCTTTATGACTCAAAAAAAAAAAAAGAAAGAAAATTCATACTTTATGGCAAGACAAGAAAAATTTAAAAGTGAGAATTTTCTCTGCTGGTTTGGGCTCCCCCCTCCCCTTTAGTGGTATTGCGCATGCACAGTAACCAGACCTCCTTAGGAGATAACCTTCCACCTTAATCCTGTAAGGGGCCACGATGACTCCCTACACACTTTGAAAGTGCGTATCTGGACTGTATAAACTGTCAGTGCTTCGTTTGATGTATAACCCTTGTCTCAAAAACGTATAGTATATAATTGTGCTTTGCCCTCAACAGGGAGGCCACTCCTCGTGTTGTGGGATCCCGAGTCGCAAAACACAATGGAGTACAGTTTATTACGCCAGTGAGTCCAGGGGGCATCTGTTCCCAACAAGGACCCTGATGTTTCTGACGGGCCCAGTTTTATACACCCCCCCACCCTGCCCACGTGACTGGTTACTTGTTAGCAACCTCTTTGTTGTCTATGACTGAGTTTTACAACGAGTAGGTGCTAGGAGAACAATTAGGGTTAAAGAGGGGGGAACTATGATTATACATCAAAGCGGGATGTCTCCATGATGAATCTATCAGGGGCAGCCTGACCTCAACTACAATCTCCGTTTGCCATCTGTAGGGAAGGAAGTCTCCAGGAGACCTGGTTTTCACTAGCAACAGTTTCCTCACTCCTGGGCAGGGTTTAGGCCCAGTTCACATCCTGTCTGTAAGATGCATGGCAGGCTTCAAGATGGAGTCTCTCCTGCTTTCCTCACGCTGGCCCCAACACTCAGAGCTTTCTGAAAGCTGTCTCCCAGGATTATAAACCACAAATTGGCCTGAAAAAAAAATTTCCATTTCTTCCTTAGATTGACTATTCATTTCTTGTCGACACGATGCATGAATGAATGTATAAATGCATAAACGAATGAATAACAGGTGATGAAGAGCTTACAGACTAAGTGATGAAATATGCATCTAACACATGTTTATGCCTAGATCCTGAATGCCACGAGAAATGTATATCAATTGGTGGTATGGGTATAACACCCTCCCATGTGCCCTAGGTACTGTGAAAATGTCTAGTCTCTCGATACCTGTTTTCCACTTGTAAAATCAGTATACTATAGACATATGGGGAGAAGGCAATGGCACCCCACTCCAGTACTCTTGCCTGGAAAATCCCATGGATGGAGGAGCCTGGTGGACTGCAGTCCATGGGGTCGCTGAGGGTCAGACAGGACTGAGCGACTTCACTTTCACTTTTCACTTTCATGCATTGGAGAAGGGAATGGCAACCCACTCCAGTGTTCTGGCCTGGAGAATCCCAGGGACAGGGGAGCCTGGTGGGCTGTCTATGGGGGTTGCACAGAGTCGGACACGACTGAAGGGACTTAGCATAGACATTATAGAAGGTTTAAATAAGGTAAATAAAAATCATTTTCTTTAGTACTTTTAAACTGACTCCAAATTTAGCATGAGAATGGGATAAAACTGCTCCCAAAGCCCATTGGTAAATATGTTACATTTGCAAATGATTACCTTGCTTTTACCTTGATTTTGTTGCAAAGCCCTGTAGCCTCCCTGTGTTAGACTCTGTAGTCCAGTATTCTCAACCTGGCAGAACCTTAAAATCCCCTGATGCCTAGGGGGCATTCCAGAGCAATTTGGTCAAAACCTCTCTTTGAAGTGAAGATGTATCTAGATTGTCTGCAGATGATAAAACATGAATAAAAACAATTTTTCCAAACACAATTTACTGAAACAACAATAACAACAATCAAAAAAAAAAGGCAAAAAAAAAAGTTCGACATCAGAACAATTAAGTCAAAACAAAACTTACCTAAAATCAACTACTCCAATAATGATTTTACACAAATGTAAAATATGAAGTAATTTTGTAACTCTTTGGATGTTTAAAGGCAATTTTCTTGTTTGACCTTGAAAACTTTTTTAGTTATTAATCTCTTAAATCTCCTTTGACTATTAGCCACTATCCATATGTGTCATGATTTCAAGGGATAAAAGTGATTCAGCCTGCATGTAAATGTCGACCATCATGGAGTGACTTTCCCAACTTAACCTGTTCTACCCACAACCCCAGGGAAGATTAAAAAAAAAAAGTACCATGAGATCCCTCCTGTTGTTGAAGATTTGGTTACTACACTTCAGTTCAGTTCAGTTGCTCAGTCATGTCCGACTCTTTGCCACCCCATGAATAGCAGCACGCCAGGCCTCCCTGTCTATCACCAACTCACGGAGTTCACTCAGACTCACGCCCATAGAGTCTGTGATGCCATCCAGCCATATCATCCTCTGTCATCCCCTTCTCCTCCTGCCTCCAATCCTTCCCAGCATCAGAGTCTTTTCCAATGAGTCAACTCTTTACATGAGGTAGCCAAAGTGTTGGAGTTTCAGCTTCAGCATCAGTCCTTCCAGTGAACACCTAGGATTGATCTCGTTTAGGATAGACTGGTTAGATCTCCTTGCAGTCCAAGGGACTCTCAAGAATCTTCAACACCACAGTTCAAAAGCATCAGTTCTTCGGCGCTCAGGTTTCTTCACAGTCCAGCTCTCACATCCATACATTACCACTGGAAAAAACATAGCCTTGAGTAGACGGACCTTTGTTGGCAAAGTAATGTCTCTGCTTTTGAATATGCTATCTTTTCTTCCAAGGAGTAAGCGTCTTTTAATTTCATGGCTGCAATCACCATCTGCAGTGATTTTGGAGTCCCCCAAAATAAAGTCTGACACTGTTTCCACCGTTTCCCCATCTATTTCCCATGAAGTGATGGGACCAAATGCCATGTTCTTTGTTTTCTGAATGTTGAGCTTTAAGCCAACTTTTCCCACTCTCCTCTTTGATCAAGAGGCTTTTTAGTTCCTCTTCACTTTCTGGCATAAGGGTGCTGTCATCTGCATATCTGAGGTTATTGAGATTTCTCCCCACAATCTTGATTCCAGCTTGTGCTTCTTCAAGCCAAGCATTTCTCATGATGTACTCTGCATGTAAGTTAAATAAGCAGGGTGACAATATACAACCATGATGTAATCCTCTTCCTATTTGGAACCAGTCTGTTGTTCCATGTCCAGTTCTGTTGCTTCCTGACCTGCATACAGGTTTCTTTAGAGGCAGGTCAGGTGGTCTGGCATTCCCATCTCCTTCAGAATTTTCACAGTTTATAGTGATCCACACAGTCAACGGCTTTGGCATAGTCAATAAAGCAGAAATAGATGTTTTTCTGAAACTCTCTTGCTTTTTTTTGATGATCCAGCAGATGTTGGCAATTTGATCTCTGGTTCCTCTGCCTTTTCTAAAACCAGCTTAAACATCTGGAAGTTCAGGGTTCACATATTGCTGAAGCCTGGCTTGGAGAATTTTGAGCATTACTTTACTAGCATGTGAGATGAGCGCAATTGTACGGTAGTCTGAGCATTCTTTGGTTATTACAAGAAACCCTTTATTTTTAGATAATTTAATATAGTGCAAGGTGAAAAGCCTGGGTGCTAAAAGTCATGTTTCCTTCTTTCTTTTTTAAAGGAAGTCACTGACTGCTTAGAATGTATTTCTTGAGTGAATGCTTCACTTTACTAAGGAGACAGAGATGTTAATCAGTTAAGGACTCTAATTGAGGCATGACTTATCTCACAACTTGTGCTTTGAATTACTAAAAATCCTCAGTTTTCGTAGACACATGACCAATGCTGATAAAGGAAGAAATTGTGAGTCAGTAAAATGGGTTGCTTATTTTACTTATCCTCTGCCTAAAACCATCAAAGTGTAAACACTACCATTTTAACAGACTTGGGAAGATGTCCAAGGAGCACTGGTCTTGGCCAAAGTACTGGGACTGGTAGTCAGGCAGAAAATAATTCAGGCAAAACAGCCTGGCTTGCAGGAGCCAGATGCCACAGTCGGGCTGTTTTAGGTATCAGTCTTTGCTCTGTGACCTTTGAAAACTTGTCTAGCCTTTGTAAACTTCAGCTTCATAATTTGTACTGTTCGGTTTGGTTCAGTCGCTCAGTTGTGTCCGACTCTTTGCGACCCCATGAATCGCAGCACGCCAGGCCTCCCTGTCCATCACCAACTCCCGGAGTTCACTCAGACTCATGTCCATCAAGTCAGTGATGCCATCCAGCCATTTCATCCTCTGTCATTCCCTTTTCCTCCTGCCCCCAATCCCTCCCAGCATCAGATCTTTTCCAATGAGTCAGCTCTTCGCATGAGGTGGCCAAAGTTTTGTACTGTAAAGGTATGGAAAGTTGTGCGGATTAAAGGGGATAATGAGAGTGCAGTACTAAGCACAAAAAGTGTTAGTATATACTAAGTGATTCTTTCTTGAGTCCTTGACTGACACTTCAGTTTAATATGTTTGATTCAGTTTCATTAAGATTGTAAAGTTGAACATGGGAGCAGAAGCTTATGATCTTTTTGAATGAATAGCAATGCAAAGCCCAGCACTAAAGAGGAAAATGTGGAAAAGATTATGACTAAAAACTGGAAAATGCCTTGGCTCCACTGCTAGGAATATATATGTGTGTGTGTGTGTTAGCATGATTAATTTCAGCTCCTCTTCGATCTATTGCCATTGTAAGCAATCTAACTACATAAACATTTGATACAGGGTAAAGCAATTAAAGATTTAAATATATCCTCTTAAAATAAAAAAAGATCCATTGATAAAATTCACTCTAGATATGAACTACGTATACTGAGATGACAAGTTTATAATTTCACTTTGTTAATAGGAAAAATTAAAATAGTTTCAGTATAGACTAGCTGTTTGAGATAAATGTGTTCAACTTGGTAAACAGTTTTATTTTAGTTGTTCAATAAATTGTGAAATACATTACTTAGGGAAAATACATGTATAAAGTCAGATATAAAATTTACCCAATGGTTTTTGGAAAGGAAGATACAAACTCCCCAAATCTGAATACAATATATACCAACCATGCAGACTACTTGTAATTCACAAATATGTCAGCAGATGGCAATCATGAGCTTTAAGTTTATAAAGTTTTGCTTTAGCCCAAAGTACTGTCCGTTCTGTTCCGTTCAGTCGCTCAGTAGTGTCCGACTCTTTGCGACCCCATGAATCACAGCACGCCAGGCCTCCCTGTCCATCACCAACTCCTGGAGTTCACTCAGACTCACGTCCATTGAGTCCGTGATGCCATCCAGCCATCTCATCCTCGGTCGTCCCTTTCTCCTCCTGCCCCAATCCCTCCCAGCATCAGGGTCTTTTCCAATGAGTCAACTCTTCGCATAAGGTGCCCAAAGTACTGGAGCTTCAGTTTTAGCATCATTCCTTCCAAAGAAATCCCAGGGTTGATCTCCTTCAGAATGGACTGGTTGGATCTCCTTGCAGTCCAAGGGACTCTCAAGAGTCTTCTCCAACACCACAGTTCAAAAGCATCAATTCTTCAGCACTCAGCCTTCTTCACAGTCCAACTCTCACATCCATACATGACCACAGGAAAAACCATAGCCTTGACTAGACGGACCTTAGTCGGCAAAGTAATGTCTCTGCTTTTGAATATGCTATCTAGGTTGGTCATAACTTTTCTTCCAAGGAGTAAGTGTCTTTTAATTTCATGGCTGCAGTCACCATCTGCAGTGATTTTGGAGCCCCCCAAAAATGAAGTCTGACACTGTTTCAAAGTACTGTAGGAATGGCAAAAACCAAGGCAACTATTTATTGACAGCTGGTTTTTACGTGTAATCCTTCAATAAAGGATGTAAGATCAAGTTTTGACTCTGAAAGCCCTTCCTACTGGCTTCTTAGATTGTTGAACTAACAAATGTACACTATGCTTGCAGTGAAGAAAAAGAAAGCACATTTCATTACTTTTTATTGAATATAATAGATTTTATATTTTGCAAGCTATAGCTATTACTGAAATACATAGAAATGCAATGACTCAAGTACATCTGCCTAAAAGGTAAGACCTGACTGTTTTAATGAGGTTACATTGTATTGGTGGCCCTCAAAGTCAGGTCCCTGGCCCAGCAACAGCTCCATCCCCTGAGAAGTAGAGGTGCAGGTTCTCAGGCCACACCCAGACCTAAGTAAAATCACAATTCTGGGATGAAGCCCAGGTGATCAAATACCAGCTGAAGTATGAGAACCAAAGCCTCTAAAGCAGCTTTAAATACAGAAGAGAGGCTCTGAATTTATGACTTTTGTTCAGGTGTAACTGATGTAAATACAGTAATAACAATGTCATTGATTATTTCTTCTTATTATTTAGTGCTCAAACACAGTTCTTTCAAATAAAGAACATGACTCAGAAGGTTAGAAGCCATGACTTAATTTCCAAGCATTTCTTACACCCAAAGAATTGCGGTTTATATTCCCTTTTGCGTTATATTGAAAGGGATAACATTATGGTACATTTTGCATTACAACCTAATGAAACAAATACAAACTAGGTCAAGACAGGATTATTTCCCAGGAGTAGAGAACAATCTTCATGAAGGAAAATAATTTTCTCCAAAACATGTATTATTCTTATTAGCATCAATACATGTGTATGTTCTATCTTCTCTAAGGCAAAGCCAAATTTTCCTGCAATTTTGTCCCTGAGATAAGAGTCATTTTAAATTAACAACAAATATACCCCGGCACAATTTTTTTTAAAAAGAGAAGATATACAAAATTGTTTATTGATGTGATAATTTTATCCTAAACATTACTATCACTACTATGTTTCAATTCTCTTACTCTTTGAATTTTTATTAATTCAAAATTTATCAAAGAATACATAAACTACCCTTCGACGAAGAATCAGTGTTTATTCAACTACTTCAGTACAGAGACAACTTTTTTCTCATCTGTAATATATAAATACAGTTTTAATAAATAGACTATTTGTAAATTATATTAAGTGCTTATGAGGGTAATAACAGGAGCAAAAATCATAAGGATTCATTGTATTTTCACTCTCTAGAAAATGTAATTATTTGTGTCTGACTTTTGTGGTAACAGATATAATACTGTTGAAACATCGTGATCTTTATGCTTAATCTCCTGGCCATAGTTCAGATATTCTGACTATTATCTAGGGACATGTGTGTTAGAATTTCCTCTCTATATACTTATGTGTAATATGTATGTGTGTATTTGTTTAAATGTGAACTTTAAAAAATGGACTTGGGTAAAATGATAAAATCATATACATCTTTTAGCTTCACCTACCTGAGGTTGCAAGTATCCATCTAGGTATCTATCAGTCATTACCAGGAAGGCTAGATGAAACTTCTAGCTGAAAAGGATTGGTTTAATTAATTCGGGGCATGCATTTGTGCACGTGGGTGTACATGTGCAGCTGTGTGCGCTGGTGACCACTGGGAAGAGGTTAAGAAGGTATCAGAAAGGCTGGGTTACCTACCGAGGATTTGGTGCCTTCTTTATATAACTTAATATCCTTTGATGAAAAGGAGAGTCAGTATTTCTCTTAAGGCTCTATTTCCTTCTTAATTAGATGTTACTGTGACAGTTTCAACACCCCTCTTTCAAGGCTTTCAAATCTGGAGTCTGGCCAATAAAATTAATCATGGTGATTGCAAGGGTCTCCATGGAAATTATCTATTTCCATCTGTCTTTAGCTTCCTGTAGAACATAAAGAAAACAGTTTCCCTTTCTGTTTTTTGAGTGGTACCTTAAAGCTGTAGTTTAATAAAGAACTTGCTGGCTGCAGAGTTTGTGTAGGTGAGAACTTGCAGATCTTAGACATTAATTATATTCCAAAGAACATGGTGTGGAAGTTTGAGAGTGGAATGTAGATAAAATGAAATTTAAACATGGTGCATTTTAATATAGAATAACTCTCAAGTCATTACACACAATGCATACTAACAGATCATATTCTCCACTTCCTCTTATGACTACAAGATGCTCTCGATACTTTTGTGCTCTTTGCAGATTATTAAAGGAGTAAATTTATCTTTATCCAGTGACAAAGTGGACTTTCCCACTTGTGAAAAAATGCAAGAGTATGCAGAATTTACAAGGGAAGATAGTACATGAAAGCCACATTTGTCAGTAAAATAAAACTCTGGAACTCCAAAATTCACGCTGAAATGGGTATTTTCGGGTGAGGAGGATAAAGGACTTACTGAAAGCAACTCTCTCCCCTTGTGTCTCACTTTCCCTTGACATTGCTTCCTGTGACTCGTATTGTCATGCACCATATTGACTTTAGAATGAAACTTGCTGATGGTGTTAGCTCTGCTTGAATAAAACTTCTTTGATATTTTTTGGTGCAGATGAGTAGGCCAAGAGAAATGGCAACCCACTCCAGTACTCTTGCCTGGAGAATCCTAGGGACAGGGGAGCCTGGTGGGCTGCCCTCTATGGGGTCACACAGAGTCGGACACGACTGAAGCGACTTAGCAGACACTGAAAAAGAAAAAGAAAGTACAAGAACAGAACTAACATATAAAAGCGGACTTTTGTTCAGTTTCAAATTAGTTTTCTTTATAGACTACCGGTCCAATGCCCTTACGAAGCTTGGGGATGGTGGGGCGGAGCAGAAATGATCTCACCTTGGTTTCTCACTTACAGCTAGTTTCCAGCCTGTCTCCAACGACCACCTAGATTTTTCAGCCTTTTTACATTCAAGGTTTAGAGAACTCAAGATTTCCCTTTATTTACCTGAGATCCTTCCTCTGATTCCTGTTTTGAGTTTGAGCACATGCTTGTTTGCCAGGAACCTAGTTTGTTGAAGTCCTGTTTGCTGAGAGTGAAGTCAAAGCTTGACAACCAGAGAGAGAAAGTCTCAGGGCTTAGTGCAGGAGCCAGCAACAGAAATCACCATGGCACCACAGAGCAGGTACTTGGCTCGAAAGCAGAGGCAGCAGAACAAGTCAAGGGGAGTGGCTCATATGGGGTGGACTTGTGGTTTGGATTTTAGACCTAAGTGTATATAGTTGCCTGATTTGGCTGAATGACTAAGATTCATGGGTATAGCCAGATATGATCTCACCTTTCAGGTAAAATATTGATGTCTTCCCACCTTTTCCTTATTTTAAATAGAATAAATAATACTAGCACAATAGAGGGATATTCACGTCTGTAGACAATGGACAGTATAATAGCCCTGCAGAAATGCTGCACCACTACAGGTTTACTCACAGACAGCAAGATGCTAACACCACCTCTTAGGACTTGAAAACTTTCCTGCAATTCGTTGTACTATAAAGGACACAGCGCCTTTCTTTCATTCTTTTCTATTTTTCTCAGATATTTAGGTGAAAGTATTAATATCCTTAGGACAGAAAAAAGATATGTCCCAATCATAAAAACTTTGGGGATGGTGATGGGGGCAGTGGACTTCTAGCAGCCTGGAGGGAGCACTTCGAGTCTATTGAAGGGAATAAGATTCAGTGTTACCTCTTTCCTTGGCTGACTGACCATTACGGACAGAGTGAGGGACAGCGTTGGCTGATCCACCCACCCACGGAGGAAACTGGCTCTTCTTTCCTGGGCAGTAAGCTTGGAGGGCCCAAGAGATTTCTTCTAGCCCCAGCTCCAGATGTTGTTGAAGGACGATTGAGGTCCTCTGTCTTAGTGAGTAGGTGGGGACCAATATCCTAAGAATAAAGTAATCAACAAGAGACAATGCAAATTTGACAAGATTTGGGGTGTTTCTGTGAAGCTCCCAGAGCTTCTCTAGCAATTTTTAGTAACACAATACATTTTGGCTTGGGGGGGTGGGGGCAGGGTTTGCAGCACCTTGTGTGGCAAAAGAAGCAGAGTCTTTGGATGTTAAGGTAGGAAAACCTTTGAAATCACTAAGTCTTCAGCTCATGAAAAGGAAAGTGAAAAATGTTCCTAGTTTTAAAGATTCCTAATTAAATGAATGTGACCTACCTCTAATTAGTTGATGCAGATAATTCTAAACTATTAAAATAGTGCAACACATTTTTTTAGATCTAGAATTTGACTTTTCACAATATATTTCTTGGGAAATACATCCCAAATAAGAGATTCTGTATTCAGTAGATAATTTTCCTGGCAGAAAGAGTTTTAAAAAATACTTTACTAGGCATCCACATTTCCAGCAATTTCTGAATTAGTTTCCTCTGCTATGAGTAACTGACAACCTGTGATTTATGGACTTGGAATAATTGAATTTCTTGGCTGTCAGATACTTTGAGTAAGAAATATTACATATGTTTCCAGAAAAGTGATTTAAGGGAGAAAAGAGTGAAGTGATGCCAAGTTCTGAAACTGTATTTGGAAACTGTGTTCTAACCAAATGGTACTTAAGATGTTCTAAGTTTCTAAAATGTGTTTGCTAAATAATGCTTGAAAATGCAGTCTAATCATGCTGCTTTCCAGCTAAGTCAATGAAACCAGTGGAGAGTAACTTATTGTTCTCACCTGCTCAAGCCCAAGAAATGCAGAATTTGTCAGTGACACATGGTGAGGAGCTGAGTCCATTTCTTCAAGAACAGGAGTTACACAATATCTTATTTTATCTGTCAAATATAAAATATTGACTGATTTAGTGGAATCATTGCGCAAACATATTTTTTTAAAACGTTACATCTCTACCACAACTTCTTAGCTTCACTGTGTGTTGACTTACACTGGATTTTGGCTAGTTTCATCCACTCTTTGGCTTTAACCAGTTCATCAACTTCATATTTCAAAGAGTGTTTACCAACCCTTTTCACGTTCTATTATAATGATTATTGGTTGACTAGGGAAGAAATTTTTAGGTACTGAGGGTAAGGACCAGTTCTGAGTGCTTTTGACTAACTCAGTCCAATAGGAATTTCTGAGATGATGGAAATATTCTGTAACTGTAGTCCATATGTTCAGCCCTTGGACCATGACTACCTCAACTGAGAAACTGAATATTTGATTTTGTTTTAACTAATGTATATTTAAATTTAAATACTCATGTGGATAGGATTGTGGCTACTCTATCAGATAATACAGTAGACCTTAGAACAGTGCATTTATGACCCTGAGCAACTCAAGTCTACACTTGTGGGTACACTAACCCTGGTTGCTTGGGATCATATTCATGGGTGTTCCTCAGTGTTTCTAAGTTAGGGGGTAATACTTCCCTAATTTGGGGCTTCCCTGGTGGCTCAGAGAGTAAAGCATCTGCCCGCAATGAGTGAGACCCGAGTTCGATCCCTGGGTCGAGAAGACCCCCTGGAAAAGGAAATGGCAACCCACTCCAGTATTCTTGCCTGCAAAACCCCATGGACTGAGGAGCCTGGTAGGCTACAGACCATTGGGTCACAAAGAGTGGAACACGACTGAGCAACTTCACTTTCACTTCCCTAATTTAGAGAGGTGTAAATTTGTTAGGATATTTGTTATTGTACAACCGAAGTGTCCTCCTGGCGTTTAGTGGGTAGTGGCCCGAGATGCTTAATGGCTTGAAATGTATAATACAGTCTGCACCATGAATTACTGCTGCTGCTAACTCGCTTCAGTTCAGTTTGGTTCAGTTCAGTCGCGCAGTCGTGTCCGACTCTGTGCAGCCCCATAGACGGCAGCCCACCACGCTCCCCTGTCCCTAGGATTTTCCAGGTAAGAACACTGGAGTGGGTTGCCATTGCCTTCTCCGACAATCAGTTACTGTCCACCCCAAATGCCAGTAGGAAACAATGTGACAAATCCAAATAGCTCAGCCAAGTTCTCTAAATATTTCAGCTGAAGGATTCATTTGTGAGATCTGCAATCTTAGTGCTGCTGCTGCTGCTGCCAAGTCGTTTCAGTCGTGTCCGACTCTGTGTGACCCCATGGACGATAGCCCACCAGGCTCCCCCGTCCCTGGGATTCTCCAGGCAAGAACACTGGAGTGGGTTGCCGTTTCCTTCTCCAATGCATGAAAGTGAAAAGTGAAAGTGAAATTGCTCAGTCGTGTCCGACTCTTAGCGACCCCATGAACTGCAGCCTACCAGGCTCCTCCGTCCATGGGATTTTCCAGGCAAGAGTACTGGAGTGGGGTGCCACTTGCCTTCTCTGAATCTCAGTGCTATCTATAGTTAATTCTATCTCCTATGATCTGTATCTTATTTCCTCCCGCCTCCTCAAGGTTCTTTTATCATGCTCATTTTGTTCTGTATCCTCAACCACTTCCTGTCCATATTTGAACATACTTTAATCTTTCCAAATTATGTCAACTAGGAAAAACTAAATACCATTTCTTAATTTCACGTCCTCTAGCTGGGACTGTCTGCCTCATTCACAGCACCCTGTCTCCTGCCAGTCTGAGAACTATATATTTATTCATCTAGCTATAGGGAGAAGGGACTATTTCTTATATTGTGATGGAAAGAATGTTCACACCATATGTAAGTTTCAAAACACACCATTTATTACACAGACAAATCAATAGATTATCATACCATGTTCCACTTCTAAACAACTGTATATATGTATGTGTAGAGACACACACACATATGTTGAAAATTTTTAAACAGAGTTCACTTCTTTTATGCTTATAATTACTGGACCTTTTAGTATCTAGTCTCTATGGCACACTACCATATTAGGGTCACTTTTTTTTTTTCTAATTTAGTATCACATTACTTTTTCCCAAGGGTAGGCTCATACTAAAACTGCAATGCAGTCACTTAAAATATTCTAGTTCAAAGTTTTTTGAAAATTTAATTTTCAAATACTTGACAAATGTCTTAACTTCCCCTACTTACCTCAAAAAGAATCACTGCACAACCCAAATAAATGATTCTAAATAACTGAGTCCTAAAAATGTTGGGCTAAATATTAAAATAATTAAAGATCTATCTATACTTGGTTAAATACACTGTAGACTACTTGGATAACTGTGATGATGGCATCTCTTCTTAACTCTTTGTCAAAGCAGTCATGTGCCTGCTTTTGTCCTTTATGGGTGATTTATTATTTCAAAAGGCATTGAAACATCTTACTGATATAACTCTGTACTGTGCAAACATGTCTACAAAGAAACGCCACCTAAAATGAGAGTTGGTGGTTATTCTTTCAGTACAAAACCACGTCCTTGCATAAATTCAGTAGAACCGTATATACACAAATACCTGTATTATATAATTCAGATTTTCAGTGTTTAAAAATCATTCATAATTATGGTATCAAATAAACAGAAGTGAATTGCCACAAGTTATATTCTCATAAATATTTTCAAAGACCATGCTGTTTTCTCTCCAATATATAGTATCATAGGTTAATATTTTAACATTCCTTTATGGAAGTGAAGGACTGAATCTAGCTATTTAAACATAAGCCTATTTTTTAGCTTCCTTCTACAGAGATCTCTTTCAGGTTCTTTGGGTATAGGCATTCTTGAGAATGATCTGTCTGTATTTTTCCATGTGAATTGTAAAACAAAACAAAAATCCTAAATTAAATTCTACCAAAGTAACTGTAACTTCATCTTTTGGGCATACATCATTTGTCATTTTATATAATTTTAATTGGGCTATAATGTATTTGAAATATAAGTGTCGTGAATAATTGCAAGTAATTCTATCTATATTTCTAAACATGGAAGTATCTGAATTAAAGCTGTTATGTTTATAAATCAATAATAATTGTTCTTACATAAATACCAAAATAATAGATTGCCAAATAATTAAGCAGTTTGTCTTGATACTATTCAGACCACTTCACCCCATGAATTTCAGCCACAGTGGTATTTACATATAATAGATATAATAAAAGAAATAAAACTAAGAAAATTTAGTTGAAACTAAATGTGACTCTGTGGGCACAGAAAAGTCTAAAAAACCACTTTTACATTTCTATGGGAATAGAATCTTGATAATACTCCCACAGCATCACAGTTTCTTTTCTACTATGTATTTATATCCATGAATGTTATAAATATGTGCTATATATATTGTCTATATTTACAAATATACACATACACACAAACATACTATATTCTTAGGCTCATTCACAAACATGCATGTCAATCTGCACAGTGTAATCAAAAGATACTTTTCCTTAAGTGATATTCATTTATAACTCTGCTCTTTTGTGCAAAAATATCATACAGATTAATATTCTCTCTCTCTAAAAAAAACCCTCTTTTTATGTTTTATGTTTTATTAATTTACAAGAAAATTATGAAATATAGTTCATTCACAAATTGAAAATAATTACAATGTTTTTACAACAAGGCATTGCTGAGGTTTTAAATTGTGGCATTCTTTGAAGCCATCATCTTTCAGAACAAAGACATTGGTAAGTTATTGTTTCTTGATATTTTCACTTTTTAATTACTTATATGAAATATGTCATTACAAGTCTAACATTCATGCTAGTCAAATAGTGTTTGTGTAGAATATGAATCTTTCTATTTTATCTTTTTTTTTTTCCTGGAAAGTCTTTTATAGAATGGTATGGAAAGTTGATTGAAATTACTGTATTAGAATATTTTGAAAAGTTTTTCACCAGTAAGAAAAAAAAAAGCTGAAGAAATAAAGTGAGGCAAAATTGAAGAAGAAGAATTTCAGCGAGTACTCAGGAGAGATAACAGCAAATGCAAGAGCTATTTTAACTTATCTCCTAGTCCTTTGGTATTTCTTTGCCTCATGAAAAATGTTCAGTTCTTTAAAATATTGATTATACTCTTCCATTAAATATCAGCTGTGGTCCTCCATTGCTCATGTTGTCTGTCATTTCCTGTTAGGAAAATAAAATTAATTAAAATTCACTTTCAGAATAAGACATTAATTTAGTTAATTTGTTTACAAAACAGAAATTTCAAGCTATTGAAAAACTTTCTGAGTTTAGGGGGAGGACAAGGATTAATATTGCTGATTTTGAGAAAATAAATTTTCAAGCCATCTTGGAACCCACGAAAATGCTGAAGTGACAGTCTCTCAGACCAAAATCTTCTACCCACAACAAGAGTTTACTCTCTCCTCAGTCCCCTCGGTTTTTCCTATCATTCCTCCTCTCTGTTTTGGAAAGACCTCGCCTAGAAAAAAGATGCTTAAATACCCGGGTTTTTCCAATGTATACGTTTGTCTGTTGAGCATATCAACAAAATGCCAACAGATGCTAGGAGTTACCTTTACTGTGTAGAAAACTCTGTGGCCTTTTCTGAAAAACTGAAAAAGGCAACAAAGGGACTGCCTGTCTGTAACTGAGCAACACTAATAATTCACAGTGGGACATACTGCTTTTCAGGGCATTGTCCCTCATACACTAAAAAAAACAAACTGTAGAAGCTCTTAACATGTTTTTTAAGAGATCAATTACTCGATAGTTAAAAAGGAAAGCTACATGAGAAGGCAACAGGAATTTTAGTAAAAACAATGAACTTACTCATGTTTCATTTGTAATTTTAGAAATTGTTAATTTAAGAAAAATTCAGATGCTTTGAATTCATATGTTTTGTTGAACATTAAACTCTTCCCTATACAATGAAAGGTAATAAGGAGATGTGAGGCCCATCACACTTATAATGGTTAGTGGGTCATATTATAAATAGTATTTAGGCAGAACTATCTAAAAATAGATGAAAACATCATTCCATGCTTGAACAAGCCTATTTGCAAAAGTGCTGTAACAAAGACTCCAGTGGAAAAGAGGTTTTCTCAATGATCTCAAGCCTATTGGGTATGTCTAATGTCTTTGTCTGGATGAAATAAAAAGGAAAGTAATGTGTTTGCTTTTGTACACTTTAGAAATTCTTCCAAATCTTTATTTCAAAAATGAAAAGATATCTATGCCTCATTTTTATTCTCTTTTTGAAAATTCAGTACAGGAGAGACAAAGTAAAATAATGTTAACTTCTTATCTTTGGTGGTTCTATAAGTGGCTTAGGAGAGTCAGGGAGGGACTGGAAGATAGGAATTGGTTTGATTTTGGAACTATGCTTTTGAAAACTTTGGTGTCTTTTAGAACATGAGGTAGAGTGTTATCCAAAAAAGTTCTGAGCAAGAAGACAATATACAAAGAAGACCCTTTCTCTTCTCAGGTCAAGACCAACCCCCTGCAAAGTGCCTGGCCCCTTACAGGCCACAGGGGTTGTCTTTTTAAGTGAGTATCCATTATATGTACCCTGATGAAGTGCTGAGGAATTGCCTGAAGCCTAAAAACTTAAACCAGTTTAGGGTTAACTCTCCGACAGAAAGTGAAGTTCTTTTGGTGCCAACAGTCTGCCTTTATGTCTGGCAGCAGTTCAGTCTCACTGAGAGGCTGGCTTTTGCTAGAGATATGCTCACAGAAGTAGGTCTACAAAAACACTGGGGTTACTAGGATGAGGTTAAGTTTATTGATGAGATACCTGATTTGAAGTTCATTTTAGAACTCACTATTATATAGGCAAGAAAAATGGAACTGTCTCTCCAAAATGACCTTTAACAAAATCTACTCATCCACCTGTAGCTCCTCCTTCTCAGTTCAGTTCAGTCGCGCAGTCGTGTCCGACTCTTTGCGACCCCATGAATCACAGCACGCCAGGCCTCCCTGTCCATCACCAACTCCCGGAGTTCACTCAGACTCACGTCCATTGAGTCTGTGATGCCATCCAGCCATCTCATCCTCGGTCGTCCCTTTCTCCTCCTGCCGCCAATCCCTCCCAGCATCAGGGTCTTTTCCAATGAGTCAACTCTTCGCATAAGGTGCCCAAAGTACTGGAGCTTCAGTTTTAGCATCATTCCTT
>SJXQ01004806.1:0-13095 GCA_006408695.1 Aepyceros melampus
CAAAGAGTCGGACCCGAATGAGCAACTGAACTGAACTGAACTGAAAGACTCTGACCAGAGACCTCAGTCCCACGTTCCTAACAGTGTCCATGGTGCACTACAGGAGAAGTGTTACACAAGTGCCCCTCTGTGTTAGACAGGGGTCCCCAACTTTTTTGATACCAGGGACCAATTAATGGAAGACCATTTTTCCATGGACAGAGAATGAGGAATGGTTTCAGGATGGTTCCCGTGCATTACATTTATTGTGTACTTTATTTTTAATATTATTACATTAGTTCCACCTCGAATCATCAACCATTAGATCCCAGATGTTGGAGATCCCTGACATTGAGTAAAGTGTAAAGAGAAAACACAGAACGCAGGAAACAGTTTGAAAACCAATGACTGGAAACATTAGGTATTAATATTTAATTCTGTTAGCCTTTTCTCATTTTCCTAAACATATTCATTTCAGATAGTATATCTAAGTAATTGTAGTATTTTTCAAACACTTGGCTATTTAAAACAAGTTTTCTATGATGAGTGTTTCTTAGAAGTATTCTAGAATAAAAAGGATTTTTGTGTGATCATAAATTATACTCAATTATTTTTAAAGTGTATCTTAGTAACTGAAAAATTTATTTGAAGTACTGTTTCCAAGTAACCAACAGGAATTAAATTATTTTTATAAGTATTGTTAAACTTCACCCTAGTGATACTTCCCATAGCATTAAAACATTCCCTTTTATTCATATAATTCAGTAACATTTATAAAAATCCTTTGCATATGATCTTTTCCTTATTGTTAAATGTCTGCCCTAGAATATCTATCAAACTCAATAAAAATTCATATTTAAAACACAAATATTAAGAAATATTGTAGTAAAAGATCCACCAAATGGAGTTACAGTATTTTAATACTCTTTAGAGCGTCTGCGTACATGCTCAGATGCTAAGTTGTGTCCACCTCTTTTTGACCCTTTGGACTATAGCCCACCAGACACCTCTGTCCAGGGAATTTTACAGGCAAGACTACTGGAAGGGTTGCCATTTCTTCCTCCAGGAGATCTCTCTAACCCAGGGATCGAACCCATGTCTCCTGCGTCTCCTGCATTGGCAGGTGAATTCTTTACCACTGAGCCACTAGGGAAGCACTTGTATAATTATATTTTAGAATCAGTTTTTGTCTTGGGGATGTTTTTAGAAATATCCTCCAGCAAATGATTTGATAATGTAGAATGTTTGGTTACCTCAAATAGCATTTCACTTATTTGTTCACCATGTTTTATGTATCTGGAGCAGCCAGTAGAGCATAAGATGAGGTCAAGAAATATCATTTCAAAGAACTCTGCTTTGGTTAGTCTCTGGTGGGTCCACTGTGGGGACCAACAGGAAGAGTGTTATTTTCTTCAGTTCTTGTATACCAGATACCCTGAGGTCCAAGTCCAGAATCTTTCTGCTCTTTGGCAGAATGCTTCCCAAATATTCCAGATTCACAAAAAGAATGCAGTTCATCTTAATGAAATTATATAGAAGGAAGATAGAGATACGGACCAATGATTGAAGCTCTTTAATTCAATGCAATCGGTAGCAATTCATTTAAAGAAGAAACGAATCCAAGAGGTTCACAGGAGTGCATAGAGAGTATCTCAGAGATTCTGAAATAATTGAAGAACTGTTCTGCAGAGCCAAGAAAACATTGGAAAGGAAACTATGAAGCCAGGTGAGCAGAAGAGATAATTTCACTCTCCTTATTATGCCAAACAAATCGTCTGAGCCTGGACGGAAGAGAGTTTGCTGCAGAATACTTAACAGGGTTATTTTGATTTGTAGTTCTCAGGGTTTAAAAATGCTATAATTCGTTAGAATACAAGTGGCCAATTTAACTTATTTTTGCTTCTTTTCAATTATCTCCTCTTTTGAATTATATATAAAAGGTTAAATTGAACTTCAGAATGTAATGAGTACACTTATACACTGAATCTTCAGATATTAACACATGGCTTTCTTCCTAATTTATTTCCTAAACTCACCAAATGAGGTAGCTTATAAGCTAATATCCCATGCCAATAATTTTATTTCACTGAATAAATGTTCATTTTAACCTTATCATTTTCAAGGAAAGAAATAAGGAGTAGTTTTTTTTTAAACATCACATATGATGAGGTAAGTTTAATTGTCTTCATATTAACAAAATCAAGTATTTAACTAAATTATAATCAGTCATTAAGTTTTATTGGTAGAATATTATAGCAGATTCAGTTGATTGCCTGCAAGAGTTTGTCATATTCTAGGGACTAAATTAGTAATTAAGCAATATGTTCAAGGATATTTCTTTTACTAAAACCAGGACTAACCAAGAATCTCAAAATGTAAGTAGCCCAATTTATTAGTTAACAAGGTTTAATCCACATTGACTATTACTAAAAATTATTTTATTCATTAAAGTTACATATAAATGAGTATAGGGTAGGATGGGGGCTTCCTTGGTGGCTTAGTGGTAAAGAATCCACCTGCCAATGCAGGAGCCTCGAGTTCAGTCCCTGATCCAGAAAGATCTCCTGGAAAAGGAAATAGCAACCCACTGCATTATTCTTGCCTGGGAAAATCCCATGGACAGAGAAAGCCGGAGGGCTACAGGTCAGGGGGTCTCAAAGAGTCCAGAGGGGGTCTCAAAGCGGCCCACAGGACTTGGTGACTGAACAACAAAACATAGAGTGGAATGAGGGGAATGCATGTGAGGCTTTTAAAGAATGAGACAAAAGGCATTTTAAGTTGGGATTGATTTTGTCCAGTGATTCTGAAGGTGCTGCTGACGGGAGGTAACTTAGTAACAGCGTATAGTGCCTTTCTGACTGAGGATAAAGCAAGCTTCAGGAACCTTCAAGCTTCACCTACAAAAGGGGTAATAATGCATGAACAAACCATTGTAAATCAACAAGAAGTGTATTTTCTTGATTATGAAGTAAAGCAGATCAACAGTTGATATCACTGTGCAAATTATAGCAAACTTTTAGTGACCTGGCATGACTGAAATGAATTCATCAGTTATTCAAATTAGTTTTTAAATGTTTCATATGCTTTTTTATGAATTTGCACAGTTAAAAATTCTGATAAAAATACATAATATTTAAATTATATCAAACATCATTTGGCAGTTATCATCCAAAAACTCCAGCAACCTCTTCAATGGTGATTTATTGTCATTATCATGTATCCTTTTTTCTTCCAGTCCCTCCAGTGTGCTCTGTTTTCCTTAATGCTACTCCATTCTCACCCATGATTCAGGCTTCAAACCCGAAACGCCATCACTGGTTCTTATCATTTTATACATCTACCCTTAATATAGCATGTCAACTAGTTTCCGTCTATGTAGAATCTAACCCACTTTAAAAATGAATCTCCCCCAGGCAAAATAACACTTATGTCACCCTCATGAGGAAGGAGCCTGGTGGGCTGCCGTCTATGGGGTCGCACAGGGTCGGACATGACTGACGCGACTTAGCAGCAGCAGCAGCAGCATGCTTGGAGGAGCCTGGTGGGCTGCAGTCCATGGGGTCACACAGAGTCGGACACGACTGAGCAACTTCACTTTCACTTTTCACTTTCATGCATTGGAGAAGGAAATGGCAATCCACTCCAGTG
The DNA here is from genome assembly GCA_006408695.1 of Aepyceros melampus. Classification (NCBI taxonomy): domain Eukaryota; kingdom Metazoa; phylum Chordata; class Mammalia; order Artiodactyla; family Bovidae; genus Aepyceros; species Aepyceros melampus. The sequence goes on from SJXQ01004806.1 coordinate 3,628, forward strand.
TTGTTGCCTGGGGAATCCCAGGGACAGGGGAGCCTAATAGGCTGCCGTCTATGGGGTCGCACAGAGTCTGACACGACTGAAGCGACTCGGCAGCAGCAGCATGCTTGAAACAGTCTCTGATGCTGGGAAAGACTGACGGCAAAAGGAGGTGACAGCAGCAGAGAATGAGATGGTTGGATGGCATCACCGATTCAATGGACATGAACTTGAGCAAACTCCAGGAGATGGTGAGGGACAGGGAAGCCTGGCATGCTGCAGTCCGTGGGGTCTCAAAGAGTTGGACAGGACTTGGTGACTGAACCACAAGCAATGTGCTTGAAAACCTTCACTGGCTCCCTAAGGCCAGTATGATGAAATTTAAATTCCGCATGTCCTGTGTTCCAGCCTTTGTCTTTTCTTCCTATCTCTTGTTACTTTCTCATTGTTTTGCTACTACTTGCTTTCCTCTTATGGCGAAACACTCCAGTTTCTCCACCCCAACCCATTCCACGGCTTGCACCTCTGCCTTTGGTTCCCTGACTTTAAGGCCCTTTATATTCTACAAAGCTCAAATCCCCCTTTATCATTTAAGACTCAATTCAAGTACGTATTTCCGCTTAAAATCTTCACAGAATCTTCTAGTTCACCTAGAACTCTTTTTCTGAATTCTCTGCCTAGTCCCATCTTTGGACAATTGTTAATACATAGAAGCAGTTCTCAGACATTTTGAACTCAGTATACCATAAAGGGTAAACTTCTCAAAAACTACTGCAGGCTCAAAGAGCTTTTGTTTATGTGGGCTGTACTGATCAATGTTTGCCATGTTCTAAATTAAAACTGAGAAAAAAATTAATTTATTTAAAAATAATAGTAAGTGAATTGGTTAACATAAATAACATTTTTATTTAAAAAATAGTAGTGNCCACTTTAAAAATGAATCTCCCCCAGGCAAAATAACACTTATGTCACCCTCATGAGGAAGGAGCCTGGTGGGCTGCCGTCTATGGGGTCGCACAGGGTCGGACATGACTGACGCGACTTAGCAGCAGCAGCAGCAGCATGCTTGGAGGAGCCTGGTGGGCTGCAGTCCATGGGGTCACACAGAGTCGGACACGACTGAGCAACTTCACTTTCACTTTTCACTTTCATGCATTGGAGAAGGAAATGGCAATCCACTCCAGTGTTGTTGCCTGGGGAATCCCAGGGACAGGGGAGCCTAATAGGCTGCCGTCTATGGGGTCGCACAGAGTCTGACACGACTGAAGCGACTCGGCAGCAGCAGCATGCTTGAAACAGTCTCTGATGCTGGGAAAGACTGACGGCAAAAGGAGGTGACAGCAGCAGAGAATGAGATGGTTGGATGGCATCACCGATTCAATGGACATGAACTTGAGCAAACTCCAGGAGATGGTGAGGGACAGGGAAGCCTGGCATGCTGCAGTCCGTGGGGTCTCAAAGAGTTGGACAGGACTTGGTGACTGAACCACAAGCAATGTGCTTGAAAACCTTCACTGGCTCCCTAAGGCCAGTATGATGAAATTTAAATTCCGCATGTCCTGTGTTCCAGCCTTTGTCTTTTCTTCCTATCTCTTGTTACTTTCTCATTGTTTTGCTACTACTTGCTTTCCTCTTATGGCGAAACACATCCAGTTTCTCCACCCCAACCCATTCCACGGCTTGCACCTCTGCCTTTGGTTCCCTGACTTTAAGGCCCTTTATATTCTACAAAGCTCAAATCCCCCTTTATCATTTAAGACTCAATTCAAGTACGTATTTCCGCTTAAAATCTTCACAGAATCTTCTAGTTCACCTAGAACTCTTTTTCTGAATTCTCTGCCTAGTCCCATCTTTGGACAATTGTTAATACATAGAAGCAGTTCTCAAACATTTTGAACTCAGTATACCATAAAGGGTAAACTTCTCAAAAACTACTGCAGGCTCAAAGAGCTTTTGTTTATGTGGGCTGTACTGATCAATGTTTGCCATGTTCTAAATTAAAACTGAGAAAAAAATTAATTTATTTAAAAATAATAGTAAGTGAATTGGTTAACATAAATAACATTTTTATTTAAAAAATAGTAGTGAAAATAATAACTTTTATTACAGTTTTGCCATTCTTACTGTCTGGGTTTATAATGACAACTATATTCTCATATTGTTTCTTCATTTAATCTGTCATGGTATCACATATATGATGTGATTTATAACTTCTAGAAAACTTCACTGTACACTCATGAGAGAATGATAGAGAAAAGAGTTTCATTTTGGAAAGACAGGGACAGAGGAAGGGAGAGAATGGGTGATTAAATAGTTAATCCTACTAGGGAATCATCAGTAGAGAAAAAAGTACTGAAGACTCTGTAAGTTAGTGATCACTTATCCATGGTGGATTCATGTCGAGGTATGGCAAAACCAATAGAATATTGTAAAGTAATTAGCCTCCCATTAAAATAAATAATTTTTTAATAAAAAAATCAAAAGATAAATTAGAAAAAGCAAGCAGGCTTGCTTAGCAGCAAAACCATGCAACAGAAACGCGAGACATGTCCCAAACAATAAGACAGTGGAGGCATGAGACCCATGTCCTGCCCAGTGAGCTTAGTACATTTATGATTCCCAGGATATGCTCCACTGCACACATGAAAAACAAAAATACAACAAAAGGTGACATTACACCAAAACCTGAGATGATTTACCATACCATAGCATATGGTAACCACGTTTTTGTTCATTCGCACTGTGCCGTGAGTCCCAGTTTGACCATGCAGGACAAGAAATTGTCTCTTGATGTGCAGGAAGAACTGACGATGCAAGTTTGACAGCTATGCTAGGATCAGGAAGGAGGGATCTTCTCCTCCCCCACACGTTTCCTCTGATTATAAAACTGTTACCCACTAAGTTCCTGGGGCGGCATTCCACCCTTGTCTACCTGCTTGTATCTCTCAAAAAACATCATATTGTAATAAACTCTCTTCTTATCCATCACTCTTCCTCTCCCTGAATTCTTCTCATGCTCAGACAGAAGAATCTGCACATTACTAAGTCAAAAGACACATTCTATCAGTTTTAGAAGTAGCCACAGATCTGGGTATCCAAAAATGAGCCCTTCATTAGGCCTGTCGATATCTATCGTCATTCAGTTGCTAAGTCGTGTTCGGTCTGCGACCCCATGAGCTGTAGCATGCCAAGCTTCCCTGTCTTTCACTATCTCCCAGAGTTTGCTCAAACTCATGTCCATTGAGTCGGTGATGCTCTCTAATCATTTTGTATCTATATCTACTTACAAAAAATTAAAAGAAACAGAAAAGTCATCAGTTCAGTTCAGTCACTCAGCCATGTCCAACTCTTTCCGACCCCAAGGACTGCAGCACGCCTGCTTCCCTGTCTGTCACCAGCTCCTAGAGCTTGCTCAGACTCATTTCCATCAAGTCGGTGATGCCATCAAACTATCTCATCCTCTGTCATTCCCCTTCTTCTGCCTTCAGTCTTTCCCAGCATCAGGATCTTTTCTAATGAGTCTGCTCTTTGCATCAGGTAGCCAAAATATTGGAGTTTCAGCTTCAGCATCAGTCCTTCCAGTGAATATTCAGGACTGATTTCCTTTAGGATTGACAGTTTGATCTCCTTGCAGTCCAAGGGACTCTCAAGAGAGAGTTGTATATCCTCACAATTATTTAAACACAGATTACCCTCTCTGTGACTTTAAATCTCAAATAAACTTCCTCCCATTACCAATACTGGATATCACTTCCACAAAGTTTATTCTTAATTTAAGGAAAAAAATATTTTAATATCAGGTTAAGCAAACACCACTAAGTTTACCTGAACAATAAGATGTTATTTTTGTTATAAGTCCACAGTATATTCCAAATTCAAATGTACATCTTAAGAATTAAGTCACAACTTATTCCTTTCTGTTAGATATGGTCACTGAGATTTAAGTCTATTATCCCAAACTGTTTGTTATTATTAAGGCTGAATGGTTGTAGATTTTAAAAAGGGATCATTTATAGTAAATAGGCTTAATATTTTTAAAAATGCCAATCAACTCCTATTTAATTGTTTCTACTTTTAAGAGTATAAAACTAAGTATGTGGTATGATCACAGCAGTTAACATAGGAAAAGAAAAAAGTATTTTTATTGAAATGTTAGACTTATGGGTTAGTTTACTCCTCTATAAGAAGTGTACTTCAAAAAAACAGCTTTGAAAAGTCAATTATCTGGAAAGAACAGTATTTGAGAAGTTGGAAATACATTTACTATGTAATCAATAATTATTTAGCATGCAGCTCTAGGAAACATGGCACATTGATGGGTGATCTTATAATTTTAAATAAGTTTTGGGTCTCAAAGCGTTTACAGGTATTTTGGAAGACAAAAGAAGCACTCATGAAAGTTACATAAGGAGTAAGTAATAGTACAAGTGATATTGCCAAATATATATCATGTAGAGGGAAATGGTCGATACGAACCCACACCTTTATTATAAGACACTCAGACACCTAGGCGTGCCACTCCATTCTTCACACTCTCCCCCACTTCAGCCACACATTCAGTGACTACTTCCTCCAGGCTTTACACAGACGCATTGAGCAATGCCTCAACTCAGACTGTCTCAAATACTTTACACTTCCTGCCTCAGCATCTGCCTGATACTATGGTAGAGACACCCGCAGATGCAGGGGGCTTAATACTATGGAGTAACCCTTGACAACCGGGAGATGAGACCCAACAGAGAAATGGTTTCCCTAGTTCATCATCCTGGCACATAGTTCTGAGTCATAAAATTCATAAGGATTGAGGACTGAACATCAGTCTCCTCGGGGGACACATCTCTGTATTGTTTTTTACTCTTTCCCTTTTCACTCCCACTGCCTCTCTCTCCTGAAATCATTTCCCAAGTAAACAACCTACACATAAACCCTGAAATAGGGCATGTGTGTGGACAAGCTTGAGGATCTTAATCCGTTAGAAGAACGTTGACGTTGGCAGGTGTAATTCTCTTGCTAAAGGAAAGCAGCTTCTGTTTACCTGGTGACTTTGCAAAAACTCTGCCAGAAGCCAGAGCTTCTCAGATGATGCTTTCTTCCTCACTGCCTCCCGCCTGGATCAGATCTAAGCAAAACTAGAATAGGAAACAGCCCCTATTTCGGGAGGAAATAGCTGGCACACCTGAAGTGTTCACCATTGGGTTAGTAGGAGCCAGGAATAAGTGGAACACATGTGAGAGCAGAGATTGTGTATGTTGGCTCAAGGTAATTAGGAAAAAAGTCTTGATACTGGAGTATTTATTGATTTAAGAGCATTTACCCATGACTGTGGCTTCCCAGGGGGCACTAGTGGTAAAGAACCTGCCTGCCAATGCAGGAGACACAGATGCAGGTTTGATCCCTGGGCTGGGAAGACCCCCTGCAGGGGGTCGTGGCAACCCACTCCAGTATTCTTGTCTGGAGAATCCCCATGGACAGAGGAATCTGGTGGGCTACAGTCCACAGAGCTGCAAAGAGTCGGACATGACGGAAGCACACATGCACACCCATGACTTGGGATGCAATATGTGGGTAAAGCCTCTTGGAGCTGACCTAAAACCTGGTGAAAGATTTCTCTGAAGCTTTGGTACAATAATCTTCTATAGAAAGCAAGGCAGGGATTCCAAAAACACTCTGGCATGATATTGTGGGAGGAATCCCAGGCTAGGGAGGTGAGAATACAGAACTTATTTCTCATTTCCTGCCCCAGCGGCATGGCTTACTTGCAAGATCAGCTAGTCACTCAACCACACACAATGTGAAAGTTGAATTAAAGTCCTAGATTAGCCTTGGTCAGTCCACTGACCAATGAGGAAGAAGAGTCAACTGCCAACAGGGGACATCAGTTTCGAGACACATTCATAAAGTACCTCAGAAGGTCCAATGGGATGGTGTGCCAGTCTCCAAGAGTTGGGGCCAACTGGAGAATGCATTCTTTGTAAAGAATTTCTCTCTTCCCTGTTTCCTTCCACTACCTACCCCTTACACATCTCCTATGATTACTTCACAAATAAAGGACCTGCACATAGCCTTTGCTTCAGGTCCTGCTTTGGCAATCACTTTCATCATTTTATTGTATATATTGGTTTACTTTTTTTTTGCTCTCCCCACAAGACTATAAGAACTGGAATTTTCATTTATTCATTTCTACATCCCCTAGACCTAGCACATAGTAAAACCTTACTGTAATTAAAAAAAAATACGTGGTAGCATTTGTGGAAACTTTCCTGAGTAGAAGCAATAGCAGGTTGCAGGCTAGAATTAAATAGGTAGAGAGAAATATGAATGCATGAGCAAAATTATGAGTGATAAACCCATGAATCTACTCTATTATTTCTATATCTCTATATTTCCAGGTACATGCAATAAAAATTGTGTTTGTTATATAATGCAGAGGTTTCATTCAATACAGAGGAAGGACTGTTCCATGGTTTTCTATAGGACTCTTCTGATTTGATAGAAATACAGATTGATATCATTTAAATAACAAGTAGCTGTAAGTAGCTATTTTTTTCAGAACTATGCCAGGCACTGGACCAAGTGGTTTGCATGAATCTCATTGACAAATGAGGAAATGAAGGCTTTCAAAGGTTTAGTATCTTACTCAAGGTCATAATGTTGTTAAGTGGTACAGCTGGAAGTAAAATCCAATTTTACTGTAGCATTAATCTCAGTCTTCATGATGTTAAGGATATTTAAACATGTCTATCTACTTATAAAATCAAAAATCCTTATTGACAGGGACCATGCTTCTTTTTTTTTCCTCCTCTCTCGGTGTTTCCATAATGCCTTTCAAAGAGGGAGTGTTTGTTGAATTTGAATTCACCTAAAATGAGTTTAGCATAGATATCATGTGATTAAAGAAAAATTAGGAGATAAAAGGAGAGCAGACTGAAAAGGTAAACTGTGTTATAAAAATCTCAGAATCTGTCTGAATCATTAGGTATACCAGGGGTATAGAATCTCCTAATTCTTTTATTCATAAGTACATACAGTTTTTCCTTCTAAATATATTGAGAGGTATACTGCCTACAACCACATACCAACACTATCACTCCATATTCAACAGGCTAGTCAACGAACTTAGAGAATTCCTATGCCTTAAAAATATTTTAAAATAGAGTAAGCATCCACTCGTCTTTAGTGGTAGATGTAGAACTTTCTACATCTATAAGACCACTGAGTCTATTGTAGCTTCAAGGTTCTATAACTTATAGTAATAAACTAGTTGAAAGAATGAACCATGAAAAATGCTGATTATATAAAATATGCTTCTAGGATTAATACCAAAAGATACTAATGTCTTTACAGTCTTCGGTAAGTTTCAATTAGGGTTCTGTCTCCAAAAAAGTTTTAAAACTATTCTAAAAATAGCCGAATAAGAGAACAAAATGCAATCATTATTCTCACAATCATAACTCCTCCATCATGCTTCAACAGTTTAATTAAAAAATGAGTGATAAATCTTATGTCGGTAGATGTGTGTATGAGAGTGAGTAGGAAGCCAAGTCAATGAGCCAAAATACAGGACGACACAACATGGTTGTAATGGTGTTTTGTTGTATAATCAAATGCTATTTTGTGTCTCATTTGCATACAGAGATTTCATTTATTGATTCAATTTTAGGATAGTCTTGTAGTGTCATGGGCATTGTTCAATAAACATTTTCAAATAGAGAAGAGAGAACAAAATAATTTAGATTGACTCTATTTTTATTTTTTATAATAGAACCAATTCTTCATATTCAGATGCATAAAACTTTAGTTTTGTGAAAAGAGGAGGGATTATTAGCATTGCTAACTTTATTTTTTTTCTTAAAGTTTTATTGAAGTATAGTTGATTTACAATGTTGCCTTAATTTCTTCTAGACAGCAGAGTGACTCAGTTATGGACTATATAGTCTGCCAGGCTCCTCTGTCCATGGAATTCTCCAGGCAAGAATACTGGAATAGGCAGCCACTCCCTTCTCCAGGGGATCTTCCCGATCCAGGGATCAAATCTGGGTCTCCCATACTGTAGTCAGGTTCTTTACTATCTGAGCTACCAGGCAAACCCATCTATATCTATATCTATATTCTTTCCCACTATAGTTTGCCACAGGATTAGTTTTATAATTTATTTATTTCTTTTTGGTCACACCATGTAACATGCAGGGTCTTAGTTCCCTAGCCAGGGAATATGTACCCCCTGCAGTGGAAGCATAGAACCTTAACCACTGGGCCTGCAGGGAAGTTCCTGTCACAGGTTACTGAAAATAGTTCCCTGTTTTATACCGTCCCTGGAGAAGGGCATGGCAACCCACTCAAGTATTCTTGCCTGGAGAATTCCTTGGCCAGAGGAGCCTGGTGGGCTGCTGTCCCCGGGGTTGCAAAGAGTCAGACAGGACTGAATGACTAACCCTTTCACTTTCATTCTCCTTGTGCTATACAGTAGGAGCTTGTTGTTTACCCATCCTATATATAATACTTTGCCTCTGCTAATCCCAAACTTCCATTCCTTCTCTCCCAGCATTGCTAACTTTAAATACTCTTTTGAGTATCTACTAAAAGAACCTCTGAATAAACCTTTAGTGATATACTTTAACCCTTTTTTTTTCTCAAAATTCAACTTTACTGCCATGAGTAGTAACTGTTCCTACACATATGCGGCTTATTTAATGTCTCCTTAAATTCTGAAAAAAAAAGAGAAAAGGCATAAATTTTATAGAAACTGAGGATATCTTTTGATAAGAAGTGACTTGATGATAATTCAATTAGTTAAAATAATTCTTTATGTAATATTCTCCCTATATTAATATATTTTTGTTGTGCTTAGTTGCTCAAGTTGTGTCACTCTTTGCAACCCCATGAACTGTAGCTCACCAGGCTTCTCTGTCCATGGAATTCCCCAGGCAAGAATACTGGATTGGGTTGCCATTCCCTTCTCCAGGGGATTTTCCTAACCCAGGGATCAAACTCTGGGTTAGGAAAATGGCTGTCTGGGGAGGCCTTACAAATAGCTGTGAAAAGAAGAGAGGCGAAAAGCAAAGGAGAAAAGGAACGATATAAGCATCTGAATGCAGAGTTCCAAAGAATAGCAAGAAGAGATAAGAAAGCCTTCTTCAGCGATCAATGCAAAGAAACAGAGGAAAAGAACAGAAGGGGAAAGACTAGAGATCTCTTCAAGAAAATTAGAGATACCAAGGGAACATTTCATGCAAAGATGGGCTCGATAAAGGACAGAAATGGTATGGACCTAACAGAAGCAGAAGATATTAAGCAAGAATACACGGAAGAACTGTACAAAAAAGATCTTCACGACCCAGATAATCATGATGATGTGATGACTAATCTAGAGCCAGACATCTTGGAATGTGAAGTCAAGTGGGCCTTAGAAAGCATCACTATGAGCAAAGCTAGTGGAGGTGATGGCATTCCAGTTGAGCTGTTTCAAATCCTGAAAGATGATGCTGTGAAAGT
>SJXQ01004806.1:13811-76861 GCA_006408695.1 Aepyceros melampus
TGAGTGCCAAAGAATTGATGCTTTTGAACTGTGGTGTTGGAGAAGACTCTTGAGAGTCCCTTGGACTGCAAGGAGATCCAACCAGTCCATTCTGAAGGAGATCAGCCCTGGGATTTCTTTGGAAGGAATGATGCTAAAGCTGAAGCTCCAGTACTTTGGCCACCTCATGTGAAGAGTTGACTCATTGGAACAAACCCTGATGCTGGGAGGGATTGGGGGCAGGAGGAGAAGGGGACGGCCGAGGATGAGATGGCTGGATGGCATCACGGACGTGAGTGTGAGTGAACTCACAATGGACGTGAGTCTGAGTGAACTCTTGGAGTTGGTGATAGACAGGGAGGCCTGGCGTGCTGCGATTCATGGGGTCGCAAAGAGTCGGACACGACTGAGCGACTGACTGAATGGAACAGAACGGAGGGATCGAACCCAAGTTTCCTGCTTGCAGGAGGATTCTTTACCATCTGAGCCATCATCTATAAAGTAATATTATATTAAAATAAGATATTATCATATAAATAGGTATGTGAATATATTATATGCATGTATATATCTTACCTCCATTAAGATAATGAAGAACGATTTGAAAAGAGGCCCAATAAAATTTTTTCTACTTCTCTTTTTCTCTCTGTATTTTTCGACTTTTTTCTCAATATCGTAAAGGTAAAACCATAATGTGTATAATTTGAGATTATTGTAAATATAAGAACTAGAAAATTCTGAGCTACTGGTGAGGGTGCCTCGAATTCTTTGCTCAGGAGGAAGTTCAGGTTCCCAAGGAAAGTGGGAGCATTGATTAATAACAGGTCACAGCTAAAAGGGAACCTAAGCATTGATACTGGGAACTAAATGATCTTTAAAGCCCTTCATATCTTTAAAGTTCAATCATATTTATTAAGATTTTCCCCCAGCTTCCCTGGTGGCTCAGAGGTTAAAGCATCTGCCTCCAATGCGGGAGACCCAGGTTCGACCCCTGGGTTGGGAAGATCCTCTGGAGAAGGAAATGGCAATCCACTCCAGTATTCTTGCCTGGAGAATCCTATGGACTGAGAAGCCTAGTAGGTTACAGTCCACGGGGTCGCAAAGAGTCGGACACGATTGAGCGACTTCACCTCACCTCTGATAAAATTCAAATAACAGATTAAAAGAAGCATAGAATTAATTATCTCACTCCCTAAAATTAAATGTAAATGATATGAACATACTAACAGTATATATTACTGTTAAAACCACAGATTCATTTAGAAATATATTCTTTGTAATGGACAACCCACATTTTTATATTTTATCTGATGGTCTATTACTCATCCTTTTTATTCCTCAACAAACAATGAGGGAAGAGTAAATGACCTTTTATATTTCACAGAATTCATTGTCTAAATATAGCTTGTTAAATCAGAAGCATTTTTGTGCTCTGGTTAATGGTAATGTGACTGTGAGAGCCAACACTTGACATAATGAATGGCAGAACAGAGAGTTTCATGGAGGAACCAAATGCTTTCAGCTCCAATTTATAAACCTACCCACTTTAATTAAGAAAAGTAATCTGCATGGTAATAGAAACTCAAACCATTTTCAGGGAAGGGGGGATCACCTGCCAGAGTACCAAGAAGCAGTGTACTTATCAAGAGAAACACACAGAGCCCAAGTGCAATGCACTGTTAATAAATAATGCCATGAAGTAATCAAAGTGAGAAGCAAGTCTTCAACAAAGGAAGCTACAAAACAAAATGAAATTGTCAGTCATTAACGTCAGGTGAGAACGTCAGAAACATTTTAATCACTTGCTTTGAAAAGTTGGAATAGATCATGAATTCTAAATTGGTTGGCAATGCATTCCTCTCTAATTGTTTTAATGGCTCCATATATGCTGAATATATTGAGAGACTACAGGAAATATGTATCAATTCTGAAATCAGTGAAACATTTCTTATTGGCGTTAAGCTGCTTTACAGCGGTGTGTTAGTTTCTGCTGTACAGCAAAGTGAATCAGCTATACATATACGTATATCCTTTCTTTGTCACCACAGAGCATTGATTAGAGTTCCCTTTGCTATACAGTAGGTTCTCATTAGTTATCTATTTTATACATAATAGAATGTATATGTCAATCCCAATTCTACCTCCCCCCTTGGTGTCCATATGTTTGTTCTCTATGTCGTGTCTGTATTCCTGCCTTGCAAGTAGGTACATCTGTACCATTTTTCTAGTTTCTATATATATGTGTTAACATACGATTTTGTTTTTCTTTCTCTGACTTAAAATCAATGAAACATTTCTGGTAAGAGAGATGAGGATAAGTCAAACTCATTTAACTCAACCATGAAAGTCATTAACAATCAGTTCAGTTCAGTTCAGTCACTCAGTCGTGTCCGACTCTTTGCGACCCCATGAATTGCAGCACGCCAGACCTCCCTGTCCATCACCAACTCCTGATGTTCACTCAGACTCACGTCCATCGAGTCAGTGATGCCATCCAGCCATCTCATCCTTGGTCATCCCCTTCTCCTCCTGCCCCCAATCCCTCCCAGCATCAGGGTCTTTTCCAATGAGTCAACTCTTCGCATGAGGTGGCCAAAGTACTGGAGCTTCAGCTTTAGCATCATTCCTTCCAAAGAAATCCCAGGGCTTATCTCCTTCGGAATGGACTGGTTGGATCTCCTTGCAGTTCAAGGGACTCTCAAGAGTCTTCTCCAACACCACACTTCAAAAGCATCAATTCTTCAGCGCTCAGCCTTCTTCACAGTCCAACTCTCACATTCATACATGACCACAGGAAAAACCATAGACTTGTCTAGACAGATCTTAGTCGGCAAAGTAATGTCTCTGCTTTTGAATATACTATCTAGGTTGGTCATAACTTTTCTTCCAAGGAGTAACCATCATTAACAATAGGTAACTACAAAAATCTATACTAACCTGACCTTTTTGTACATTACTCCAAAGTCCTCTAAAGCTTTTTAGGTTGAATAATTTCACAAAATAGGAAATTCTGGGAAAGTTCCAAGGGTATAGTAAAATTTTTTGAATAGTACATCTCTTGTATAATAAACTACACGAATTTTCATATTTGAAAGCACTTGATTAACAAAAACTTCATTGGCATTTTGCTCTATGCTGATGTTAACAGAACAGCCTCCAATTTTGTTTTCAAATTCTACAATTAAAAATGAACCAAGGAAACATAAGATTTGGACTTTTGCTAGAGTCAGGAAGATGCTGAAATAAGGGAGCATAATTTGAGTAAAATACATATCTAGATTATCAGTCACTTTCCTTTAAGTTAGTCTGTTATCCAGAAGTCTTATTTTCATTCCTCAGTGGAGCCAATTAGGGGGAAAAAAAAATTTAAGTACGTCTAACTAGCTCACTGAGGATTGGCAGCTGGCAGAGCTGGACTTTAAAAAGGAACTGTTCTTTAAAAAACCGTAAAGTAGAAATTGATGGACTCATCCTAAATTAATATGGAAATGCAAAGGACCCTAAATAGCCAAAGCAATTTGGAAAAGAACAAAGTCAGCAGACTCATACTTTCTGACTCGAAAACTTTCTAAAAATCCACAATAATCAAGAATATAGTCTTGTCATATAGACATACATATTATCAATGGAAAAAAGATTTGATTACAGAAATAAAACCAATGTCTGTGATCTATTGATTTTTCAACCAAAATTAAATAACAATATCATTTATGCAATATTCATTACATGCCAGGGTTGAGCTAGAATGTTTACACATTATCTTTCTATCTTAACCACAACCATGCAAGGTAGCTTAGCTTTTATTATATTCATTCTATTGATAAGGAATTTGAGGCTGAGAGAGTGTAAGAGTGTAAGAGAGTGTAAGTTAACACATTAGTTAAGTGGCTGAGCCATTCTGAAGCCAGATTTAGGTGATTTTAGAGCCTGATTCCACGGGCGAGAGCGCCAGGCTGCAATGGCACAGGAACAGCCAAGAGGAGCTACCCCATGCCCGAGGTCAGGGGTGGTGGCTGAGAGGAGAAACCGTACGTCCAAGGAGCGGCGGCTGCGCGGGCAAAGGAGGGCTGAGAGGAGCTACTCCACATTCAAGGTCAGGAGGGCAGCTGTGAGGAGATACCCCTCCTCCAAGGTAAGGAGCAGCAGCTGTGCTTTGCTGGAGCAGCCGTGAAGAGATACCCCACGTCCAAGGTAAGAGAAACCCAAGTAAGATGGCAGGTGTGAGAGAGGGCAACAGAGGGTAGACACACTGAAATCATAATCACAGAAAACTAGCCAATCTGATCACACAGACCACAGCCTTGTCTAACTCGATGAAACTAAGCCATGTCATGTGGGGCCACTGAAGATGGGAGGGTCATGGTGGAGAGGGCTGACAGAATGTGGTCCACTGGAGAAAGGAATGGCAAACCACTTCAGTATTCTTGCCTTGAGAACCCCATGAACAGTATGAAAAGGCAAAATGATAGGATACCAAAAGATGAACTCCCCAGGTCAGTAGGTGCCCAATATGCTACTGGAGATGAGTGGAGAAATAACTCCAGAAAGAATGAAGGGATAGAGCCAAAGCAAAAACAATACCTATCTGTGGATGTGACTGGTGATAGAAGCAAAGTCCAATACTGTAAAGAGCAATGTTGCATAGGAACCTGGAATGTCAGGTCCATGAATCAAGGCAAACTGGAAGTGGTCAAACAAGAGATGGCAAGAGTGAACGTTGACATTCTAGGAATCAGCGAACTAAAATGGACTGGAATGGGTGAATTTAACTCAAATGACCATTATATCTACTATTGTGGGCAAGAATCCCTCAGAAGAAATGGAGTAGCCATCATGGTCAACAAGAGAGTCTGAAATGCAGTACTTGGATGCAGTCTCAAAAAAGACAGAATGATCTCTGTTTGTTTCCAAGGCAAACCATTCAATATCACAGTAATCCATGCCTATGCCCCAACCAGTAACACTGAAGAAGCTGATGTTGAACAGTTCTGTGAAGACCTACAAGACCTTTTAGAACTAACACCCAAAAATGATGTCCTTTTCATTATAGGGAACTGGAATGCAAAAGTAGAAAGTCAAGAAACACCTGGAGTAACAGGCAAATTTGGCCTTGGAGTATTGAATAAAGCAGGGCAAAGGCTAATAGTTTTGCCAAGAGAACACACTGGTCATAGCAAACACCCTCTTCCAACTACACAAGAGAAGACTCTACACATGAACCTCACCAGATGGTCAACACCGAAAAGGTTGATTACATTCTTTGCAGACAAAGATGGAAAAGCTCTATACAGTCAGCAAAAACAAGACCAGGAGCTGACTGTGGCTCAGATCATGAAAACCTTATTGCCAAATTCAGACTTAAATTGAAGAAAGTAGGGGAAACCACTAGACCATTCAGTTCAGTTCAGTCCAGTCACTCAGTCATGTCCGACTCTTTGCGATCCCATGAATTGCAGCACACCAGGCCTCCCTGTCCATCACCATCTCCCGGAGTTCACTCAGACTCACATTCATTGAGTCGGTGATGCCATCCAACCATCTCATCCTCTGTTGTCCCCTTCTACTCCTGCCCCCACTCCCTCCCAGCATCAGTCTTTTCCAGTGAGTCAACTGTCCACATGAGGTGGCCAAAGTACTGGAGTTTCAGCCTTAGCATAATTGCTTCCAAAGAACACCCAGGGCTGATCTTCTTTAGACCTAAATCAAATCCCTTATGATTATACAGTGGAAGTGAGAAATAGATTTAAGGGACTAGATCTGATAGATAGAGTGCCTGATGAACTATGGAATGAGGTTCATGACATTGTACAGGAGACAGGGATCAAGACCATCCCCATGGAAAAGAAATGCAAAAAAGCAAAATGGCTGTCTGAGGAGGCCTTACAAATAGCTGTGAAAAGAAGAGAAGTGAAAAGCAAAGGAGAAAAGGAACGATAGAAGCATCTGAATGCAGAGTCCCAAAGAATAGCAAGGAGAGACAAGAAAGCCTTCCTCAGCAATCAGTGCAAAGAAATAGAGAAAAACAACAGAATGGGAAAGACTAGAGACCTCTTCAAGAAAATTAGAGATACCAAGGGAACATTTCATGCCAAGATGGGCTCAATAAAGGACAGAAATGGTAAGGACCTAATAGAAGCAGAAGAAATTAAGAAGTGGTGGCAAGAATACACAGAACAACTGTACAAAAAAGATCCTCACGACCAAGATAATCACAATGATGTGATCACTCACCTAGAGCCAGACATCCTGGAATGTGAAGTCAAGTGGCCTTAGAAAGCATCACTATGAACAAAGCTAGTGGAGGTGATGGCATTCCAGTTGAACTGTTTCAAATCCTGAAAGATGATGCTGTGAAAGTGCTGCACTCAATATGCCAGCAAATTTGGAAAACTCAGCAGTGGCCACAGGATTGGAAAAGGTCAATTTTCATTCCAACCCCAAAGAAAGGCAATGCCAAAGAATGCTCGAACTACCGCACAATTGCACTCATCTCAGTTCAGTTCAGTTCAGTTGCTCAGTTGTGTCCGACTCTTTGAGACCCCATGAATCGCAGCATGTCAGGCCTCCCTCTCCATCACCAACTCCCAGAGTTCACTCAGACTCATGTCCATCGAGTCAGTGATGCCACCCAGCCATCTCATCCTCGGTCATCCCCTTCTCCTCCTGCCCTCAATCCCTCCCAGCATCAGAGTCTTTTCCAATGAGTCAACTCTTTGCATGAGGTGGCCAAAGTACTGGAGTTTCAGCTTTAGCATCAGTCCTTCCAAAGAAATCCCAGGGTTGATCTCCTTCAGAATGGACTGGTTGGATCTCCTTGCAGTCCAAGGGACTCTCAAGAGTCTTCTCCAACACCACAGTTCAAAAGCATCAATTCTTCAGTGCTCAGCCTCACATGCAAGTAAAATAATGCTCAAAATTCTCCAAGCCAGGCTTCAGCAATACGTGAACCATGAAATTCCAGATGTTCAAGCTGGTTTTAGAAAAGGCAGAGGAAGCAGAGATCAAATTGCCAACATCTGCTGGATCATGGAAAAAGAAAGCGAGTTCCAGAAAAACATCTATTTCTGCTTTCTTGACTATGCCAAAGCCTTTGACTGTGGGGATCACAATAAACTGTGGAAAATTCTGAAAGAGATGGGAATCCCAGACCACCTGACCTGCCTCTCGAGAAACCTATATGCAGGTCAGGAACTAGACATGGAACAATATACTGGATCCAAATAGGAAAAGGAGTATGTCAAGGCTGTATATTGTCACCCTGCTTATTTAACTTATATGCAGAGTACATCATGAGAAACGCTGTGCTGGAAGAAACACAAGCTGCAATCAAGATTGCTGGGAGAACTATCAATAACTTCAGATATGCAGATGACACCACCCTTATGGCAGAAGGTGAAGGGGAACTGAAAATCCTCTTGATGAAAGTGAAAGAGGAGAGTGAAAAAGTTGGCTTAAAGCTCAACATTCAGAAAACTAAGATCATGGCATCTGGTCCCATTACTTCATGGGAAATAGATGGGGAAACAGTGGAAACAGTGGCTAACTTTATTTTGGGGGGCTCCAAAATCACTGCAGATGGTGATTGCAGCCATGAAATTAAAAGATGCTTACTCCTTGGACGAAAAGTTATGAGCAACCTAGATAGCATATTAAAAAGCAGAGACATGACTTTGCCAACAAAGGTCCATCTAGTCAAGGCTATGGTTTTTCCAGTGGTCATGTAAGGATGCGAGGCTTGGACTGTGAAGAACACCGAGTGCCAAAGAATTTGATGCCAAAGAATCATGAATGATGTGATTACCTTGGTGTGTCTTTATAAAATAAATAAGGTGGCTATCAAAATATTATTAACAGCAAATAAAAATAAGTTGAAAAATGATATAGAAAACAAATATAGAAGGCTATTCCATACCAAGAATCTAAACAAAACACAGCAGTCAGATCCCTTGAATGTTCAAGAGGTGTGAAGGTCTACACTATGGAGAGTGGAGTTTTGCCTTCAGTATGATTCAAGGTGAGTTTGCCTTTCAGATTTATATTTTCTACTCTGGACCTCTGTAGTTAAGATAATTAAAAATATTACAGCATCCAACGGATATGTTTTATTTTGCATGCTTTGTAATGAATACTTTTTTGTGTCCTTGTAAGATAATTACTTTCTTGCTCAATTTACTCTTGACATTGTTATTAAAAAAACCTAAAATATAAAAGTAATTGACTACTACAGATGTGAATGTTGTTGTGAAAGAAAACACCTGTTTTGTCAGCATATACCTAATGACTCTGTCATCATTCATAACATGCAAAACAAAGCAGATCTGAGTATCTACATAATTACAGGAGCATAACACTTCCTTAAGTAACACCACATAGAGAAACATTCAAATGATGTTTCATTAAATCTAGTTAGGTTTGATAGTGTCGATTATAAACACCAACAAAAAACCACTGTCTTTGTTAATGAGTAACTGAGAAGTGACGGCACATAGAAGGGAGTTCTAGGCTGCTCAAGTGAAAGCATCATATGTTCCTCTCTGCTATAAGAGAACCACAGCTGTCCACAGAGGAGTGGATGAAGGAAGCTGAGAGCAGAAGAGAAGCAGGAGGAGGAAGGGGGACAGGAAGATAAACGGAGGCACCAGAAAGTGGAAGCAAACAGAGGAAAACTTGGGCTCAAGTAACAGGTAGATTGAGATGGGAGCCTGCCTAACAGCCATAGTCAACTAGAGGCACATTTTGCTTCTGTGATTTCTGCCACCTACACGTGCTTCCTGCTGTGTCCCCAGAGCTCATTTGCTTTTTAAACTGGAAGAAAATCTGCATAGACGCAGGGACACAACACTCTCTACCCATAACAGTCATTTACAAGTTGCCTTCTTTCTACAAGTATTTAAAGCATGTTGACATTGCTTCTCGGCCTTCTGGCTAAGATCAAGTTGACAACCATTTAATCTACTGTCAGCAAGACAGCACCTAAATTCTCAATAAAATTCTTGAATTTAAAGTTAGTTATATTTTGGACTTCCCTGGTGGCC
Source organism: Aepyceros melampus (assembly GCA_006408695.1). Lineage (NCBI taxonomy): Eukaryota > Metazoa > Chordata > Mammalia > Artiodactyla > Bovidae > Aepyceros > Aepyceros melampus. The sequence goes on from SJXQ01004806.1 coordinate 22,826, forward strand.
CAGTGGTTAAGAGTCCGCCTGCCAACTCTCTGTGAAGATTCCCCAGGCCTCATGGAAACTGGCCCCTTGCACCACAACTACCTAGACATCTTGTTCTAGAGCCTGCATGTCATAACTACTGAAGGCCACATCCCCTAGAGCCTGTGCTCCACAACAAGAGAAGTCACCACAGTGAGAAGGTCGCATACCGCAACTAGAGAGTAACCCCTGCTCGCCGCGAGTGCAGAAACCAAGACAAGACTCAGTGCGGCCAAAACTGACTAAGTAAAAAATATATATAAAATTAGCCATATTCTTCCTTTGCCCCTCATCTACAGCTTCATAAAGCACTTTCTGAAAACTTTGAATACAATCTGGTTTCAGATTAGATATGTATCCATATCTTTAAATAATAATCAATAATAATCTATAATTCTCAATTTATGTCCAACAGATTAAATATTATCTTTGATTCTCTCCATCAAAGACAAAGAAAATGGAAATTTTACTTCCTACCACCAACTCCCCACCTCCCCATTAATAACCATTTTTAAAATGATTTGTTTCCTGAGATTTTTTAATCCAGTACCATCAAGTTATTGTTTATTATATACTATTCCTTCTATGAATTACAACAACTATACTATATTTGTAGCTATTAGGTTATTTACACTTGATCTATGTTTATTTAAGCTTCCCTGATGGCTCAGATGGTAAAGAGTCTACCTGCAATGCAGGAGACCCAGGTTCAATTCCCGTGTTGGGAAGATCCCCTGGAGGAGGAAATGGCAACTCCAGTATCCTTACTTAGAGAATCCCATGGACAGAGGAGCCTGGTGGGCTACAGTTCATGGGGTCACAAAGAGTCGGACACGACAGGAAGTAATACTTAAATAGCTCACTAACAACTCTATCAACTTGGTTTATGTGGATCTAATTCTCATAATAAGTTTTTATATATTATATTCATTTGTGAGTTTTTAATTTTTATTTAATATTTGAGTGGCTGTGTTAAATTTTCAGGTAATGTTTTCGATTAGATCCATGAATATGGTAGTTCACAATTTTTTAAACATTTAGGATTACTAGAGATCCTCTCTGAGCAGAACTTCTTGGGTCATATGTTACAGTTCTCCAGAGAAACAGAACCAAGGATATACACACACACATACACATGCGCGCGCACACACACACACACACACACACACACAATACATATAATACGTATAGAGATTTATGTGTATGTGTGTGCATAAACACACATAGAGAAAAGGGGATTTAATTTAAGGAATTGGTTCATGTGATTGTGGAGGCTTAATGAACCCAAAATCTGATGGAGGAGGCTCGTAGTTGGACACTTAGGGAAAAGCTGAAATATGAGTCAAAGTAGTGTCTGTGGGTGGAATTCCTTCTTGCTCAGGGGAGATCAGTCTTTGTTCTGTTTATGCCTCCACCCCACACTGTGGAGCATAATCTTCTTTACTCAAAGTCCATTTATTTAAATGTTGATTTCATCCAAAAGACACCTTCATAGAAACATCTAGAATAATGTTTGACCAACTATCTGGACATCCTAAAGGAGATCAGTCCTGGGTGTTCATTGGAAGGACTGATGTTGAAGCTGAAACTCCAATACTTTGGTCACCTAATGCGAAGAGCTGACTCATTGGAAAAGACCCTGATGCTGGGAAAGACTGAGGGCAGGAGGAGAAGGGGACAACAGAGGATGAGATGGTTGGATGGCATCATCGACTCGATGGACATGGGTTTGGGTAGACTCCGGCAGTTGGTGATGGATAGGGAGGCCGGGCATGCTGCGGTTCATGGGGTCACAAAGAGTCGGATACGACTGAGCGGCTGAACTGAACTAACTGGACACCATAGGCCAGCCAAATTGGTGCACAGAAGGATCCATCACATTTTTTTTTTCTTCTACTGTGTTGACACTTTGATTTTCTCCTCTACTTCCTTCTCCTCATCATCCCTCTATTTTTTCTTCATCTTGTTCATTCTTCCAGTTTTGACAGAGACAAAGTAAGTGACTAAATAGTTAATTCCACTAGGGGATAGTATGTAGAAAAAAATTACAGAAACCCTGTAAGTTAATGATCACACAAGAAAGTAGGTTTGCTTAACCACAAAACCAAGCAGGCTTGCTCAGCAGCAAAACCATGCAGCAGAAGTGTGAGACATGCTCCCAAAATAAGAAAACAATGATGGCATGAGCCCCACAGCCTTCCTAGTGAGCTCAATAAGTTAATGATTCACAGGACACACTCCCCTGTGATCACTAAAAACAATAACAACAAAGAAATTAAGGAAAAGTTGACATTATACTGAAACCTGATATGATTTATCATATTTTAGTATATGTTACCATCCTTTTGCTCATTTCCATTGCTCCATGATGATCTCAGTTTGACTATGTAGGGACAAGAAAACTCCCCTGCCTGAAATGGAAGAGGAACTGATGATGGAAGCTTGACGTCTACTCAAGGATGAGGGAAAAGGTAGTCGAATGATCAAAATACATTCCTCACATATATTTGGGCTTTAGCCACAGTTCTTGGGCTTCTCAGGTGGTGCAGTGGTAAAGAATCTGTCTGCCAATTCAGGAGACATGGGTTTGATCCCTGGGTTGGGAAGATCCCCTGGAGGAGGAACTGGCAACCCACTCCAGTACTCTGGCCTGGGAAATCCCATGGACAGAAGAGACTGGTGGGCTACAGTCTATGGGGTCACAAAAAATCAGACACGACTTAGCGACTGAGCACACACACCACAGTTCTCAGTGCAAAGCTCCTAAAACCTTCGGAATTTCCTAAGTGTTTGAGAGTAATAAAGGTGTCTTATGTTAGCAAAGTGATTTTTGGAAAATACCTACAGAAGGAGACTGGTGGCCAGGAGAACCAATCACATAATTAGAAAGTTGGAACGTTCTGCCCTACCACCTGACCCCTGGGGTGGGGAGAGGAGGACGAGCTGAAGGTTGAATCAGCTGTCAGTGGTCAGTGATTTTAATCAGTCATGCCTATCTATGTAATGACACCTCCATAGAAACCCGAAAGGATAGGGTTCAGAGAGTTTCTGGGTGGGCAGACACATGAGGTGCTGAGAATGGCACCTGGAGAGGCCACAGAAACGCTGTACTGTTTCTCTACACCCCACCCTATTCATCTCTTCTGTCTGGCTCTTCCTGAGTTACATCCTTTTCTAATAAACCAGTAATCTAGTAAGTAATATATTTCCTTGAGTTCTGGAAGGCTCTCTCATGGTCCACTCATACTGCCTAGCATATACTTTCTAAGAGAGGACTCTTCGTAGGAGCCCCTGGTTGCTGCCTTTTGCAGGGCCAATAGAAAAGCATGATACACCCTTGTCACAAACTGTGAGGGGTCTGGAAATTTTTTTTTTTCATACTTGCAAGCTAACAGCCTATGACAATTTCATGGATGCCGGCAAAAGACACAAAACTTAGAGACAAAGGACTTTATCAATTATGGCACAATGGGCAGCATGAGCTCGCTGTTTCTATAGTTTCTCCTTATCCTGCAAGTCTCACAAGGGCAAAACAGAGTATCCCAGGTGTATACTCTACACACTTCCCAGAGACCCCAAGCTTAAGAAACCAGCAATCTATCAATGGGCTGAGAGCAAATCTGCATAAACTTTGTCCCAAAGAGAGAAATTATCTTTATTATTTTGGTCAAGAAGCAAGTATGCCCTCAGTCCTGATGGGAGACACTATGTTTGTCTTCCAAAGTCTACAACACAGCTGTCAACTCCTTTTACTCAGAAGAGGAAGACAAACAAGCTATCTATGAAGGATTGCCTCCCCCAAATCTTGACCTGACTGCCCAATTTGTCTCACATTTTAGGGTCTTAATTATCTGTGACCTCTCATTTTTGTTCTTGTTTGCTTGTTTGTTTTGGTGCATTTTAATACTGAAATGACCCTTTTGTAAGTGTCATTGTAATCCCTGGAAGATGGGGTCTTCCTGATGATGAATCTGGTGGAAGAGGCACATGTTCCTGATGACTATAAACTCTACTTTCCCTTTCTGAGTAGGTGATCTAAGTCTCATTTTAGCAGAGCTATTGAGTAGTGAGATGTCATCACTTTTCTCAACTCTCACGGAGCCCCCAACTGCATAATGGTGAAGAATTACAGGCAAGAATGAATCCCTCTGGGACCAAAGATGATCTGCATAGATGATCATACCATCTACCCATGCTAAAGTGAGTCCATCAATCCCTGCTTTTGTAACTACCTTGCTTTGTTGTAATCTTTCCTTCAGGCCTCATAAATCCAGAACTTCCAGTGTGGATGGTATCTCTTCCTAAATCAATAACTTGCCTGTCAAGCAGCACTAATCTGAGACGTGCAAATATTTTTTGGTAGGAAGCGTAATGTCATTACAGATTCAGGCATCCTCCTGTGGATACATTAGAATGATTCAACTATAAGCATATAGCAGGAGAGATTAGAACATGAGAGATGATGACTGGAGAAATATTTTTATAACTTTGAACTATGGTACAAGAATGAACAATCTTGTATCTTCTTTATTAAGTTGGTTAGTGTGAAACTGGTGTCATCTCTTCCTCAAATGTTTCATTAAATTCACCAGTAGAATCACTGAAGCCTGGAGTTTCTCATGTAGGATGATTTTAAATCACAAATTCATTTAAAAAAAATATAGAATTATTAGGTTATTTAGTTCGTCATGAGTGAATGTTGGCAGTTATCTTTCAAGTAAGTTGTTATTTCTCACTAGTTGCTGAAATTATTGGTGTCTGTTTGTATATAATATTCTCCAGGTATCACTTTAATACCTGCAATTTCTGTAATGATGTTACCAGTCTTCTTTCTGGTATTGGCAATGTGTATCTTTTCTCTCCCTGATCAGTCTTTTAGAAGTTTATCAATTTTATTGATCTTCACAGAGAACCAGCCTTTGGTTTCTTCAAATTTTTTTCTTTTTTCTTTTACTTTGCTTTCTGCTTTGATCCCTAATAATATCCTCACTACTTACTTGGGATTAATTCTTTTCATTTTAGGTTTTTAAGGTATGAAGCTAAAGGCTTTGATTTTAAGTCATATTTTTCTTTTTCTATCGTAGATGTTCAGGGCCCACAATTTCTCCTTAAGTATTGTTTAGCAGCTGACCACATGTTTTATATGCTTTATTGTCATTTTCATTCAGCTCGAAACACTTAACTTCCATTTTAATTTCTTTTTTGAATTATATGTTCTTTAGAAGTATGTTATTTAGTTTCCAAATATTTGGAGATTTTCCAGATATATTTCTGTTATTCATTTCTACTTCAATTCTGTTTTTATAGAGAATATATTTGGTATGTCTGGACTCCTTTGAAATCTATTGAGTTATGATTTATGGTTCAGAATACACTCTATCTGGCAAATGTTCCATGTGCACTTGAAAAAATATATGTATTCTATTTTAAACTTATTTTTATTTATAAGCTTAAGGAGTTTAGTTGTTCTCCCAGGGTAAAGCAAACAGAACCTGAGTTATAATGCTCCAGTAAATAACTTAAGCCAAGCAGAAGTTTACCCTACAAGTTTCCTGAAGCTGTTCATCATTGTTGCTGCTGCTGCTGCTGCTGCTAAGTCACTTCAGTCGTGTCCGACTCTGTGTGACCCTAGAGATGGGGGCCCACTGTCTCTGGGATTCTCCAGGCAAGAACACTGGAGTGGGTTGCCATTTCCTTCTCCAATGCATGAAAGTGAAAAGCGAAAGTGAAGTCGCTCAGTCGTGCCCGTCTCTTAGCGACCCCATGGACTGCAGTCTACCAGGCTCCTCCATCCATGGGATTTTCCAGGTAAGAGTACTGGAGTAGAGTGCCAATGCCTTCTCCGTCATTGTTGAGATGTTACTAAATAGGACTTCATTCCAACTACTTTGGTAACTTCAGACATGGCGCTTCTCTTTGCCTTGAGGCCTGATTTAAATCTGACTATTGAATTAAACTGGAAACTAGATATTTAAAAAGACAGAAGATTAATCAGATCTTGTTACCCTCAAAGCACTCACAAAATAAAAAGGTTAGTTTTATTACTATTTGACATGTTTGAACTATCAATGATTTCTCAAATCTCCTACTTAACATTATGTAAACAGGAAAGTGAAAGTATTAGTCCCTCAGTGGTGTCTTGTGACACCATGGACTGTAGCCTCTGTCCACAGAATTCTCCAGGCAAGGATAATGGAGTGAGTTGCCATTCCCTTCTCCAGGGGATCTTCCCGACCCCAGGATCAAACCCAGGCCTCTTGCATTGCAGGCAGATTCTTTACCACCTGAGCTGTCAGGGAGACCCATCATAAATAGAAAATAACTCGCTAAAATAATATAGATATATGCATATTTTGATCAACTAATACAGAAGAATATAGTCCTTCCATGTAGTCACATTCATTTCACTTCTAAACAGTCAGATCAGTTAATTTAAAGGGACGGACTATAAACTTCAAGATGGTTTCCATTTTGAAGATGAATTGAAGCCCAGAGATATTAAAAATTACAAATCCAACATTAGGACTACAATTTTATTCTGATAATACTTCATCTGATGTTTTTGCACTGTTACATCACAATTTCAAATTTCACAGAGCATCGGAAAAAAAAAAGGAACTTAACATTGGGTGTTGCTGCCTATTTATTGACAAGTAAAGACATTTAAAAAGATAACAGAACTGTCACCAATCTTCTCCAATATCCACTCTTTGCTCTTTCACTGGTAAAGAAACTTGATGTTTAGCAGACCAAAGGATTTCATCATTCCCTGGGCCCCCAGTGTTCCTCAGCTATTCTTTCTCTTTCTCTTCTATCTGCTTCTCCCATTCTAAAGACAGTTTACGCACATCTTTCACAGGTTTCCCTAACTGTCCCTCTCATTCTGAGCCAACGTTCTTTTCTTGGACTACAGCTTCATCAATCAAGACTTATGCAACCCAGGGCAGTTAAATAATTTCTTCTATTTTCAAATTCTTATTTACTAGAATCAAATCAGTAACAGTACCAACCCTGTTGGGAGGAATTAATTAAGGCAACACATTTAAAACTGTATATGTATTTAATATAAAATGAGAAAGAGAAAGTCTGGTTAGCAACTGGTGCTGGGAACGTTGGACAGCTGTATGTAAACCAATGAAGTTAGAACAAACCCTCATACTATGACAAAAATAAAGTCAAACTGGATTAGAGACTTAATATAAGAAAAGACACCATAAAACTCCTAGAAGAGATCATAGGTGAAACATTCTCTGACATAAATCATACCAACATTTTCTTAGGCCAGTCTCCCAAGGCAATAGTCATAAAAACAAAAATAAACAAATGGGACCCAATCAAATTGACAATTTTTTGCACAGCAAAGGAAACAATAAACAAAATCAAAATACAACTTACCTAATAAGAGAAACTGTTTGCAACCAGTGTGACCGACAAGGTCTTAATTTCCAAAACATACAAATAGCACATACATCTCAATAGTAAAAAATAACATAAAACTCAATTAAAAAAATGGGCAGAAGACCTAAATAGACATTTCTCCAAAGAAGAGTATAAATATAAATGGCCAATAATTACATGAAAAGATGTTTAAGTCACTAATTATCAGTGGTTTAGTCACTAAGTTCTGTCTGACTCTTTTGCGATCACATGGACTGTAGCCAGCCAGGCTGCTCTGTCCATGGAATTCTCCGGGCAAGAATACTGGAGCAGGTTGCCATTTCCTTCTCCAGGGAATCTTCCCGACCCAGGAATAGAACTTGGGTCTCCTGCATTGCAGGCAGGTTTGTAACCACCTGCACTACAAGGGAAGCACACCAATTATTAGAGCAATGCAAACCAAAACTATGAGATACTATCTCACACCAATCAAAATGGCCATCATTAAAATATCTACAAGTAGCAAACACTGGAGCAGGTATGGAGAAAAAAACAACCCTCTGAACTGATGGTGAGAATGTCAGTTGGTGCAAGTTCCTCAAAAAACTAAAAATAGAATTACCTTTTGATCCAGTAATTCCACTCCTGGGCATATATTTGGACAAAACTATAATGCAAAAAGATATACACACTCCTGTGTTCATAGAAGCACTATTCACAATAGCCAAGACATGGAGACACACAGAGACAACGTAAAATGCCCATTGACAGATGAATGGTTAAAGACGTGGTATATATTTATGATGGATACTATTCAACCATAAAAAAGAATGGCATAATGCCATATGCAGAGTATAAGCTACTTATACTCTGATAACTTATATACAGAGCATATTGTGGTAAATGCCAGACTGGATGAAGCAAAGCTGGAATCAAGATTGCAGGGAGAAATATCAATAATCTCAGATGCGCAGATGATACCACCCTTATGGCAGAAAGCAAAGAGTAACTAAAGAGCCTCTTGATGAAAGTGAAAGAGGAGAGTGAAAAACTGACTTAAAACTCAACATTTAAAAAATGAAGATCATGACATCTGGTCCCATCACTTCACGGCAAATAGATGGAGAAACAATGGAAACAGTGACAGACTTTATTTTCTTGGGCTCCAAAATCACTGCAGATGGTGACTGCAGCCATGAAATTAAAAGACGCGTGCTCCTTGGAAGAAAAGCTATGACCAACCTAGGAAGCACATTAAAAAGCAGAGACATTACTTTACCAACAAAGGTCTAGTCAAAACTATGGTTTTTCCAATAGTCATATATGGATGTGAGTGTTAGACCATTAAGAAAGCTGAGCGCCAAAGAATTGATGCTTTTGAACTGTGGTGTTGGAGAAGACTCTTGAGAGTCCCTTGGACTGCAAGGAGATCAAACCAGACAATCCCAAAGGAAATCAGTCCTGAATAGTCACTGGAATAATCAGTCCTAAAGCACCTCCTTTAAGTGTGAAGCTCGAATACTTTGGCCACCTGATGCAAAGAACTGACTCTTTAGAGAAGACCCTGATGCTGAGAAATTTTGAAGGCAGGAGGAGAAGGGGACAGCAGAGGATGAGATGGTTGGATGGCATCACTGACTCGACGGACATGAGTTTGAGCAAGCTCCAGGAGTTAGTGATGCACAGGGAAGCTTGCAGTGCTGCAGTCCGTGGGGTCTCAAAGAGTCGGACATGACTGAGCCTCTGAACTGAACTGAATGCCATATGCAGCAACATGAGTGGACCTAGAGATTAGCAAACTAAGTGGTGTAAATCAGACAGAGAAAGAAAATATCATATGATATCACTTATATGTAGAATCTAAAGTTAAGTCGCTCAGTCGCGTCCAACTCTGCGACCTCGTGGACTGTAGCCCACCAGACCCCTCCGTCCATGGGATTCTCCAGGCAAGAATACTGGAGTGGGTTGCCATTTCCTTCTCCAGGGGATCTTCCTGACCCAGGGATCAAACCCAGGTCTCCTGCATCGCAGGCAGAAGCTTTAACCTCTGAGCCACCAGGGAAGCCCTAAGTATGGCACAAATTAACATATCTGTGAAACAAACTCCTAGACTCAGATAACGGACCTGTAGTTCCTAAGAGGAGGGGTTAGGGGAGGGGTGCACTGAGAGTCTGGGGTTAGTAGATGCAAACTATTACATACAGAATAGATAGACAATGGTGTCCTACTGAATAGCTCAGGGAACTCTATTCAATATCCTGGGATAAACCATAATGGAAAAGAATATAAAAAGAATGTATACATATGGATAGCTATGTGTGTAACTGAGTCACTCTGCTTTACAGCAGAGATTGGCCAACAGTGTAAATCAACTCTACTTCAATAAAAATACATTTAAAGCTCTCAACGAAGTGGGTAGCATAGTAAGATCAATAAACTGACTTTTGTTGTCTTTACTAGTGTCTTTTTTCCTTATTTCACTTCAAAGAAGTCTAGATTCCTAAACTTCCTCAACTTTTGCCTTTGGACCATACATTCGCCTATAATCTCAGTTAATCCCATTCAATCATATTGTCAGTTCTTTAAGGAAGAGACTTCCATCTCCAATTTTAGCTAATTTGACTTTCTGCTCTTTAGACTATGCCTTCCTTCCCGCTTTGAGATCTTGTCAATCATCCATCCCTTTTCTTCTCCATAGCGTCCTTCACTTCAGTTCCTGGAATATTCTCAAACCTGTCCCGTGAATAAAGAATGCCCAGAGTAAGTTTCAGCTCATCTTTTATTACTCTGGCTCACTCACTTCCTCTTCTGTTAAGATTTGTTCCCCTCCCTCCTTTCTGTCTGGCTTTACCCTTGGTTAGGCAATTTCTCACCTTTGTTTCCTATGCATGCTTTTCAATGAACTATAATTCTGTGTGTGTCTGTCTCTGCTCCCCACTCCCAGTATTAACTACAAGAGTTTAAAAGCTTTTATTAGTTAAATCTCCAGTACCTATCAGATTCTTAGTGCTTGTGAAATAATTCTTGAATTAGAATATGGGAGGTTACAGAAATCACCCTCATTTACATCTTATTTTCTTTGTTCTTTGTTCTTATAGATTCCTTTGAATTCAATCTTCAAAAGAACTTTAACTTTTGAAAAATTTCATAGAACTCAGAAAAGGCACAAACTCTTTATTTTCTATAACTATAAAAAGTAGCTAGAATCTAAAAGCTACAAGGAAAATGGATATTTTCCCATTTTATCCAGATCACCATCTGTCTGATTTTCAACAAATATTCCACTTTCAACTATACAGATCTCCATGAAGAGAATTTTGGTAAACAACAAAAATAGCAACCAATAGACACTTACTTCTCCCAATTAAAAAGGACCTGAGGCCCGGAATTAAAATTAGCAATAGGAGAAACTATGTTTTAAATGGTAAGCTAAAGCTTACATTATTCTTTGTGTCCATGTAATGAATGCAGATGCCAAGTTCTTCTATAGTTTAAACAATACACTATGTGTTCCTATGTGAAGTGGGAATTAGTCTCTTTTTTTACCCACTCTTCACTCAAGGCATTTTTACAATTTTTGGTGTAGTATCTCTCAACTAGAAGCCATTGAAAACACTCGTAAACCAGTTTATTGTGGACAGGGATCTCAAGTTGGTAAATTGATTATTTTTAAACTGTTTTTGACTTCTTCACTGTATCCTATTGTTTGTGTGACCGAATTAGTTAAGAATACTTCCCTGGTGGCTCAGAGGTTAAAGCGTCTGCCCGCAATGCAGGAGACCTGGGTTCGATCCCTGGGTCGGGAAGATCCTCTGGAGAAGGAAATGGCAACCCACTCCAGTATTCTTGCCTGGAGAATCTCATGGACTGAGGACCTGGTGGGCTGCAGTCCACGGGGTCACAAAGAGTCGGACACGACAGAGTGACTTTACTTACTTACTTACTTACTTACGTTCCTTAGGATGTTACAGACATCTGCAATTAAGTACAAGAAAGGAATGTTTCACCCTCAACCATGGAAGCCTATCAAATCTTTTCATGTGTTTACTTTCAATCCTTCCTTCCTTTGAGAGTTTAAAGCAAAAAAAAAAAAAAAAAAAAAAACCCTGAAAAACAAAACACTGTAACTTTACAAATATAAAGTAGTAAAAAGCAGTGTTCCCAATTTGCCATAGGATTCATCAGTTAAAAATGTGTTTTTCTGGTCCCTCTTTCAGACCGACTAAATCAGATTCTCCATAGGAGAGGCCTGGGTACCTCTGTTTTTAGTTGATAATCCTTAGGACAGATAAGTCTGGGAAATTCTGTGGTAAAGGCAGCCCCAGAGTGAGAAGGAATGACTAGAGTGGCAGCAGAACATGCAGTCAGGAATAATAATGTTGCTAAGATTACGCAACAGCAATTAACACTCACACTGACTGATAAAGAAATAGCCTTGGTATAATACAGTAAGTGCAAACTTAAAAATATATCAGAAAACTAGACTTGGTACAATGCCATGATAGCAGATCAACCCCTGGCTCTCAAGACTATCAGAATAGCGTTCTGATGCCCCCTTGCCTACCTCCCTTCCTTCCCGATCCCCTCCCTCCCTCCTCTCTTCCTTCCTTTCTTTTGAACTGACAGTGCAGTTTCACTTACTGACATGGATGTCTTCTTTGGAAGAAATATTCCTAAAATATTTTATCACAAAAAAAGTAGCTATGGCAAAGGGTATGATTCATATAAGGAAACAACTGCAAAGTCAAGCCAGTTCTCATGGCTGATAACTGAGATGATTTATTCCAACTGATGGATACTTTGTAGGCTTGGTGGATGGAAGACAACCTGTTATATTTTCATTATGTGGGAGCAGATTTCTTGACTCTTACCATATGGCAATAAGATTTTTAAGATTTGTTTAATGTTTAATGCATGTTGAAATAGTATTGTTTAGGAAGTCTCTGGGGCTTCCCTGGTGGCTCAAACAGTAAAGAATCCAGCTGCAATTCAGCGGACCTGGGTTCAATCCCTGCGTCAGGAAGATCTCCTGGAGAAGGGCATGGCTACTCACTCCAGTATTCTTGCCTGGAGAACCCCCATGCATAGAGGAGACTGACGGGCTACAGTCCATGGTGTTGCAAAGAGTCTGACATAACTGAGTGACTAACACTTAACTTCAGGAAGTCTCTAACTCTTCTGGAATGGAAAACATATGAATTACAAAAAAGAAAAAACGAATTTCAGTCATGAAGCATATTAACACATGTACATGGAATCTAGAAAAATGATACTGATGAATCTATTTGCATCTAGAGATGCAGACAGAGAACAGACTTGCAGACACAGTGGGAGAAGGGGTTGGGATGAATTGAGAGTATAGCATTGAGATACTCTCCCATAAGTAAAGCAGATGGCTAGTGGGAAATTGCTGTATAGCACAAGGAGCGCAACCTGGTGCTCTTGACAACCTAGAGGGGTGGGATGAGGTGGGGGGTGGAAGGGACTCTCCCAGAGGGAGGGGACATAAGTATACTTATGACTGATTCACGTTGTTGTATGGTAGAAACCAACACAACATTTTCAAACAATTATCCTCCAATCAAAAATACATTAAAAAAAATGTAGCTCAAATGTTATCTTCAATAGAAGAATTTGGTTTGGCAAAAGGGGACATAATCCTGAAGAAAGAGCAGTAACAATATGGCATAATAGGAATCCTTTTGAATAATTTAATAAACTGGTGTTAATAATGATGATAACTATTATCAATAATTTATCCCTATTGAGGGCTCACGCTTACCTTGTGTTAGGCATTATGCTAAGTAGTTTATATGGACTAATTTAATTCTCACAAAACCTCTATAAGTTGGGAATTGTAATGATCTCTACTATTTTACAATCAAGGAAACTTAGAGAGCTGGCTAGTAGCAGAACCACATTTGAATCCAAGTCTATACTGTTTAACCAGTTTTGTGTAGAATTAAAGATTTACCTTTGCTGGAAACATTGCTTGTCTGACTGAAATCTAGCCTGAAGAGAGCAGTGGATGGTGAAATGAACTGTGTTCTCTCTTCTACAGAAATTCTTTTTATAACCATACCTCTTGGATCCTATAACCAAGGCATGTGAGGTTCTTGGTTATAAAGTGAAAGGTTAGTATCAATCTCCCAAAAGATATTGTTACAGAATCAGTCAATAAGTACTATAATTATATGTTAAAATCAGAATAATTATAATTTTGAAAAGTGAGCTAGTAAACTGACATTATTTCCTATTTTTGCTGTAATAAAATATCACAATTTTAGTGGCTCAGACCAATACAAAGTCACTATTTTATAGGTCCAAGAAGTCCTGAGTTCACTCTGAGATGAAAGTGAAAGTTCCAGGAAGTCTAGAGTCCACTGGGCTAAGATAAAATTGTTAGCATGGCTGGTTCCTCCTGGGTTTCCCAGGTGGCGCTAGTGACAAAGAAGCTGCTTGCCGGTGCAGGAAGGGGGTTCAATCCCTGAGCAGAGAAGATCCCCTGGAGGAGGGCATGGCAACCTACAACAGTATTCTTGCCTGGAGAATCCCACGGACAGAGGAACCTGGTGGGCTACAGTCCTTGGGGTCACAAAAGTGTTGGATACGGCTGAGCATGCACACACTAGTTCCTCCTAGAGTCTCTAGGGGGAGAATGTTTTCCAGCTTCTAGAGGTTGTCCTTCATCTACAAAGCCAGCAACACAGCATATTTAAATTTCCTTCTCTCTCAGACCTCTGACTTCACCAACACATCTCCCCATCTCCACTTGGCCGTCCTGCCTCCCCCTTGTAAGGACCCTGTGATAATGTTGAGCCCATCAAGATCATTCAGAGTAACCTCCCATCTTCAGATCCTGAACTTAACTACATCAGCAAAGTCTTTCCCAGGTAAATTAACCTGTTCACAGGTTCTTGAGTTTAGGATACGATATCTTAGAGGGCCATTATTCAGCCTACAATAACTGGATTAATATCGATAAATTCAAAGATATTGTGTGTAACTCTGATATTTATCCCACAGAATTTTATTGCAGAAAAAGATTATACTGATGTAGAAACTGAAGTCAAGAAAGAATATGAGAGTGTTGAGAAATAGCTTAAGCTCTTCAAGTTTCTTTTAAAATCTTAAATTTGAGAAAATAGAAATTACGTGGCCACATGTTTGCACATGAGCCAATTGAAAATGAAAATAAGAGGCTGGTTGAGATAAGCAGTTGTGCAAAAAAAAAAAAAACAAACAACTTCCATTCCTCTTTTCCATCGTAGATGATTTTGCTTATGTAATTTTTGCAGTGATAAGATCATGCGCTTGACAATTCTTAAGTCTTTCATACAATCACTCAAAAGTGACAAATCGTGTTCATCCAGTCAAATGTGGTGCAGCGTATGAATCCCAAGATTTAAAACTCTCTCTGAGGCCACAGCACAGAAAAAAAAAAAAAAAAAAAAACCCATGTCAAGGCATATTATAGTGAAACTACAGACAATACAGCATGAAAGGAAGATCCTAGAAGTATCCAGAAAGAAAAATGACTCTGGTGCAAGAATCAATCTCAAAATGGTACCAAATGTCTCTAACAACACTGGAAATCAATGGAGAAATAGATTCAAAATCTTGAGGTTTCTAAATTGTTGGCCAGAGGAAAAATAGAATGAAGATACCTTTAAAAATATAAGAACTAAAAATAGTATCTTACTTGCACTCTCTTTGGGAAGGTACTGAAAGCTGTGGTTCTGCAAACTGTAGGATAAAAAAGAGATAGATTAAAAAAAAAAATGTAGGATCCAGGAAATGGTAATCCAATAAAGGAGCTCTAGGGAAAGGAGGTTCCAATCCAGTTCCAATAGCAGAAGAGTGGAATTCTGGGAAGAGGACTCAGTGCTGAGAAGGGTTAAAGGAGCGATAGATTATATGATATATTTGAATTATAGAAAACCTATTGCTTAGGTATTTGTCAAATTAGTTGAGGTAATTAGGGGAAAATAGCAACGTATGTATTAAAAATAAAAGAGAGCAGGTGAAATAATGAATATATAGACTCCAGCAAAAAATGATGCAAGGAAGACACAATCATAATTTACTATTTGGCTTCAATGTGAACATTGTTTTCATTGTCAAGATCATCAAAACTGCAGCTTTAACTAGAAATTGTGATGTAACTATATTGATAGGATGGATGTTGATAAGATATAAGAAATGATGGCATAATACATGAAACCAATACATGATTACTAACTAAAATGGAAAAATCAGGAAGTGGAATTATGAGCATAATGGTTTGGAAATATGGAGGTAAACACCGGAAGGAACAGAGTAAAGAGGTAAGAGGTACTTCTAGGGATCGATACTGGAAGAAGGGGAGGACAGGTAGGGTAAGAGTCTGCTGTTATTAAGTATGTTTTGAAATACAATTTGCTTTTTAACTTTGTACTAGAATGACTTTTCTGGAATAAAAACTTCAAAAGAGCTCTGGAGGGTCTTCTCTTGCAGTTTAGTGGTTAACACTTTGCCTTCTAATGCAGGGGATACAGATTCAGCCCCTGGTCAGGGAACTAAGATCCCACAGGCCACAGACTTGGCCAAAATAAAAAAAAAAAATGACAACAAAAGTTATTCCCTTTTTATTTATTTTTTTTCAAAAGCACTAGAAACACCTAAGTAAAGCAACCAGCATTCTGTTATATACACAGTGAGCATTCAACAAGTCTCGCCGGTCTAGGTTCAATGAGGGATGCAGGATGCTTGGGACTGATGCACGGGGATAATCCAGAGAGAGGATGTGGGGCGGGAGGGGGGAGGTGGGGGTCGGGATTGGGAGTTCATGTACACTCGTGGCTGATTCATGTCGATGTATAGCAAAACAAATACAGTATTGTAAAGCAAAACAAACTAAAAAAAAAAAAAAAAACACAAGTCTTCTCTGCCATTCTTATTGTTGCCTGTTGCTGGAGGAACACTACAGGAAGAGACTGACTTGCAGACTCATCGACACTTTGGATGCCTATCAGAGTCTTGCATCAGGTTGAGGACCACCGCCATGGTCAGTTTGGCTTCTTCCTTCCTGCTCCCAAATATCGCAACCAACCTGAAAAGACGAAAAGAAAACTTCCTACCACTCCAGACTAAGCAGCTACTGTTTTCAAGACACTAGTGATTCCAAGATAAATAGGACATTGCCCTACTTTCCAATCACTGCAGATTTACTGAGCATAATAAAGGTGGAGAAAGCGAAAGAAAGTGAAAGTTGCTCAGTTGTGTCCGACTCTTTGCCACCCCATGGAATTTTTCCCTTCTCCAGGTGATCTTCCCAACCCAGGGATTGAATCCAGGTCTCCCAAATTGCAGGCAGATTCTTTACCAGCTGAGCCACAACGGAAGCAATAAAGGTTTGTTAATTGCTGAAGTGGAGAATAAGCAAAGTGCCACATGTACACCGAAGAGAGAACAACTAGCCGAGATTTGCCTTCAGGCAAGGGTTCATGGAGGAGGCAGTACATATTCTATTTACATCCTGAGAGTGTCTTCATAGATTTAATTAAGAAACAGAGATACAGGATGCTTGGGGGTGGTGCAAGGGGATGATCCAGAGAGATGATATGGGGTGGGAGATGGGAGCGGGGTTCAGGGTTGGGAATTCATGTACACCCGTGGCGGATTCATGTCAATGTATGGCAAAACCAATACAGTATTATAAAGTAAAATAAAGTAAAAATAAAAATTAAAAAAAAAAAAACAGAACTAACATAACCCCAAGACTTACACACACACACACATACACACAAAGAAACAGAGAGATGGTATTATAAGTCCAAGAAGAAGGGTTAAGCAGAGGCTCAAAAGGGAAAACAAAATGTAAGAGAAGCCTCATAGTTTTTTGTATAAAGGTGCAGAGAAATTTGTAGGATGATAGAAAGTTCCGTATCTGATTTGGTGATAGTAACCGGGATGTATCATGGATCTGACAAAACTCACTTAATTGCACACGTTAACCTGCATTTTATTATATAGAAAGTACACCTTGGTAAGAAAAATATATTAAAAAATAAAAATGTCTAAAATTTTCAGATTTGAAAAAGAGAGAAAGACAAAGGAAAAAAGGGAGGAGGTTAGTTTGGCTTTGGAGAGACTGACACTGAATCAGGAATTAAAGCATTAAGATGAAAGCATGATGGAAATTACTGGTGATAACAAGAGATTTGAAACTGACAGGGGCAGAGGTTATGCAAGAGGAGGAAGAGCAGTTGGGCAGCAACAATGAACCAACAAGGAAAACACCTCACTGACCTCCAGGCCCAGTTTCTGAAGGTCCAGACCTAGATAGCATATTAAAAAGCACAGATATCACTTTGCCAACAAAGGTCCGGATAGTCAAAACTATGTTTTTTCCAGTTGTCATGTACACATGTGACAGTTGGACCCTAAAGAAGGCCGAGTGCCCGAGAATTGATGCTTCCAAATTGTCCTGCTGGTGAAGACTCTTGAGAGTCCCTTGGACTGAAAACAGATCAAACCAGTCAATCCTAATGGAAATCAGTCCTGAATATTCATTGGAAGGACTGATACTGAAGCTGAAGTTCCAATACTTTGGCCTTTGGCCACTTGATGTGAAGATATGACTCATTAGAAAAGACCTTAATGTTGGAAAAGATTCAAGACAAAAAAAGAAGGGGGTGGCAGAGGATGAGGTGGTTAGATAGCATCAGCAACTCAACAGACATGAATATGAGCAAACTTTGCAAGATAGTGAAGGACAGAGGAGCTTGACATACTGTAGTCCATGGGTTTGCAAAGAGTTTGACATGGCTTAGTAATTGAACAACAAAACAACAGATAGGAATTGGTGTGGAGAGGAAAGCATTCTCACTAAAAAATCAACTCCATTATTTTTGTATGTCTGTACATTTTGAATATTTTACCTGTATCCGTGAGGATAAACTTCATAAATATTATAATTAAGTGATATATTTTAAAATTTACATAATTTATGCCTGAAGTAATCTGCAAATTACTACATCAAATCTCCTACCCAATGCATTATCTATGATGTTCTTAGGACCACCCAGTTTCTGTTTAAATGCTTCTAGAAACAGAGCTTCTACCATCTCAACTCTTCATGCCTCCCTGTTGGGGGACCGCACTTAATGTTAGAATATTTCATCTTTAAGGTGAAGACAAGTTAGGAAGCTGGTGATCTTCTTCCCACTGGCCTTCATCCTGTCTTCTGAAACTATGTGCATGTGTTCGAAGTTGCTTCAGTCGTTAGACTCTTTGCAACGATGTAGAGGAGACTTTATTGCATATTTGGCTTTCAAATGATACAATGGAAAGAATGTTAATATTGAGAAGCTAATGTTAACTGTCATATCCATATTATTGAAAGAGGGGTAGTCAGTCAGGGAAGACTTCAAAGTGTGGGCATTTCTTAAGTTGCTGCTAACTCTTATGGTCCTGCAGGTCATCACTTTGCCCAAACAGAATTCACACAGCACTCCTTTGTGTTCCCGTAGCTCCTGCCTGAATCAATAGACTGATGAGCTCCTAGATGGTGAGATAGGGACAGACTTCCATATGGTCTAAGTATGCAATATATGTTTCACAAATAAATTAATGAATACAGTAGTTTAGGGGTAAAGGCACTTCAGGAAGTGTGAACCGTGTGCAAAAATCTGGAAGTCTGAAGCAGCATAGTTATTTGAGCTACGTCTGTGTAGTCAAGTAGAACTAGCTGCACTAAAGAATATTAAAGTTGTCAATATAAAAAGAAAATCATTTAGAATGGCTCATACATGTGAACTACTTACAATATAGCCTTGTGTGTTGGCTCTGTTCTCTTTAGCTAATGTCTTGAGTTGTTGAGTAGTGGCTAAAGATGTCTTAGGCTCCCAGAGGATGCTCAGCTTCAGTATCTCCAGCCTCTGACTGTGAGTCAGCTAGACAGAATATAGCACAGAAAGGTTGGGAGTCACTTGCTAAGGATAGTCAAACATATTTAGCAATGTGTGAAGCAGAGAGAGAATTCAATGGTTGTGGAGGAGGTCTGTAATTCTGTCTCTGCACTAGAAATCCAGTCTTGTCTTAGGTAGGCACTGGACTCAGAGACTAATTCTGTTGTGAAAGACAGATCTAGCTAATAAAATTATGAGAAAAATATCTCCTGCATCAGACTGTTTTGGTGAACGTCTTTCCATTTTGCGAAATACTAAGATCATGGCATCCGACATGACTGAGTGACTGAACTGAACTGATATAATGTCCCAGTAAAGCAACACAAAAGATGACAGAGTTCGCACTGCATTAGCATCAACAGAACAATAATGCTTTGTAAATAAAATCAGCTAATCACAGTAAAATTATTCTTTAGCACCTTTTATGTCTGATTTGGGGGGATAAAATAGATTCTGATATAATACATTTTCAATAGCTAGGTATCTTTAGAAACAATAATTGAAACTATGGGAGGGGAGGAGCCTCAAAATAAGCATACTTACATAGCTTAAAGAAGTTACCATAATGATAGAAATATTTTAGAGATAAATGCATATATTCAAAGCTGATATTGAGGGAAAATTTTAAGTGAGAGAGGAAAAGGAAACCTCAATTAGAATGGGACACAGAGTCAAAGGGACTTTCAGGTGGTGCAGTGGTAAAGAATCAGCCTGCCAATGCTGGAAACGCAAGAAACGCAGGTTCTGTCCTCAGGTCAGAAAGATCCCCTGCAGAAGGGCATGGCAATCCACTCCAGTATCCTTGCCTGGTGAATTCCATGAACAGAGGAGCCTTGCAGGCTACAGACCGTGGGGTCTTAAAGAGTTGGACATGACTGAGCACACACATAGTCAAAGAAACATATAAATTGTCTGCTTTAAATCTTTCCTTCCCAAGTGCACATCATTATATAGATAATAAGATGATGCTCAGAAAACCTGATTGTCTAGAGGCCACACTGCTTAGACTAGAGGTAGTAGTAGAATTCAGGTCACTGAATTCTAGATGAGTGTGTTTTCAACAACTGCATACTGCATACTGCCCATCTTCTTTTTAGTAGAAAATATCTTATTAGTATATTGATTAGTCTAGTGACAAGAACAATAAACTAAGGTTAGATAATAAGTTAGGTAAAGCTAGCTTTGAAATTCTAAGCCAATCGTGCCAAAAATACACGAGGATTGGAAATATGTAACATGGAAGATAGAATTCAGGAAAAAAATGGGCTAGCTTAGAAATGTTTCATATACAAATGCAGGGAGATGGAATTTATTTAGGCAAATAAGTGTTTTAGCTTATGAAGTAATTTGTGCCGATATTAGAATAACAAATTAGACGTCATGGCACTTATAATTTAAGTGCTGAGCTAAAATATTAAGAAACTAAAAAGAACTTGTGTTTTATTGGGTGTTAATATTTTCTTTAAATGTTTAACATTTGAGTAAAATAAGGGAATAAGTTAATTATTCCTTTGGTCAACTCAATAAAGAAATTTGGGACAGACTCTAACCAGTATTAGTGACTATATCAAAATGAATGCTAGAGAAAGAATTAATTGAAATAGAAAATAATAAGGTTTTCAAATTTTCGTATGACTACTCACGAACATATTAAAAGGAATAAATAACACAGCAAATCATTTGGTTCTGAAGATATTAAAAAGCTTTGGAAAACAATAGCATAGTATGTTTAAAGTTAATATTTCCAGGCTAACTGGAAAAAAAAATCCAAATATTAGAAATTAGATTAGGTCATTGAAAGAAGAAAAATATGAAATTAGCTGAGAGGATTAAAATACAAAAATAAAATTAAACAAATGATTGAATCAGGAAACTATTCCTCAAATATAATAGGCAATGAAGAAAAAAATAGAATTTTATTGCTCTGCCAGAGAAGAAAGGAAAGTAATAATAGATAGCAGTATAAAAACTGAAGGTTTTCAATATATACATTCCAATATATATATTCCTGAATATGTACATTCAATATATGCTCTTCAGATACGTTTACATGTTTACGACTGGGTGAATGTCGGGAGCCGCGTTAGGCATTACTGACAAAATGGAGGCACGGTCCCCAGCCCCCTCTCCTCATTCCGCAGGCACGGATCCCGGGATGAAGGAGTTAGGCCTTGTAATTCTGATTCGTCTTTTCCTCTCCTTGACTGAGTTGACTGAAAAGGAATATTAAGGTGCTTATTGTTCTTGAGAGGAGCATGAGAAGGCACAAAGCGTTCTGCAGCATTGCTCTGAAAATAATTCATAATCATTGACATTTGTTCAAGAATTTTTACAAAAAAGTGTTCCAGGATGAGAGATTGATATCTGAAGCTTATTTGTGAGGAGAATGTTTATGGCAAAGGAGTTTACTGAATTTAGGGCTTAGAAATAATTAAAACAGTTAGAAGTTAAAGATTTAAGGAATGTTGTAAAGTTAGCATATTTTACTATAGCTTATAGAAGCTAGGAATTTTGAGAGACACTATAGCTAGACGCCTTTTTAAGAGAGAGTGAGCTCAGGATGTTAGGGGCAAACAGAACTGAAGTAGTAAACTGGGGAATGCAGCCTGAGTTACAACGTGATCACAAGTTAACTATAGGACACATTCAGTCCAGTTCAGTCGCTCAGTCGAGTCCGGCTCTTTGCGACCCCATGAATCGCAGCACGCCAGGCCTCCCTGTCCATCACCAACTCCCGGAGTTCACTCAGACTCACGTCCATTGAGTCCGTGATGCCATCCAGCCATCTCATCCTCGGTCGTCCCCTTCTCCTCCTGCCCCCAATCCCTCCCAGCATCAGGGTCTTTTCCAATGAGTCAACTCTTCGCATGAGGTGGCCAAAGTACTGGAGTTAGAGGAGGTAGATAATAGATGATAAGGTTGATTCTGAGAGAATCACTGAAGCAGGAGCTCTGTTTGAAGAGCAACAATGATTTATGGGGATAATAAATCTAGGAGAGGGGGAACTGAAAATGTTAAACTTCTGGCCTAATGTTTTTGTAAAAGTATAAAAGAGAATCTTAAGCTTGGAATAAATAGCAGTCCATAGAAAATTGAGAGGCTGTCTCATTCGCCGACACTGTTCCTCTCTTCAGGTTGAATCCCAGGCTGCTGGAGTTGGACTCCGGCAGGTGAATTATGCTCCAATTATTTTCAAAAGATTGCAAGACAAAATCCCTAGGAAAATATATAGAGTACTGGGATACATTCCGGTTATTGAATAAGAAGCATACTTAATGAACTGCAAGTATATTTGCACTGCTATGAACTTCAAATTTTGAAATAAAGAATATAGAAAAAGTTCCTAAAAATCAATAAGAGTAAAATAATAATATATTTATCATCAATAGCTATAGAATAGGAAGAGAGGATTCTTCTTAGAAATTACAGAATGATCAATCTAAAAAAATACTAAAACCAAGTATAGGCAATCTTACTTTGTATAGTCTGGATATGCACAACTTTCAGTTACCACATTTTAGTTAAGTGACACTAATCCCCTAGCAACTCAGTTCAAGTTTCAGTTACTCTACCTATTAACTATAAATACTAGCATAATGGATAAAATTAACTACTAGCTCTTCAGTCCACAAATCACCACGTAAATAATAGAGGCACATTATGGTCAATTACCAATCACATTTCTTTTCTCAAAAGCTGTGTGTAATGGATCACCGTGCATTTATTACTCAATTTCTGCACAGACAGCAAAGCATGTAGTTACAGTGCTTCCTTTTTCCCCAGGGAAAAACCTATGTGACATTTTATGAAAAAGATAGCTGAAAGAAGGAATTAGCCAGGAAAGATGAATGCACAGCAAAGAAAACAAAAGTGATAACACTGAAAGTGAGAGTCACACCAGACAGAAGTGGAGTTATAATAGCTGGGAATGTTGACCTTGCAGCCATTTGAAAGACTCTAGATGTTGAGCCAGAAGACCTTGGTGAAGGTAAACTTCTAGGCACAAATGAGAAATGTAGTTGTGACTAAAAGGATAGAAGTGTCCTAGAAGAAGTGATGCTCTCAAAAACCTTCACTTTCGGGGTACTCTGATAGTTTCTATACTGAAAGTGCAAAAGGTAAGTAAATTAACTGACCTGAACTTAGATAGAACATTATGATTCTTTAAGCCTCACAAAAGTTGCTCATTCCAGCCATAAACTACCTTGTGAGAAGAGAGCAAGCATTATTCAAATTACTCTTGATAAAAATTTTTTTTTGGGAAAGAAGTAAAACACTTCTCAATGTTCTAATGTAGTAAATTATACTACATTGTATAAACTACACACTTCTTTTACTAGTTCACAATTCCCCATATGTTTATACCTAACAGAATTCTTAATATTTTGAAATAAATTGTAATGGTCTTTACATAATCATACATTCTCCCAAAGATTTTTAAGATTACTTTGCATGGTTTTAGCTTGCAGTCATTTTCATGATTGAACTGTTTTGCACAGTAAAAACTGCCTACATTAAGCAACTGGTTTGCATGTTAAGAATAATACAGTATATCGCCTAATTATTTTTGTGACGAGCAAGGTGCGCACGGTTAATATTACATTTAATCTATCTCCTTCCTACCAGGGAATGAGACAGGTAGATGCTCTAGATCTCATTTGACTGAGATGTATCTCACATAAATAACACGTGTGGGGCTATTGAGTATTTATTGTGTGTGCTCTCTTTTGCCAGAAAATGTGGGGAACTAAAGAAGCCTTTACTTCAGTGGCTTTATAAAATAATCATAAATATAAATGAGCACAAATGAAGCAACCAGAGAACAATTAGGTACTGGACTATATTCATTTCTGATAAGAAGAGCTTAATGTGATGTTATGTTTCCCTAGGAAAGAGGCTTAGAGCAGATTGGGGATTTGAGTTCAGATGCAAATCATGAGAAGAATTTGGAAAAGTAGAGACAATTATATTCTAAAGAGGCATATTAGATCAACACAAGATCGTACGTGGCTGTTGTCTCTGTCCACATGCCTGTTATTCCTAGGGCATGGAGTAGCAAAGGAGTTTGCTAAAATATACAAATAAATATTTGAGAGTCCATGGAAAAAGGAGAGCAGAGCATGGTCATCTGGAGTCAAATGTGTTACCCTCTGTGGGTCAGTGCTTAGGTCAGAACAACAGAAGAATCAGTGTGAGAAAATAGAAAGTGAATTAACCACTTTTCAAGGACCATACAAAGTACATATTGAATTCCAAAGGCTAGAAAAATAGTTAGGAATTGGAACCATAGTGTGAACTCTAATAATACTATTTTTGTACCTGACTTACATTTACATTCCATTAGGAAATACACCTTTCCTCTTGCTACCTCATGGACTATATAGTCCATGTAATTCACCAGGCTAGAACACTGGAACGTGTAGCCTT
Organism: Aepyceros melampus; assembly: GCA_006408695.1. Lineage (NCBI taxonomy): Eukaryota > Metazoa > Chordata > Mammalia > Artiodactyla > Bovidae > Aepyceros > Aepyceros melampus. The sequence goes on from SJXQ01004806.1 coordinate 47,599, forward strand.
TCCCTTCTCCAGGTGATCTTCCCAACCCAGGGATCGAACCCAGGTCTCTTGCATTGCAGGTGGATTCTTTACCAGCTGAGCCACAAGGGAAGCTTTAAGGAAAGCATCAATTTATAATTTTCAGTTGTATTTTGCCTGGGACTGAAGGTGGCAGTATTGCATCGGTGGCCTTAAATTAATGAGGGGAAGACAGATGAGAAGATTGGAAGGGGATAAGATGACTGTTGACAGAGTATGAGCAAAAGGCCTGATAAATAATTGTACTAAGAAAAAGTGGATGAAATACCACCCAGTTTTCAAATGATAACACGAAGAAGATGACATATAATTCTCCAATTAATGTAAAGAATGTCAGAGATAGTTTAATATATTAGAGCAAAAAGTCTGCACAGACCTGCTTTATGTAATCATGAATAAGGTGTATAAGATGACATGGCAACTATGTAAACATCCTACAGAATCAAGAATTAGAAAGAAAACTGGAGTAAAAAGGACCATGCTATAAAAGATAGACCAAACAATAGAGACATTTCCTATCTGATACTGTCTTATGTAGTAGAAAATCTTTAAAGAATATAAATTGAATAAAACAAAAGCTTATGACAAAGAACAGATAAGACATGGCCAAAAATAGAGAAACAAAGAAAAATTGGGTTCCTGATGCACTGACTCTAAAAAAATGTAATGTAAAAGTAATCAGATATAATACAGCATTATTTCCTGAAATGAGAAAAAACAGATTCTAAAATTCTAAATGGCATCATTCATATCACATAAACAAAATAAATTCTAAATGGCATCATTCATATCTTGTCATTGATGTATTATCCTATTATATAATTGAATGTCTCTGATAATTAAGAGTTCCTCGGGATCTTACAAAATAAAAACAAGTCAACTATAAGCAGTGAAAATCAGACTAGCCTTAGATTTTTTTCATAGCAACATTCATTGCAAGAAAGAAAGGAAGTAAAGTCTACAAAGGAAAGAAAGCCTGACTCTAGAATAAGTATGAATGTAGGAGGCAGATTTTCTTGAACATGAAGATTGCAGGTCCCTTAAGATCAGATACAAGCCCTCTTAAAATAAATAAATAAAAAACAACAACAAAAAACAACGTGAGGTTTAAAAATCCCAGCCAGGCAAGAGAATCCAGAAATGAAAAGTGTGTGGCGAAGAGCTGGTGGAGAACATTGAATGTACTTAAGTCAAAAGCAAATGAACAATTTGAAAATTTGGGGTTGAGTACCCCAACTGGTAGAATGGGAAAGACTAGAGATCTCTTTAAGAAAATTAGAGATACCAAGGGAAAATTTCATGCAAAGATGAGCTCAATAAAAGACAGGAATGGTATGGACCTAACAGTAGCAGAAGATACTAGGAGGAGGTGGCAAGAATACACAGAACTATACAAAAAAGATGTTCATGACCCAGATAATCACAATGGTAAGATCACTCACCTAGAGCCAGACATCCTGGAATATGAAGTCAAGTGGGCCTTAGGAAGCATCACTATGAACAAAGCTAGAAGAGGTGATGGAATTCCATCACCTCAATAGTTGAGCTATTTCAAATCCTAAAAGATAATGCTGTGAAAGCGCTGCACTCAATATGCCAGCAAATTTGAAAAACTCAGCAGTGGCCACAGGACTGGAAAAGGTCAGTTTTCATTCCAATCCCAAAGAAAGACAATTCCAAAAAATCCTCAAACTACTGTACAACTGAACTCATCTCATACGTAGTAAAGTAATGCTCAAAATTCTCCAAGCCAGACTTCAACAGTATGTGAACCGTGAACTTCCAGATGTTCAAGCAGGTTTAAGTAAAGGCAGAGGAACCAGAGATCAAATTGCCAATATCTGTTGATTTATGAAAAAAGCAAGAGAGTTCCAGAAAAATATCTATTTCTGCTTTATTGACTATGCCAAAGCCTTTGACTGTGTGGATTACCACAAACTGGAAAATTTTGAAAGAGATGGGAATACCAGACAATCTGACCTGCCTCTTGAGAAATCTGTATGCAGGTCAGGAAACAATAGTTAGAAATGGACATGGAACAACAGGATGTTTCCAAATTGGAAAAGGAGTATATCAGTACATCAAGGCTGTATATTGTCACCCTGCTTATTTAACTTATATGCAGAGTACATCATGAGAAATGCTGGGCTGAATGAAGCACAAGCTGGAATCAAGATTGCAGGGAGAAATATCAATAACCTCAGATATGCAGATGACACCATTCTTATGGCAGAAAGCGAAAAAGCACTAAAAAGCCTTTTAATGAAAGTGAAAGAGGAGAGTAGAAAAGTTGGCTTAAAAATCAACAATCAGAAAACTAAGATCATGGCATCTGGTCCCATCACTTCATGGGGAATAGATGGGGAAACAGTGGAAACAGTGTCAGACTTTATTTTTTGGGCTCCAAAATCACTGCAGATGGTGATTGCAGCCATGAAATTAAAAGATGCTTGCTCCTTGGAAGAAAAGCTATGACCAACCTAGACAGCATATCAGAAAGCAGAGACTTTACTTTGCCAACAAAGTTCCATCTATTCAAGGTTATGATTTTTCCAGTAGTCATGGATGGATGTGAGAGTTGCATTATAAAGAACGCTGAGCACTAAAGATTTGATACTTTTGAACTGTGGTGTTGGAGAAGACTCTTGAGAGTCCCTTGGACTGCAAGGAGATCCAACCAGTCCATCCTGAAGGAAATCAGTCCTGAATGTTCATTGGAAGAATTAATGTTAAAGCTGAAACTCAATACTTTGGCCACCTGATGTGAAGAACTGACTCCTTTGACAAGACCCTGATGCTGGGAACGATTGAAGGCAGGAGGAGAAGGGGACGATAGTGGATGAGATGATTGGATGGCATGAATTTGAGCAAGCGCCGGGAGTTGGTGATGGACAGGGAGGCCTAGCGTGCTGCAGTCCATGGGGTTGCAAACAGTCAGACACTACTGAGCGACTGAACTGAACTTAACTGAACCCAAACTGATGCTGCAACAGACTCTTGAGAGTCCCTTGAACTGCATGGAGATCAAACGAGTCAATCCTAAGGAAAACCAGCCGTGAATACTCATTGGAAGGATTGATACTGAAGGTGAAACTCATTGGAAAAGACCCTGATGCTGGGAAAGATTGAAAGCAAAAGGGGAAGAGAATGGCAGAGGATGAGATGGTTGGATAGCTTCACTGATTCAGTGGATATGAACTTGAGCAAACTCCAGGAGGTGGTGAGGGACAGGGAGGCCTGGTGTGCTACAGTCCATGGAGTCCCAAAGAGTCAGACATGACTTAGTGACTGAACAACACCAACCAAACATTAGGGCTTTCCGGAAGACTCAGTGGTAGAGAATCTGCCTGCCAAGCAGGAGATGTGGGTTCTATCCCTGGGTTGGGAAGATCCCCTGGAGAAGTAAATGGCAATCCACTCTAGCATTTTTGCCAGGATAATCCCATGGACAGAGCAGCCTGGCAGGCTACAGTTTATGGGGTTGTAGAGAGTCAGATACAACTGAACAACTACAAACAACAAACCAAACATAAATATTAAAAATGTCACTAAAGTAGACATAGTGTAATATAATCTGATAGGATAGTGGGAGGGGAAAGGAAAGAACATATGACAGTGTTAATTATCTCATCTTTTATAGTAGAGAAATAGCATGTATTTAAAAATCATAATGGTTTTCTTTATTCTTTTTAAAAAAATTTTATACTGTTTTAAACTAGCTAAATAATTTTTTAATTTTTTTGGCTGTACCATGAAGCATATGGGTTTTAGTTCCCAGACCAGGGATTGAACTTATGTGCCCTGAATTGTCAGCATGCAATTTCAACCACCGGACCACCAGGGAAGTCACAGTTCCTTTGCTCTTAAACTCAGGGGATTTTTTTCCTAGGGAAATAATAATTTATATCACTTAAAAACATTTATCTGAAATTTTGAAATGTATTAAGTTTTATTACAGATTTTCTTTTGTGAACCACAATTAACAATAAAAGTTAATAAGTTTTAACTTAAAAAGAGCATATGATATTAACATTTTTTCCTTTTCCTCTTTCTTTTCTCCTGTTCAGTATATATAAATAGAAATATATTTCATATATTCTGCAAATGTTTAAGGTGGTTTTTAATCGGTGAGTGTTTGTAGTTTAAAATGATTTTTTCCTTGACATTTTTATGTGATTTGAAATTCTATGTTTTGTATAGGTACTATTTTAATTTATTGGGTCATTGCTTAATGTGTGCTCAAGATACAAAGTTTGGAACCCAAAAGAGAGTGAAAAAGGAGAAAAACTCACTCATTCTATCATATATTGACACTGCAATTAAAACTATGTTTCTTGGATTTAAAATTTTTTTCCTATTCCTAGAATGGCAACCCACTCCAGTACTCTTGCCTAGAAAATTCCATGGATGGAGGAGCCTGGTGGGCTACAGTCCATGGGGTCACAAAGAGTCGGACACGATTGAGTGACTTCACGACGATGAAGAATTTGAGTGCAGACAAATTTGTTACTATGTTGTATGATACGCATTACTCTACCACAGCATCAATTTTCCAGTCATAAATGTCTTTAAAGTACCTTTTTAATGACTATATAATATTTCATTGCATATATACACTGTAATTTAGATTAAGTACATCTAACATAGTTGAAGGGGGCCTAGAATATACAAATAGCCTTGAATATTCTGTAGTGGTTCAAACGTATGATTAAAGGAACAACGATGGGCATACTGATATTCATCTTCTTAATTATATTAATTTTTAACCAAGAAATCATAAGCAGAACTGGAAAATTTTTTCTTTACATGTTTTGAAAAACAAGGTCTTAGAATTAGGTTGAATGCACATGATTCCTGGATTTAAGAAGAAATATATAGTTCATAAAATTTCATATACTCACTTTATTAATCAATAAAATAATTTCTCATCTTCAAAGCTACTTATAAACAAAATGAGAGATCAGGTACTCAATTTTTACTCTTAGGTTATAAATAAATACCTAACAAATGAGGAAACGGAATATGTAATTTAAAATCTCCGGGTACCTAAATGTTCATTGACAGAGAAATGGATAGAGAAAACATGGTGCTTATATACAATGGAATATTACTCAGCCACAAAGAAGAATAAAACTGTTTCATTTGCAGAGACATAGATGGAGTGAAGTACGTCAGAAAGAAAAAAAATATCATATATTAATGCTTATATGTGGAATCTAAAAAATTAGCATAGATGATCTAACTGGCAAGGCAGAAATAGAGACATAGATATAGGGAACAAACCTATGGACAGCCAAGGGGGAAGAGGGGGGTGGGATGAAATGAGAGACTGATACTGATATATACACACTGCTATGTATAAAATAGATAACTAATGCGAACCAGCTGTAACACTGAACTCTGCTCAGTGTTCTGTGGTGACCTAGATGGAAAAGAATCAATAAAAGAGGGGATACGTTTATGTAGACGTATGGCTGATTCACTTTGCTGTACAGCAGAAACTGACAGCCGTGTAAATCAACTATGTGAGTGTTTGCATGTATTCAGTCGCTCAGCCATGTCTGACTCTTTGTGACCCCATGGACTATAGCCCGCCAGGCTCCTCTGTCCATGGGATTTCCCAGGCAAGAATACTGGAGTGGAGTGCCATTTACTACTCCAGGAGATCTTCTCAACCCAGGGATCGAACCCGTGTCCCTTGTGCTTCCTGCACTGGCAGGCAGATTCTTTACCACTGTGCCATCTAGGGAGACCCATAAAGCAATACTCCAACAACAACAACAACAACAAAAGTTCTGCTTATGTTTCAGGGCCAGACCAAGGACCAAGAAGCAGGAATGTGTAATGAAAATCACTCCTTCGGGAAGAGTACTGGAGTGAGGGAAAGTAGATTATCTGGCAGAAAAGTAGTGTAGTCGTGTTATGGACTGAACGGTGTACTCCCCTCCATCTCCCTGCCAAATTCATATGTTGAAGTCCCCTGCCTAGAATGCGACTGAAGACAGAGTCAAAGACACGATTAAGGTTAAGTGAGGTTGAATGGATGGTCCCTAAATCAATCTGACAAGCGTCTATATGAGACGAGGAGGTTAGAACACATGGACACCAGGGGCCTGTGCGCACAGATGACAACCATGAGCAGAGGGAGGGAACAAGACGATGGCCGCCTGCAAGCCATGGAGAGAGGCCTCAGGAGAAGTCACCCAAGACAAGTCAAAACCAGTATGTCTTCACGAAAGTTCCAAGGGTATTTTACTGATTTGTGTAGCAGTATGGAGCCTAACTCAGACATAGGCTAGAAAGAGAAAAATAAGAAAACTCAATAAAGCAGGAAAGCAAGGAGGAAATTTAGCCAATATCACATGATTTAGGACTACAGTTCTTTGAGAATTTATATGAAAACACTATATGTGTAAAACAAATATATTTCTCACTATACCTATTTCTTGTAAACTTTCCAGTGAAAGGTTGAGTTTTGAAGTTAACTGACTGCAAGTCATTATTTGCAGAATTAAACTATTTCTACAATAAAAGGTTGATGTTAGGTTACAGGCAAAGATTTTTGAGTGTCCATTCCAAAAAACTTAAAAAAAAAAGGTGAGGCTGGGGGGTTGGGTGGGTGGTATAACCTCACAGACAGCTAAAGGAAAGTTATCTGGGCAATGGAATTAAAAAATTCCATTCTTTGAGCAAAACATAGAATAAATTCCATTGTAAATGACATTCTCTAAATATAAGTGAGCGCTATCTTAAACCTTAATATCTGAGGACTTACTAGCTTTGGTGATATAGTTACTATGTTTCTTAGAGGAGGGATTAATCAATTAATTATCAATCAATTAATTGATTAATCACTTTAATCAATCAGTTAGACCATAGTGTGTTAAAATCAAAACACTGTGTAAACTTCTAAACTATTAAATAAAATAAGCTACAATAGAATACAAATGAATACAATACATTAAGAAATACAACACATGTTTTGGGTGATTAAAAGTATTTGCTAGGATTTACTGTCGGTTTTTAAAGTATTATTATAGTCTGCTCAGTGTTCACATTGAGTTAGATTACTGTTTTTTTTTCTTTAAATGGATTTTTTCTTACGTAAGAACATAAAACCTATTTGAAAAATCACACAATTACGTAGTCGTTCCTTTGGTACAGGCTGCACTTTTGGTACAGGTGTGTTAAAAAAAATTCACTTTTTTCAGAATAAAATTTCTAAGTAGGAGCAAACTAATATTGTAGGAATAATTTTAAGGATATTTTTGAAAGCTTGATGTACAGAAAACCAAAAAATACCTCATTATGTTGTTAAAATTCTAGTTCTATTCTATTGAACTCTAAATGCTCATCAAACTGAGTTATCCTTGTTAGAACAATCTAATTAGAAAGGAATATATTCTGGAATCATTTAAATCTATCAGGGGAAGAGAATTAATGCAACTATATCATCTCGAATTTCAGACTGCATACATCCTATTAATGCTAATTACATTTATAAAATGCAAATTACTTACTTCCCTTTGCTCTGTGTATTTATGTTAATGTGCATAATTTAAACGAAGGCAAAAACACACTTAAGTTGATAATGTTCATATAAAACCAAAATGATGAGTTTGTTTTTTAAAAAATAGCTATTGTGATGGCATATTTGCCCAAATACTTTAATGCTCCAATTTTCCAGTTTCTTTATTTATACTTTTTCTTTCAACTCTCTAAAAATGAAAGTATCTGTACAGGGTTAAATTGTGTCTGATCTCAAAGTTTATCTAGGGGAATTTAAAACCACTTTGGGGATTTGGCTAAGAGACTGAGGGATAAACAGAAAACTGACAGATGGGAAGAATAATTTGGTACTAATTAACTGAATCCAAAAATGATACTACCTAAAAATGATCTCAAATGCTGCCTTAACTGTGTAAGCTCCATAAAAGAGCATAGGAAACAGTGCCTCAGAGGATGGACTAATTTAGATTCAGGCCTTGGCTCTGCCCTCTACCAGTTCTATAACTTTAGGCAAGTGTCCTAACATCTCTAGACTCATCTATAACATGGATCTAATAATCATATAAACCTCTCAGTAGTCGTTGTTGTGAAGATAACATAGGACAATTTAAGCCTTCAGAACTTATCAGCGGTACTTGGCAATGTAATAATTGCTCAACTAAACTAACTATTATTATCGTATGCTCAGGTGTGCTAAGTTGCTTCAGTCGTATTTGATTCTTTGCGACCCTATGGATTGTAGTCTGCCATGCTCCTCTGTCCATGGAATTCTCCAGGCAAGAACACTGGAGTGGGTTGCTATTTCCTCCTCCAGGGGATCTTCCCCACCCAGGGATTGAGCCCACGTCTCTTTACGTCTCCTGCATTGCAGGTGTGTTTTCTACCACTAGCAGCACTTGGGAAGCCCCATTATTATCGTGTAGCAACAAATCACATATAAGGGGGACCTGTAGCAGTTGACAATTATCCAAACATTTTAGTAGGTAGTAGCAAAAGAAAGTCAGTAAATCTCTGTATCAACACATGTCACAGAGGAGAGGGGTGGCTTGAAGAGAGAAGAATGCCTTCATTAACAGAGTGATTTGAACAGAGTCTGGCTGAGATGCTCAGGGCTGGAGTGGGGTGAGCATGGGATGTGGCTTCTCAGGTGACTCAGTGGTAAAGAATCCACCTGCCAATGCAGAAGACTCTGGCGACACAAGTTTGATCCCTAGGTTGAGAAGATTCCCTGGAGAAAGAAATGGCAACCCATCCTAGTATTCTTGCCTGGAGAATCCCATGGACGGGGGAGCCTGGTGAGCTGCAGTCCCTGGGGTTGGAAAGAGTCAGGCATGCTTGAGCAACTAAGCAGGCATGCACACCCGAGAAGGGATGTGGTGTGTGAGTATAGCAGAAGAATACAAAAAGTAAGATTATGAAATGAACCAGAGTTCTAAACTACCAGCATCTCCTAGTTATTTCACCTGTTTTAAAAATGTCTTTTCATTTCTCTGAACATTCAATTTTAAGTTTATTCTACTATGAAGAAATAAACACCCATATTTATTTGGTAAAAAAAAAAAAAAAAAAAAAAAAAAAAAAAAAAACAAACACACCAGAAATCCACAGCTGTAAAATTATGCAGTATTTTTTTTTCCCTGAATTTTCCTGCAGTTAAATTCCAGGATGCATGCTCTTCTCTCATATCTGTTCCATTTGTTACTCCTGGTGAAATTCAATTACTGTGTCAATGAAATTAGGTAACTTTGCTCAGTAGAGTTGAATTTTTGTTGTTGTTCTATGAACCTATTAACGTCAAACCAATGCTCTGAGTAACAGTGCCAACAAGGCTTCAATTTAAAGAACAAATTCAGATGAAGCATGCTTGCTTAATATTAAAGCAACACCTTATAAGGAGCCCCACTACTGGTTTTATGGATCCTGCTCTGTACATCAAAACATCTGGTATTTCACTATCTACCATAGTAATTTGATTATTTTTAGAGGTAATATCAATGTTGATATTGTATAATACCATATTGAAAATACCTATTCTTCAGATTGATATAAAAAGTCGTATTACAATTCCAAATTCCAGCAGAATTTTTTGAATTGTAACTTGATTCTAAAACCAAGGTATGATACTAGGCATAACAACTTCACACCTGTCAGAACAGCTGTCATCAAAAGGACCACAAATAACACGTGTTGGCGAGGATGTGGAGAAAAGCAAACCCTCCTACACTGTTGGTGGGAATGTAAATTGGTACAGTCACTGTGGAAAACACTATGGACATTTATCAACAAAACTAAAGCTATAACTCATATGACCAAGCAATTCCACTCCTGGGTGTATATCCAAAAGAAAACTAAATACACTAATTAGAAAAGATACGTGCCTCCCAATGTTATAACAACATTATTTACCACAGACAAGATATGAAATCAGTCAAAGTGTCCACAACAGATGAGTGGATAAAGATGTGGTATATATACAAACATACACACAGTATAATACTACTCAGCCATAAAAAAGGAGGAAATTTTGCCATTTGTAATAACATGGATGATCTTGGAAGGTATGTGAAATGAAACATCAGACAAAGACAAATACTCTAAGGGATCACATATATGGAACCTAAAAAAATAAGTTAAATTAATGAACATTAAAAAAATATATATTCACAGATATAGAGAACAAATTAGTGGTTACCAGTGGGAGGAGGTAAGAGGGGAAAGGTAGTAAAGGGATATGGGCTTAAGAGATATCAACTGCTATGTACAAAATAAATAAGCTACAAGGACATATTGTATAGCTCAAGGGATATAGCCCAATGTTTTATAATAATTTTTAAAATTGTGAATCACTATGTTGTACACCTGAAACTTCTATAATATTGTTTCTGGAGGAACTTTCTGGAGAGGTATCAAGGCGTACGATAAAGGTATATTATACTATACTATACTATGAGACCTTGACTCATATTGATCAGTATAATAAGAGCGCTTCTAAATAGGCTTATACATATATTTAAAGGACCTTATATCTGTAATTCATTTACTATTTCATTACATAAAATACTTGAACATATTTTTGTAGCATAATGGTTTGACCTTGGTGGCTCAGAGGGTAAAGTGTCTGCCTGCAAGGTGGGAGATGTCGGTTTGATCCCTGGGTCAGGAAGATCTCCTGGATAAGGAAATGGCAACCCACTTCTTGCCTGGAGAATCCCATGGACAGAGGAGCCTGGTAGGCTACAGACTATGGGTTCACAAAGAGTGGGACACGACTGCGCAACTTCATTTTCTTTCTTTCTTTTAGAAGTAGAAATATGAATAACTGACCATGTTGAGTAAAAGATTTAAAACTGACATCATTTCCAGTTCACAACTCAAGAATCCCAGACAACTCCCTTCTTGCAAAGGCCTTTTGCCATCCTATACATCACTGCAGTGAGACTTAAGAAGAAAATGACATGATTCACTTTGATGCCCCAATTGGAATGGAGAGTTTGGGCTTAATGACTACTTAAGAAGGACATTAAGATGATGAGAGAGGTTTTGACTACTTCAAACATACTTTGGTCCACAAGTGACCATGCAGTGACAACATTGAGACCTTCAAAAATCACTTTCAAAAATGACTTTTTCATGGTCATATCTAAATTGATGTAAGTATGTTATATAACTTTTGGTTCAATCTCAAGTATGACAGAGTTTTAGAAATTTATTTCATCTTCATTTTGTGGCCAATTGTTCTTGATCTAAAAATATTCCACCATCTTGTAGGCTCTGAATTACAGAGATCTTTTGAGGCAGGTATTCTGGATAAGCAAGGCAAGTTTTAGGCATAAGTTGGAGAGACCTCTATTTTGCTTTCACCATATAAGATTTAAGATAGACTAGTTTCAATAAAGAAAATCAACCCTGAATATTCATTAGAAGGACCGATGCTGAAACTGAAGCTCCAGTATTTTAGCCACCTGAAGCAAAGAGCTGGTTCTTTGCAAAAGACTTTGATGATGAGAAAGATTGAAGGCAAAAGAAGAAGGGGACGACAGAGGATGAGATGGCTGAATACCACCGACTCAGTGGACATGAATTTGAGCAAACTCTGGGAGATAATGAAGGACAAGGGAGCCTGGCGTGCTACAGTCCATGGGGTTGCAAAAAGCTGGATGTGACATAGCAACTGAGCAACAGCGTGGACAAAAATTTCAATTTGGAAAATTCTCCACAAATGTTCCCACCAGAAACACACCAAAGACATTTTCTCAAAGCTAAGAATTATTTTATATATTTCTCATGTATTATTGAATAATTAAAAATTTGTTCACTATGATTATTATTGTGTTATTATTATTGAATAGGGTAGCCTATTTTAATTAATTTTTCCTTGTGCACATAGCCAGAAGATACATTGAAATTGTGAATTATATTATTCAATTATGGTTTAAACCAGTGAAACTGGGAAAATCTTTCACAGTTGTAAATTTATAATGCCATGATTCATGAGGTCTTCTATGTGAATTTTCTTCTTCTCTAGAAAATTGAGTAAATTTAAGATAATTGTTCTCACAGGTGAACTGAAAAAAAAATTAATGGTAATAAATAGATAGAAAATATCTTCTTCCAGGGACACTAATATATTCTTTTAAAACAGTGTTTTCCAGTTTGGAAACAACCAGAAAATGAAAATAATAACCATTATGCTGCTGCTGCTGCTAAGTCGCTTCAGTCGTGTCCGACTCTGTGAGATCCCATAGACGGCAGCCCACCAGGCTCCCCTGTCCCTGGGATTCTCCAGGCAAGAACATTGGAGTGGGTTGCCATTTCTACCTCCAATGCATGAAAGTGAAAAGTGAAAGTGAAGCTGCTCAGTCATTTCCGACTCTTCATGACCCCATGGAATGCAGCCTACCAGACTCCTCCATCCATGGGATTTTCCAGGCAAGAGTACTGGAGTGGGTTGCCATTGCCTTCTCCAATAACAATTATAACAAGTGTTATAATGAATGAGCACTGGGGAACAAATTTCATGCAAACTATTTTGTATCCATTTCTCAATAAATATTTTCTTATTGTTATGTTCCATTTTGCTGTTAATTCAACCGAATTTTTCCATTAAGCACATTTGATTTTGATTTTGGGACTTCCCTAGTAGTTCAGTTGGTAAAAAAATCTGCCTGCAATTCAGGAGACCCAGGTTCAATCCCTGAGTGGGGATGATCCCCTAGAGTAGGAAATGGCAACCTTCTTGACTGGAGAATCTCATGGACAGAGGAACCGGGCAGGCTACAGTCCATGGAGTCACAAAGAGTTGGACACAACTTAGTGACTAAACTATCAGATTTGACTTTATGGCAATTTTGACACTTAAACAATTTGCCACTTAAAATTGATGCAGAAATATAGAAAATGGGTAAATTTAAAAAAAGTATTTGTTTGCCATTGTGTTGAAGTTTGAGAAAAAGTACTTTTTGAGATAAAATATTCTCTAAAATTGCAGTCCTGACAAGTTCTATGTTTGCTTTGAAACACTGCACTAATCATTAGTTCCACTGTAATTGTATTAATTAGATTTATGAAAAAGTAGTAGATCACTGCAAAGTTCAAAGGGCAAAACTTTTTCAGCAGTTGTTGTGTTCCTTTTATTTCATCAGATAAAAGCAAAAGAGGATAAAAGCTTGAGGCTGTTTGGTCTTCTCAGTACATGCTACACTGCATTTCTAAGCAGCTTTTATTTTTCCTAATATATGTGCTATGTTTCTTAATTTTTCATGGCTAATGTCATCCTGGAAGAGATTCACAATTTTATCCTGTGGCTCTTACAAGTGCTTAGAGCTCTGCTACTTAGTTTGAATTTGAAGGATGTAGTAATGATAAGGATTTCCCCCCCAACCCTTGTGCAATTTTAGAGTTCTGAAAGCGTTAAGAAAATGTAATACAGATGAAATACATTAGGACAATCATCTTATATTAATATATAAGCCGTACCTGGACATAAAAAGTATATGTATTTAGCTAAAAACAGGACCTGCTTTGTGATCACAGGGAGAGGCACAGTTTGCATCCTGTCAGCCATGACCTTTGGACATTCCCCCAAACAGGACATCTTATTTCTTCATGGAAACCAGTATCTGTATTTCTAGTTTCATATTTTCTCCTGCAGACATATTCTCAAGAACTAAGGAGACAAGCACCTTCTCTGCATACTAATGTATTTAAGTTATGCCTGCTGATGCATAAAATGAACGAACTCTATTCAGAGAACAGGATAATTCCAACTTGAATAGTGATGACAAAGTGGTAGGATGAGAAGTAGACAGAATAATGGCTGCATAGCCAACTAGATCTTTGTTTTAAACTTTTTCTACCCTTCATTAGCAAGTTGTTCACTTTTTCTGAATATCAGTTTTCTCATCTGTCAAATGTGTTACTGGGTGGGCTATAGAGAAAATGAGGTATACTTTGACGTAATAATGAAAGCTGTCATGATTGCCCTATGTGGTTCACAATGAATGACTTGAAAGAGTGAATGACAGACCTTTTTGATTATATATCTATAAGCAAAAGGTAGAGTAAAGAAAGGACTTTCATAGATCCCAACCATATGAATGAATACTTTAATAATCTGAAAGTAGATTCATTGGAGAGATTTCTATCCAGTATCATTTTCCAAATAGTTGCTATTTTCCTAAAAACTTGCTGTTTTTGTTTTTTGTTTATTTGTGTTTTCTCGGATCTTGATCAGATTTTCCCCTTTTAGGGTAAAAGTTTAGCATCAAAACTGACATAAAACTATTAAACATAAAAGCTGTTAGCCTCTTTCATGGTTTTGGCTTTTCCTACATTCCTGCTTACTTTTCTTCTTTTGTTACAAATCTGTATTCTTATATATGTTTTCATATGCACACATATATATGATTTTTTTCAGTTCTCTCTCTACCTAAATGTATACTATCTATACTATTGTATTTACAATTTTAAGCTAAATATTTTTTTCTGTAGGAGAGTCATTAAAAGTAACTTGAGAAAGTATTTTTAAAAGTAAAGTGTTTATTTCACAAATTATAGAGAAGAATATGCCAGCAAATTTGGAAAACTCAGCAATGACCACAGGACTGGAAAAGGTCATTTTCATTCCAATCCCAAAGAAAGGCAATGCCAAAGAATGTTCAGACTACCACACAATTGCACTCATCTCACATGCTAGCAAAGTAATGCTCAAAATTCTCCAAGCCAGGCTTCAACAATATGTGAACCATGAACTTCCAGATGTTTAAGCTGGTTTTAGAAAAGGTAACCAGAGATCAAATCGTCAATATCTGCTGGATTATCCAAAAAGCAAGAAAGTTCCAGAAAAACATCTATTTCTGCTTTATTGACTATGCCAAAGCCTTTGACTGTGTGGATCACAATAAACAATGAAAATTCTGAAAGAGATGGGAATACCAGACCACCTAACATGCCTTTTGAGAAACCTATATGCAGGTCAGGAAGCAACAGTTAGAACTGGACATGGAACAACAGACTGGTTCCAAACAGGAAAAGGAGTATGTCAAGGCTGTATACTGTCACCCTGCTTATTTAACTTCTATGCAGAGTACATCATGAAAAACACTGGACTGGAGGAAGCACAAGCTGGAATCTAGATTGCTGGGAGAAATATCAATAACTTCAGATATGCAGAAGACACCACCCTTATGGCAGAAAGCAAAGAAGAACTAAAGAGCCTCTTTATGAAAGTGAAAGAGGAGAGTGAAAATTTGGCTTAAAGCTCAACATTCAGAAAACAAAGATCATGGCATCTGGTCCCATCACTTCATGGCAAATAGATGGGGAAATAGTGGGAAAAGTGGCAGACTTTGGTTTTTTGGGCTCCAAAATCACTGCAGATGGTGATTGCAGCTATGCAATTAAAAGATGTTCAACTCCTTGGAAGGAAAGTTATGACCAACCTAGATAGCATATTAAAAAGCAGAGACATTACTCTGCCAACAAAGGTCGACCTAGTCAAGGCTATGGTTTTTCCAGTAGTCATGTATGGATGTGAGAATTGGACTATAAAGAAATCTGAGCACTGAAGAATTGATGCTTTTGAACTGTGGTTTTGGAGAAGACTCTTGAGAGTCCCTTGGACTGCAAGGAGATCCAACCAGTCTATCCTAAAGGAAATCAGTCCTGAATATTCATTGCAAGGACTGATGCTGAAGCTGAAACTCCAGTATTTTGGCCACCTGATGTGAAGAACTGACTCATTTGAAAAGACCCTGATGTTGGGAAAGATTGAAGGCGAGAGGAGAAGGGACAACAGAGAATGAGATGGTTGGATGGCATCCTCAGTGGGCAGCTCTGGGAGTTGTTGATGGACAAGGAGGCCTGGCGTGCTGTGGTCCATGGGGTCGCAAAGAGTTGGACACGACTGAGCGACTGAACTGAACTGAGGGAAGAGTAGAGAACAGAAAAAAGGATTAAGTTTTTAGAATGGCTGATTTAAAATATTGAGCCAATTATTGAGCACTGAATTTTATTCCTCTTTCTATTTTAAATTTCAGTGAATGAAATATGGTGCTGACTGTGAACTTGTTACCTTCTAGGAGTTCTGTTGGGTAGGAATATCTAACTATCTGATCCCAGTGGATTATTTGTTTACATTCTTACTAAAATTCCATAACAATGTAGTATAGGATGAACATATGCAATATTGAAAAGTCAGACTGATAAATAGCCTGATAATATAATCTATAAGGAATACATGACATTAGTGACAACGACCTTCACCTCCAGGAAGGCTTATCTCCAAATATAGTTACGTTGTGGATTAGTGCTCCAACATACAAATTTTGGAGGAGACACAATTCAGTCCATAGCAAAATCCAGTCAGGAAAAAGACAAGTTTCAACTCCCCCAGCTCCCCAAACAAGCAATATCATACTTCAAGGAATGCAACCTTAAAGTCTAGAGGACAATAGAACAATATGAGGAATTTTGATGAGAAAATGCTATAATTCAATTTATATACATGGCAGTACTTCAGGTGCCAGAAAAACAAAACACAAAAATTGAAAATAAATAAAAGCACATGAATGAGGAAGATATGGCAAAAATGTAGATTAAAGACAAATTTAAATTACTGTTAGACACCTTATTATAAAAATAAGAATAAACATTAAACATTTTTCTAAAACATCTTAAATGTAATAGAATATTTCTAAATTGAAATGCTGAAAAACTGAAAAGTTGATGGTTCAGGAGCAATGAAAAGAAGCAGTACAAATGTAGCAAATGCTTTGTTTAAAATAGATTTGACACAGGTTCTGTCACTTTGACACTCTTGATACTAAGATGCATCAGAAATATATATAGGCTTATGATTACCTTTGAAAAATATAAAGGCAATTATGTCACTTGTCCAGTTATTTTTATTTTTCCTTTTTAGGGGACGTTATGCTAGCTTCTCTGCAGGAAATCAAATGTACGTGATGTAAAATGTCAAAAAATCATTGCCAGTAAAAGAAATGTTAAGGGATTTCACAAAAGAACATACAAAAGCAGAGATAGCTTCATACAATATAATGCATAGTCCAAAAAAGAAGTCATAAAGGATAAGAGCTGCAGTATTTGATGTGATTTGTTGTTGCCTCATCACTAAGTCCTGTCCAGCTCTTTTGCCACCCCATGGACTGTAGCCCAGCAGGCTTCTCTGTCCACGGGGTTTCCGAGGCAAGAATACTGGAGTGGGTTGCCAACCCTTTTTCCAGGCAAACTTCCCAACCCAGGGATCGAACCTGGCAGGTGGATTCTTTATTGCTGAGCACAAAGGGAGCCCTATTTGACAAGGGAGCCCTTGGATATATATGGTTATTTAAAAATTTTTAAGTTTCATTAAAAATTAAAGGGCTTAATTAAAGAAAAAAAAACTCAAATACATTAAATCAAGCATAAAAAAAAAAAATTAAAGGGCTTCCCTGGTAGCTCATAGGGAGAGGATCCATCTGCTAGTGCAGGTGACAGGGTTCACTTCCTGGTCCAGGAAGATCCCATAAGCCCTGGAGCAACTAAGCCCATGCACCACAACAACTGAGCCTGTGCTCTAGAGCTCTGGAGTTGCGACTCTTGAAACCAGCGTTTCCCAGAGCCAATGCTGTGCAGTAAGAGAAGCCCCCCAAATGAGAAGCCTGCGCGCTGCAACAGAGTAGCCCCCACTCACTGCAACTAAAAGGAAGCCTGCATGTCAATGAAGACCCAGCACAGCCAAAAATACAATAAATAAATAAACAAAATTAAAAGTGCAGTTCCTCAAGTACACTAGCAATATTCCGAGCAATCAATAGCCTTGCTTGGTTAGTGGCTATTGTACAGCATAGACACAGAACATCTCCATCATGGCAGAAAATTCTATTGAACAGTACCGTTCTAAAGGGTATTATGCTGAAGGAAGGAAGTCAGATGGAAAACGACACATACCACATTACTTCATTCAACTGTGGAATATAAAACACAAACAAAAAGTAAAAATACTGAATAAACCAAACCAAACATGCCGATACAGAGAAGAGAGAGAAAGAGGCGGAGAGCGGGTGAGATGGTTCAAAGTGATCAACTGAATGGTGATAGACAGAAACTAAATTTCTGGTGGTGATCACACAGTCGTGTATAAAGAAGTAGAAATATCATGGTACAGACATGCAACATACCGTGTGATAAACCAATGTTCAGTTCAGTTCAGTCACTCAGTCGTGTTCGACTCTTTGTGACCCCATGAATCACAGCACGCCAGGCCTCCCTGTCCACCACCATCTCCCGGAGTTCACTCAGACTCACGTCCATTGAGTCATGATGCCATCCAGCCATCTCATCCTCTGTCGTCCCCTTCTCCTCCTGCCCCCAATCCCTCCCAGCATCAGAGTCTTTTCCAATGAGTTGACTCTTCACATGAGGTGGCCAAAGTACTGGAGTTTCAGCTTTAGCATCATTCCTTCCAAAGAACACCCAGGGCTGGTCTCCTCTAGAATGAACTGGTTGCATCTCCTTGCAGTCCAAGGGACTCTCAAGAGTCTTCTCCAACACCACAGTTCAAAAGTATCAATTCCTCGGCGCTCAGCCTTCTTCACAGTCCAGTTCTCACATCCATACATGACCACTGGAGAAACCATAGCCTTGACTAGAAGGACCTTTGTTGGTAAAGTAATGTCTCTGCTTTTGAATATGCTACCTAGGTTGGTCATAACTTTCCTTCCAAAGAGTAAGCGACTTTTAATTTCATGGCTGCAGTCACCATCTGCAGTGATTTTGGAGCCCAGAAAAATAAAGTCTGACACTGTTTCCACTGTTTCCCCATCTATTTGCCATGAAATGATGGGACCAGATGCCATGATCTTTGTTTTCTGAATGTTGAGCTTTAAGCTAACTTTTTCACTCTCCTCTTTCACTTTCATCAAGAGGCTTTTTAGTTTCTCTTTACTTTCTGCCAAGAAAAATATCTTAAAAAACAGAGTGTATAAATACTAATACAAGGTAAGAAGCACAAGTCAGAATCAGCTTGGGAACTGTCTCCTATTTTGCAGATGGTTCCAGGGAGTCATTCAAATTTTCTGTTATTTGTAGAAAATAGTTGGGCAGGTGTGAAGAAATATATGTAGGCTTCATTATACTATTATTTACAAGCTTAAAATATTAGATATAATGTTTTGCCCAGTAATGTTACAGACTTAGTTAAAGAAATAATGTGTATAACACTATCAGGCAAACATTAATGTATATTTAGACTTTAATGAAGTGGAAAGATGTTTAAGATGCATTGTTTTAAAAAAGATAAGTGAATAGTGTGAAAATGGACACATAATTATATATATATATTATATATATATATAAAATATACACACATACAAAATCATAGGGAAAAGTTTAGGAGGATTTACTTTTAACAATGGGCTTCCCACGTGGCTTAATGGTAAAGAATTCACCTGCCAATGCAGAAGATGCACGAGACATGGGTTTGATCCCAGAGTCAGGAAGAGCCCCTGGAAGAGGAAATAGCAATCCACTCCAGTATTCTTGCCTGGAGAATCTCATGGATAGAGGAGCCTGGCAGGCTATAGTACATGGGTCACAGAGTCAGATATGAATGAGCAACTGAGCATGCACACACTCTAAAAAATATTTATTTCTGGAGGCAGTGGAATTTTAGTTTTTGTATATGTATGTGTGTTTACATGTTTATCACTATTTTCTCTCTTTTTTAAAACAAGGATCAGGTTTCTTTGTGTAATGTTTAAAATTATTATTAAAAGGTAATTTTTAAAGGCTACTTTATATGTATTTGATACATATTTTATTTGGTGAACTGAATATTTAGGGCTCTTTTTTTCCCTCACTGTAGAGATTTTTTTTTTAAGCATACAATGAATACATTCTTATGAAGGGAGCTTCAATAACACCCAAGCTCTATCAGTCATAGATCTTCAGTTCAGATCAGTTCAGTCACTCAGTCATGTCCGATTCTTTGCAACCCCATGGACTGCAGCATGTCAGGCCTCCCTGTCCATTGCAGATTTCCAGAGTTTACCCAAATTCATGTCCATTAAGTCGGTGATGCCATCCAACCATCTCATCCTCTGTCGTCTCCTTTTCCTCCTGCCTTCAATCTTTTCCAACATCAGCGTCTTTTCCAATGAGTCAGTTCTTTGCATCAGGTGACCAGAGTATTAGAGTTTCAGCTTCAGCATCAGTCCTTCCAATGAATATTCAGGACTGATTTCCTTTAGGATGGACTGGTTGGATCTTCTTGCAGACCAATTACATGTAAAGAGAAATGGACCCTGGCTGTGTTAAGCAGAGAAGAAACTATTTAAAAGGACATTGGGTAGCGCATAGAAACTTACAGAACTTGGTAGGTGGGATTAGAGCTTCCACAGCCAGAAGATACACCTGGACCAGCCCATTGGTTGGACACTGCTGGGCTCTGGATGGGCAACTTGGTTTGCTGACCCTGTGAGCAATGGACTGGTTGCCACTCCTAACATCACTGCTTCTTCAGTTTGAGAACTGCAGCTGCCAGAGAGGACTCACTACAAACCACTTTCCCAGACATCATTAGCTCTTGATTCTAATTTCACTTGATGTGGGGTCATGAGTCCATATCCTCCCTGCAAAGGAGGCTAGAGGAGCAGGTACGTGGTGTTTCCAGCTTTCATAATATGAGGTGTTTCTAGATCATGGGTATCCCCAAAAGGTGATGATATCCCACAAGAGTAATTATAGAGTAAAACAGGAATGCACCAGCGCCATCATCACTGTCTGCCTTCCGATAGCTCCTTCATGTGTCTGCAGTAATGATGATGCGAATTTAATGCAAGCAGGATTTTGTATGAATTGAACCATGAAATCATCAAAGATTTGCTATGTGTGTAAAAGATGCTCTTTTAAATGTTTTAACTGTAAAATCACATTTAATTTCTGCAAACAACCATATCAAGTAGTTCCAGCTGAGCCGCCAGGGAAGCCCTCTTATTAGTAGCCCCATAAATTTAGCCATAGAGAAATGGTGAAAATGGACAAGGGTCACAGTGCTGATGAGAAAGATAACAAAGATTTTAATCCAGAGCTCACACCTCTAATTTGGTTCCAGAGCTCATACCTCTAAATCTGAGGTTATACTATCTCCCATATCTTCAAAGAATATTGCTATCGCGGTAATGGGAGATGAATTTATATTTACTCTTCAGTCAGTTCAGTTCAGTTGCTCAGTCATGTCCAACTCTTTGCGACCCCATGAATTGCAGCACGCCAGGCCTCCCTGTCCATCACCAACTCCCGGAGTTCACTCAGACTCACGCCCAAGTCAGTGATGCCATCCAGCCATCTCATCCTCGGTCGTCCCCTTCTCCTCCTGCCCTCAATCCTCCCAGCATCAGAGTCTTTTCCAATGAGTTAACTCTTCGCATGAGGTGGCCAAAGTACTGGAGCTTCAGCTTTAGCATCATTCCTTCCAAAGAAATCCCACGGCCAATCTCCTTCAGAATGGACTGGTTGGATCTCCTTATCCAGATTTATTAGAATATTTTTTCCATGCCAGTCATAAAGAAGTGAGAAAAAAAAAATTATCATTTCCCATCAGTGTAGCTGCTCTATTTTACCTTGCTTTGGGTGAGTCTACCCATTCCAGTATTCTGGCCTGGAGAATTCCATGGACCATATAGTCCATGGGGTCACAAAGAGTCGGACACAACTGAGCGACTTTCACCACTTTCACTTGGGTGAGTCTGGGGATGTTTGGCTTTTTCTTTTGCTTGTTTGTTTTGGTTTATTTTGTACTTGAGGCTGTGATAGGTGTGCAAAATGTCAGGTTTCTTGTTTTTGTGTTTTCCAGGAAAGAAAACATTTGTCAACAATGGAATATTTTCTTTGCTGACTTTCTTCTTACTTCCCCTCCCCCCCCCAATTTTTTTTTGAGTTCTTGATTTAAAAACTACATGTCTCAAAAAATAAATTTGGATGAACTTGTAAATTAACTATCAGAAGATCCACCAGTACAGGCAAGAGGCCAATGCTTACTAATTCTTTTAAATATATGCATGTAGAAATTTCTCTTTCCCTCCCAGAGTAATAGTTTTAACAGTTATATCAGATATCTACCTAAATTCTACAACTTTCCCAAACTTTAAGGCACAACATATTACTATGACTTTTTTTCACATAAAGATACTATAGTATCTTTACAGATGAACTATGTAACTAAAATCAGTAGCTAGGCTAGCATGTAACGTACACATAGTTTGGTGATTTTAGTATGCAGACATGGGTGACCATGTCCATCCATTATGCTTTTCTGTAAAGGTCAATGCATAACTTATACATGTGATTGCACAAAAGGTGCCAGCTGGGGTGATTTTTTTTTTTTTTGAAGAATGCCTGGGCATGTGATTTACATTAGTATGGTAATAATGATTACTTTCATAATTAATTCAAATTTTAATAATGATCCCAAACCATGAAAGCAATAGATTCTTCTTTCCCAATCATTCAAATAAATTGAATAAGGGTGTAAATTTATTCGATGTTCATTTATCTCTCAATGACATTAGGTGTTTACTTTTATGGCACCGCTAAAATAGCAAGTAGCTCCTTTCCTGTCAGCCTCTTTCAAGAAAAAGTGGTGATTTTCCATCAGGCCTTTGACTTGTCAACTTGAGCAAATTGACTCCATGCAGCTGCTATGAAGCATTTAACAAATCACTTTCTTTTCCCATCCAGTTGCAGAGTCATTAGCTACAATGGCCGCATTTTCAACACATGCATAAATACATGGGTTTCTTGAATCGCCAAGGAGTAGACAAACAGAATTTAAATATATTCATAGAGCATTCTACTTGTGGCAATCACTTGGGACTTTATAAAGTCACACAGAGGACTAATTCTCAGGAATAGGGTAGCTATTTATTCCCAACATGGAACCTGTAGGTTAGGCATAGATTATTTTAGCTAAAGGATTCTGTTTTGTCTTTCCAGATTTTCTGTCAGGTATTGATGATAAAACTAGCCTCCAGCCAATTATTTGATTCACATCTGTCGTCTATCAGGAACACAACTTTCTCTGACTAGCTGTTCCTTTTCTTCTTTTAAGGTTCCTTTTACTTTATAAAATCAATCAAATATTGCTGGAACTCAGTGGGAGTCCTTTTTGTGTATGTGTTATATAACCAGAAATTATTTTGAGAAAGAGGTATTGAACTTGCCTGCCCAGTTCTTACAGTTAAGTGGGCAGAGTTGATTTGGAAAATTATATCTTAAATCTGTCATGACATAATTTAATCAATGATTTCAATAAGCATGTTAATTGCCTTGTGTGTCTTTTTCATACTAAATATAAACTTTTTCCATTGCGGTTGTTGTTCAGTTGCTCAGTTGTGTTCAGCTCTTTGCCACCCCATGGGCTGCAGCACACGGGCTTTTCTGTCCTTCAGAGTTTGCTCAAACTCATGTCCATTGAGTTGGTGATGCCATTCAACCTTCTCATCCTCTGTTGACCCTTCTCCTGTCCTCAGTTTTTCTAAGCATCAGGGTCTTTTCCAATGAATGTAAAGCATATCAGTTTAAAACATTAGAATATTCTCTAACTAGCTATTATTAGTTTCCTCTTTCAAGATGAATCCTGGTAGTTTTCAGGCAAACAGCAAAGGAACTCAGCTACACATATACATGTATCCATTCTCCCCCAAACTCCTCTCCCTTCCAGGCTGCCACACAATATTAAGCAGGGTTCTGTGTGCTGTACAATAGGACCTTTTTGGTTATACATATTAAACACAGCAGTGTGGTAATTGGGTATACCCCAATACAAAATTACCAGTTAAAAAAAGAAGTGAATCCTGAAGGAACTAAAGAGGAAAAGACAAAGAAAACCATGGAAAAACTTAAGGCAATGGCTGGTGGTGGCGAGGAGAGTGTTTTGAGATAACAGGTGGTGCTAGTGGTCAAGAACCTGCCTGCCAATGCAGGAGGCACAAGAGTTCTGGTTTGATCCCTGGGTTGGGAAGATCCCCTGGAGGAGGGCATGGCAGCCCACTTCAGTATCTTGCCTGGAGAATCCCACAGACAGAGGAGCCTGGCGGGCTACAGTCCATGGGATCACAAAGAGTCGGACGCGACTGCAGTGACTTAGCATGGCAAGGTGATGACCTTGATCTGGGGGAGAGGGCAGCATCAGTGGGCTAAGGCAGAATAGAACAGTAAAGGAGACGTTTATTCTGTTTTTGCGTCTCTCTACTACTGCCTTGAGATAGAACCCTGTGAATGAGGATCCCAGAAAAATAAGGACACACTGACTGAGCTCCAGTATTTGCTTCCCACTGCTTCTTCTCCAAAACCCCAAAGCTGGCAAATCATGATCTAAGGAGTATTTCATGTGGTCTCTCTGGGAAGTAGAGAGATAATCCCTAATCTGTAGATCTGTGTTACATACTGAGGACCACTGACTGCCTTTCTGCTCCCTGAGTTTCTTCATCATAGGGCCTACAGGTTAGAATGAGAAGACATTTCAGACGTGAAACTATTTAAAGAGGGGAAAAGGTGGATTTCCATTAAGAGCAGACATATTATTTAGGTTGGTACAAATGTAATTGTGGTTTCAGACTGTAAATTTTAAATCATTATAACGAAGTTCAAACACATCTTTATTAATCAAAATAGGGACCATTGCAATCAACACATTTTTGCCGATGAGAAATAAGTTTATTTATTCCTGTAGTGAAAAATCTGTGCTTCAGAATTCAATAGACTCTTGGAAAGCATTTTTTTTTTTCTGCCTCCTTCTGGTTGTAGTAGTGTTCTCCCTGAAAAAAGTTGTCAAGATGCTGGAAGAAGTGGTAGTTGGTTGGTGGGAGGTCAGGTGAATATGGTGGATGAGGCAACTTTGTAGCCCAATTTGTTCAACTTTTGAAGCTGTGTGTCACACAACCAACACCTTTTGGTTGTGTGACATGTGGGTGGGTATTGTCATGGAGAAGAACGGGGCCCATGCTGTTGACCACCACCAACGGCAGGTGTGGTAGTTTGGGATGCATCTCATCGATTTGCTGAGCTTACTTCTCAGATGTAATGGTTTCACCAGGATTCAAAAAGCTGTAGTGGATCAGATGGGTAGCAGATCACCAAACAGTGACATGACCTTTTTTGGGTGCAAGTTTGGCTTTGTAAAGTGCTTTGAAGCTGCTTCTCGGTACGACCACTGAGCTGGTTGTTGTATAAAATCCACTTTGGTAGCACATCACAATCTGATTGAGAAATGGTTTATTGTTGCAAAGAATAAGAGAAGATGATACTTTGACGTCTTTCTGATTTTTGGTCAGCTCATGAGACACCCACTTACCGAACTTTTTCACCTTTCAATTTGCTTCAAATGTCAAATGACCGCAGAATGGTTGACACTGAGTTCTTTTACAACTTCTCACATAGTTATAAAGGGGATTAGCTTTGATGATGGCTCTCAGCGTCATTGTCAACTTCCGATAGCTGGCCACTATACTCCTCATCTTCAAGGTTCTCACCTTCTTTGTAACACTCCTTGAGCCACCACTGCGCTGAACGTGTGTTAGCAGTTCCTGGGCCAGAGGCACTGTTGATGTTGCGAGTTCTCTTGCTGCTTTACAACCCATTTGAACTTGAATAAGAGCTTAAATTTGCTTTTTGTCTAACATCATTTCCATAGTCTAAAATAAATAGAAAATACACAGCAAGTAATAAGTCATTAGCAAAAAACATAAAGTGAGAAATACACATTAAGATGATGTATAACAAAACCATATTTATTCAAGAATGTATTCCAATATCAAGTAGCAAAATTCAACAATGTAAAATTGCAATTACTTTTGCACCAACCTAACAGAATGATGAACTGAGAATCTAAAACTCCCCTAATACAATGTTCTAGAAGTTATTAGGATGGGATTAGCCATAAGTCTACAAACAAGAGAAAAAAAAATAAGTATCAGACATAATTTTTTTGAATGATTGAACAAAAATTATGTACTAAACACCGAAAACATCAAATTGAAGAATGAAATAATGCGCTGGAAATCTAAATTGAGAAAATCTTCTAGAATAGGAGTTGGGAGTTGTTTTTTTTTTTTTGGTACAGGGCCAGAGAATAGACTTTAGTTTTTGTGGGTCACAGATGGCCTTTGTCATATACAGGCATGCCTCACATTATTGTGCTTTGCTTTACATTTTTTTTATAAAACAAAGGTTTATGGCAACCTTACATTGAGCAAATCTATCAGAGCCATTTTTTCCCAATAGCATTTTCTCACTTTGCATCTGCATCACATTTTGGTAATTCTCACAATATTTTAAACTTTTCCATTATATTTGTTGTGGTGATCTGGGATTAGTGATCATTGATGTTACTATTGTAATTGTTTTGGTGTGCTCTGAACCACATCCATATAAAACAGCAAACCTAATTCATGAATGTTACATGTATTCTGATTGCTCCACCAACTGGCCATTCCCCCTCTTTCTCCTTTTCCTTAGGGCTCCCTATTCCCTGAGACACAACAATATTAAAATTAGGCTGATAAATAACTCTGTAGTGGCCTCTAAGTGTTCAAGTGAAAGGAAGCGTCTCACATTTCTCACCTTAAATAAAAATCTAGAAATGAAGATGGTTACTGTGGGAGGCAGGCTGAAAGCCAAGATAGGTGCTGAAATCCAGGCTTTTCGTGCCAAACAGTTAGCTAAATTGTGAATACAAAGTAAAACTTCTTAAAGGAAATTAAAAGTGCAACTCCAGTAAACATAAAGGAATGATAAGAAAGTGAAATAGCCTTAAGGTTGATATGCAGGAAGTTTTAGTAATCTGGATAAAAGATCAAAATGGTCACCCTGTTCCTTTAAACCAAAGTCCAATCCAGAGCAAACTCCTAACTCTCTTCAGTTCTCTGAAGACTGAGAGAGGTGAGGGAGCTATAGAAGAAAAGTTTCAAGGTTTAGGAAAAGAAGCTGTCTCCATAACAAAAAAGCCGAAGCATAACAAAAAAAAATTAAAAGGTGAAGAAGCAAGAAATCCTGTAGAAGCTGCAACAAGTTATGCAGAAGATCTAGCCGAAATAATTAACGAAGAAGGGTCTGCACTTAACAACAGATTTTCTATGTGGGCAAAACAGACTTTTATCAGACTTTTATTGGAAGAGCATGCCATCTAGGACTCTAGGAATTTCATAGCTAGAAAGGAGAAGTCAATGCCTGACTTCAAAGCTTCAAAGGACAGGCTGACTCTCTTGTTAGAGGCTAAAGTTGCTGAGTAATATTCCCTTGTATACATCAGCTACCTGATGTAGCTGATGATGGTTGAGGTGGTTGAGGTGGTTATGGCAATTTCTTAAAATAAGGCAGGGATACAATAAATTAAGGCAAGACTCTTCAGTGGCAAAAGGATTACAACTCACTGAAGCCTCAGATGGTGGTTAGAATTTTTGGCAATCATTTCCATGACAGGAAAGTGAATAAACAAATCATGTTATATTCACAAATCAGATAATTTATAACAATATAGACAGATTTTAACTGTATAATATTAAGTTAAAAAAATGTTCCAGATGACAACATACAGCCTAATACACTTTCTATAAAGTTTATAAAAATCCTAATGTTTAACAATATACTCTTTTAGGAATGTATGTAGTATTCTTGCCTGGAAAATTCTGTGGACAGAGGAGCCTGGCAGGCTACAGTTCATGGGGTCAGAATGAATCAGACATGACTGAGCGGCAAAGAGTAGGATAAAGATCAAGACCCTCACTTTTGTTTGGGATGATGTACTTGCAGTTGCAAATTTTGCTGTTACAAGTAGTCAGTTAAATAAAATCAAGCTATGTAGGGGCCAATGATGAGTGTGTCATGTATCAATGATTAAGATGAATCTATAAGCCAATTCTTGCACCTGAGGTCCAATTAAAAAGAGAGTACACATCCTTCCTCCCAATTTTTCCAATAGAAACTAATTTCCTATAAAATTCAGAATGAGTAACTCGAGACTGAAAACTAATCTTCTGTAGGGAAGAATCATCAGTTTGTATTTGCTAGGACAAAAGCCAGTTTCTTCCAGGTAATATTTTTACAAATGGCTTAGAGTGTCAACACCAGGCCTAATTTTGCTTTTTAGGATATAAATTCAACTTGATTTTTATCACCAAATAAAGCAGATTCATTTTTATTAAATACCCATTGAGATAACTAACCCTGTTATAGCCTGCATCTGATATTTCCTTGAGTATCTATAGTCATAGCCTTATTACTCAGTTTTAACTTTTGCAGATTTTAAAAAAGCCCTGGAAATATTTCTTACATGACCAAATTTTCATCAGTGTGGCATTTATCATGCTTAGCTTTAAGCTATTAATGAACTTCTAGTTGAATTAATATTAGTTTGCATTCAATAACGGTGTTAACTTTTTAGTTCTAAGGATTCTTCAGGTATAAAGCAATAACAGAAATTATTTCAGATATTTGTTTTGCTGCTATTAATGACTGGCAGTAGTCTTGCTCAGTTGGAAACTGAGAAACTCTGCTTCTAATAACCAATTAACACAGACATTTGTTTGTATGTCAAATTAAAGGATGAAAAAAATAGCAAGCTTGCACATGTGTTCAAATTAAAAGATTAAAATTATATAAAACTTTATTTTAAAATAAGTTTTTTTTCAATTAAAACATAATAAATTTATTTTTAAAAGTGTGTCAGGAAATATTATGAAATGAAGAATTTGAAGAAACATTAGGAATATGAAGAAGGATCAATCACAGGAAAGAGAAATTGATATGTAGTTTTTTTAATTAATTTTTATTTTTTAATTTGTTTTGCTTTAAAATACTGTATTCATTTTGCTATGCATTGATATGAATCAGCCACGAGTGTACATGAACTCCCAATCCCGACCCCCACCTCCCCCCTCCTGCCCCACACCTTCTCTCTGGATTATCCCCGTGCATCAGTCCCAAGCATCCTGCATCGAACCTAGACTGGCGATTCATTTCACTTATGATATCATACATGTTACACTGCCACTCTGCCAACTCATCCCACCCTCTCCCTCTCCTACAGAGTCCAAAAGGCCATTCTATACATCTGTGTCTCTTTTGCTGTCTTGTGTACAGGTTTATCATTACCATCTTTCTAAATTCCATATGTATGTGTAAGTATACTGTATTGGTGTTTTTCTTTCTGGCTTACTTCACTCTGTATAATCGGCTCCAG
>SJXQ01004806.1:76963-115954 GCA_006408695.1 Aepyceros melampus
AAATTCCATATATATGTGTAAGTATACTGTATTGGTGTTTTTCTTTCTGGGTTACTTCACTCTGTATAATCGGCTCCAGTGTCATCCACCTCATTAGAACTGATTCAAATGTATTCTTTTTAATAGCTGAGTAATACTCCATTGTGTATATGTACCACAGCTTTCTTATCCATTCATCTGCTGATGGACATCTAGGTTGCTTCCATGTCCTGGCTATTATAAACAGTGCCACAATGAACATTGGGGTACACGTGTCTCTTTCAATTCTGGTTTCCTCGGTGTGTATGCCCAGCAGTGGGATTGCTGGATCATAAGGCAGTTCTATTTGCAATTTTTAAAGGAATCTCCACACTGTTCTCCATAGTGGATGATCTTAGTTTTTTGAATGTTGAGTTTCACGCCAGCTGTTTCACTATCTTCTTTCACCTTCATCAAGAGGCTCGTTAGTTCCTCTTCACTTTCATTAGATCCATCACCATAGTATCACATAGAATAATTTTGCTGCCCTCAAATCATCTGTGTTCTGCCTATTCACCCCACTCTTCCATCCCTAGCCATCTCTGAGCTTTCTACTGTCTCCATAGTTTCGCTTTTTTCTGCAATGCCAAATGGTTGGAATTATAGAGTATATAGCCTTTTCAGACTGGCTTCTTTTACTTAGTAATATGTGTTTAAGCTCCGTGTCTTTTCATGGATTGATAGCTCATTTCTTCTTAACACTAAGTAATATTCCATTTCCTGGATGTACCACAGTTTACATATTCAAAGCACTTTGTGCTTTCAGTTTTGCCAATTATAAATAAAGCTGCTCTAAGCATCTATGTGCAGGTTTGTGTGGATACAGGCTTTTCACTTCCTTGGGTAAATATCAAGGAATATGATTGGGTTGTTGTTACTTTATTTTAAAAAATGGATGTATAGCATAATTAGCAAATGCAAACTATATATTTACAAAACAAATAGTGGATACTTGAGATCATCCTAAAGTAGCACAGACAGTTGAGCTAGAAATGCCCTTCTTTCCCTTTATGGTTTCACTGTTTTTCAAGATATTGTTCATTTTCCCTTTTCAGACCAAAGGCCAACCTGAGGATGAACTCGGCACAGGTCTTCATCCCATTTTATGAATGAAGAAACTGAGGCTCAGGGCAGGTAACCCCACCTGAAGGCCCAGGCGTCTCCAGTTCCTGTGGATGTGGGCCCTGACAGCCTGCACTCCCAAAGGTGGGTGGGGGGATGGGAAGGAGAGTATTCAGATAAATGCCCTGCTTTGTCCTTCCTAAGGATGCCTGCAAGAACCTCCTGCCATTTGGTGGATGATGCCCACAGAGTATTCTATGGAGGAACATGTTCCAGCTTGAAAGGGTCTCCTGGTTACCATCATGTGCAGACTTGCTGGGAGCCAGGAGGGCAGAGCTGAGATCATAGCCAAGCCACTCAGTTACTTTTTTTGAGGGAAGCTTCTGGGTGGCCCTCAACTTGTATGTTTAGCCCTTTATCTTGTTTGTGATCTTGTTTCACAGCTGTGTTCACTTCCTTTTCATTTGAGTTCTTAGCTCCAGGATGGTAACTTGAAACTCAAAACTCCTAGAGATGAGTTTGGGCCTCTGACTACACTGTCTGGGTTTATTCTTAAGTAAGTGCTGATTGGAATTTCTAGTCTAGGTTGCATTGCTGGTTTCTGGATAAAAAAGTATTTTGTTTGGCCCAAGAATGGGTGCTATGTGACTTTCAGGAAAGCATGTGACATTTCAGGAGAATGGAGAATACATTTTCTTAGGTAGGAATTTATAAGATTTCAAAGTGAAATCTAAAAATGGAGATTTTAATATTGAAATAACATGATTTCCAGACATAAGTTTGCCTCAGATTTGGAGGCAAGCAAGGAGTTAAGATTTTTATTTTTGTACTTTGGGACAGTGGATCAGTTATCAATTAATAGGTAATAAGCAACTCCAGAGTTTTAGTGGCTTGAAACATCAGCACCACTCTGAGGTTGGGCAGGTCAGGAATGTGGGCTGTGCTCAGCCCTGATTTTATTTGCGGTCTTGCCTGGGGTCACTTGACAGCTACAGTCATCTGGTACAGGGGCCACTGGCCACATGTGGCTCTTAAAATTAAAATTTGAATTAGTTTAAAAAAGAAAATATCAGATCCTCAGCCAAACTAGCTATGCAAGGCCATGGCAAAACAGCACAATAACAGAACATTTCCACCAGTGCAAAAAGTTCTCTTGGACAGACTGACCTAGAGTTTTGACCCAGGCTGCCTAGATTAAGATGACCTCTGTCCTGGATCTGGTGGTTGGTGCTGGCTACCTGCTGGGCTAGGGATGTCCAAGGCTGGTCTGGGCTTCTTATGGAGGCTGACTCCAGAAACCAGCAAGAGAGAAGGTGACTCCTGAAGTCCACCGTCCTCAAAGCTTCTGCTGGGTTGGTGTGTGTTCATAACCCATTAGCCAAGGCAGTGTGCAGACCAAACCTGGAGTCAGCGTGAGAGAAGCCAAGCAAGGGCACACTTTCTCAAGGGCAGGTGGGAAAGGAGCCTCTCAATCTACCAAAGACTAAGATTTGCAGGCATTTAGACCTGGACAGTTTTCAAAGTTTCATTAAGGTCAGTAAGCTCACATTAGCCAGTTTTGCAAAGTTGTCACATCTCTGCTGAATGTACCTTCTGCCTCCAGGATCCATGCCAAAGGGCACCCCTACTTGGGACACATTTTCCAGCTGTGGGAGGACAAAGTGGTTAAAGCATGCATGTGTGCTAAGTGGCTTTAGTTGTGTCTGACTCTTTGTGACCCCCATGGACTGTAACCCACCAGATTCCTCTGTTCATGAGATTCTCCAGACAAGAATACTAGAGTGGGTTGCCATGCTCTCCTCCAGGGGATCTTCCCAACCCAGGGATCAGACCTGTGTCTCTTACATCTCTTGCATTGGCAGGCGAGTTCTTTAGCATTAGGGCCACCTAGGAAGCCTGGTTAAAGCATGCAGTGGCTCTCTACTTTTCTGCCTGCATGCAGATGGTGCTTTCACTGACTGTTCCAGGGAGAAAGCCATTACCCACATCCATGGGGCATGGAAGTCTCATCTCACTAGGGCCTGCAAACAACACACCAATGTGTAATGTGATAATGTGATTTGTAATAGGAAATATCCATTTGGTCTTCATCTCGGTTTCTGGCACAGATATCCTAAAACCTTTGGAATTTCCCAAGTGCTAAAAAGATCTAGATGTCCTTTGTTATGTTAAATGACATAACTTTTGGAAAGCCTTTAGGTAACTAAGGATGGAGGCTGGTGAACCAAACATAGGATTCAGTTCAGTTCAGTTCAGTTCATTCACGCAGTCGTGTCCGACTCTTTGCGACCCCATGAAACGCAGTACGCCAGGCCTCCCTGTCCATCACCAACTCCCGGAGTTCACTCAGACTCACGTCTATTGAGTCCATGATGCCATCCAGCCATCTCATCCTCGGTCGTCCCTTTCTCCTCCTGCCCCCAATCCCTCCCAGCATCAGAGTCTTTTCCAATGAGTCAACTCTTCGCATAAGGTGGCCAAAGTACTGGAGCTTCAGTTTTAGCATCATTCCTTCCAAAGAAATCCCAGGGTTGATCTCCCTCAGAATGGATGCCATGCTCTCCTCCAGGGGATCTTCCCAACCCAGGGATCAGACCTGTGTCTCTTACATCTCTTGCATTGGCAGGCGAGTTCTTTAGCATTAGGGCCACCTAGGAAGCCTGGTTAAAGCATGCAGTGGCTCTCTACTTTTCTGCCTGCATGCAGATGGTGCTTTCACTGACTGTTCCAGGGAGAAAGCCATTACCCACCATCCATGGGGCATGGAAGTCTCATCTCACTAGGGCCTGCAAACAACACACCAATGTGTAATGTGATAATGTGATTTGTAATAGGAAATATCCATTTGGTCTTCATCTCGGTTTCTGGCACAGATATCCTAAAACCTTTGGAATTTCCCAAGTGCTAAAAAGATCTAGATGTCCTTTGTTATGTTAAATGACATAACTTTTGGAAAGCCTTTAGGTAACTAAGGATGGAGGCTGGTGAACCAAACATAGGATTCAGTTCAGTTCAGTTCAGTTCATTCACGCAGTCGTGTCCGACTCTTTGCGACCCCATGAAACGCAGTACGCCAGGCCTCCCTGTCCATCACCAACTCCCGGAGTTCACTCAGACTCACGTCTATTGAGTCCATGATGCCATCCAGCCATCTCATCCTCGGTCGTCCCTTTCTCCTCCTGCCCCCAATCCCTCCCAGCATCAGAGTCTTTTCCAATGAGTCAACTCTTCGCATAAGGTGGCCAAAGTACTGGAGCTTCAGTTTTAGCATCATTCCTTCCAAAGAAATCCCAGGGTTGATCTCCCTCAGAATGGACTGGTTGGATCTCCTTGCAGTCCAAGGGACTCTCAAGAGTCTTCTCCAACACCACAGTTCAAAAGCATCAATTCTTCAGCTCTCAGCCTTCTTCACAGTCCAACTCTCACATCCATACATGACCACAGGAAAAACCATAGCCTTGACTAGACGGACCTTAGTCTTAGAAGATTGGAACTTTCAGTCCCACTCTCAGCCTTCAGGGAGGGGACAGGGGCTGGAGATTGAGTTCAGTTGCCAACTGCCTGTGACTTGGTCATCATGTCTGTGTAATGAAGTCTCTGTAAAAACTCAAAAGGGACGGGTTTGGAGGACTTCTGAGTTGGTGGACATGTGGAGATTTGGGGAGAATGGGATGCCTAGAGAGGAATGGAAGCTCTGCCCCCTTTCCCACACCTTGTCCTGTGCATCTCTTCCATTTGGCTATTCCTGAATTATTTCCTTTTGTCATAAACTGATGGTCTATGAGTAAAATTTTTCACTAAATTCTGTAAGCTGCTCTACAAATTAATCAGACACAGAAAGGGGGTCATGGGAATCTGGATCTATAATTAATCACTCAGAGGCACTTGGACTTATAATCTGCTTCCAAAAGGAGTGGGCAGTCTTGCAGGACTGAACTTTTAACCTTTGGAATCTAGAGCTATCTTTAGGCAAACAGCGTCAGAATTGAGTTAATTGTAGGACACCAGCTGGTGCTGGAGCATTGCTTGGGAATGTAGGAAAAAATCTTCCCACATTGAAACTGGGTACAGAACTGTCGGACGAGGGTGTGCATATTTCCTGTAGGAACAGGAAAATCCACTCAGAACAATGAGTCAGTGAAATCCCCGTCACAACAGCCTTCCTTTTGGTTCTTTTGTCATCTTTGTTACTCTGCTTGGGACACAATTCCTTTTAGGTCTTAATGTGCAATTTCCTCTTCCCCTACCTAACACTTCTCTAAAGTTGTTTCAACAAGACTACATCCCAAGAGTCAAAGGATATGCACTTACTTATCAGTATCTAAAAACTGTGTATCTTAAACATATCATCTGCACTTATTATCATTAAGAAAAATGATATCATTTCACTACTCTTTATACCTTGAAAGCAGAATGAGTATTCAGAAATATTTGTTTAATAAAATAAAGCATCGGAAAGGTAAGAAGACAATTAGCCCATTTTTTAAATGAGCAAATGGAAGTTGTATATGATATATATCTTGGAAATAAAGCCAAGTGGTAAATAAAGAAGAGAAATCAGTGGTCAACCCAACAGCCTGGTAAAAACCACTTCCGGCAGCATTTCACTTCTCAGGTGCATTTTCATGAGTTTATTATTGCCATTGGGTGCATATTCATGTGTATTATTGCCATCAGGCTTTGCTCTATGTGATCAGACACAACCAGTGAGCAAGATGGGCAGAGACTGCTACCTTCCAGCACTTAGATCTTTGGGGAGAGAAAGGCAATAATATAAAGTGCAACTAAATGGTGCGGTAGGTTGGAGAGGGCTGGGCAGAGCAGAGCTGGCGTGGGATCTGGGATCTGGGGCTGGATGGGTTGCAGTTTCCTACTGTGTTCAGATGGGCCTCACCTGGTAGGTGAGGGAAAGTCCAGTAGGCATCCTGGGGGAACGGCACCAGGGAGGGTACTAGTGCAGGACAGTGGAGGGAGCTGATAGGGGAGCAAAGAGGTCAGGGGTCAAGGGCTTAGATACTATCTTACATAGATACTGTTCTGTCATTGAGCTCATCTCAATGGCAAAAGGGATATGAACTTCCTTACAATTTACAAGTTTCACTCTGGATTAGGGACAGCATCTGTACTTAGGTGGCTCATGGGTAAAGAATTTGCCTGCTAATGCAAGAGACTCAGGACATGCAAATTCAATCCCTGGGTCAGGAGTATCCCCTGGAGGTGAAAATGGCAACCCACTCCAGTATTCTTGCTTGGAGAATCCCATGGACAGAGGATCCTGATGGGTTACAGTCCATAGGGTCACAAAGGGTAGGACATGACTGAACAATTGAGCATGTAAGCACTGTAAGTATAATAGTATCTCTATGTCATTTAATTTTTCCCCTGTCTTCACCTTTTAACGTCACACCAAAAGCATTTCCCCATGTCATTAAAAAACTTTGAATATTTAACATAATGGCCACAGAAAGCATTCAACAGTTTGGACCTTGGGAAGTACATAGCTTTATTCATGGAATCATCTGTTTAGGGCCATGGAACCGAGAAGGCTGATATTTTGACCATCAGTCAAGGGTGACCCAGTCTTTGGGCTGGAAAACGTATCACTGAGACACTACCATTGTCTTTAGATATCTGTCTATCTATATCAGTCTGTCTATCTATCTGTCTATTCATTTGCCCTTCCTAAGGTCCCATCTTCCCTGGTGGCTCAGGGGTTAAAGCATCTGCCTCCAATGCAGGAGACCTGGGTTCGATCCCTGGGTCAGGAAGATCCTCTGGAGAAGGAAATGGCAATCCACTCCAGTATTCTTGCCTGGAGAATCCCATGGACGGAGAAGCCTAATAGGTTACAGTCCAAGGGGTCGCAAAGAGTCGGACACGACTGAGCAACTTCACCTCACCTCACCTAAGGTCCCGTTTGTTAGACAAACATAGCTTGGTGGGTGGAGAAGAGGCATTTTTGAATGGAGTACTGCCTAACTCTGAAAGGTAAAGGAGACACTTTTAAGAGAACAGCTCTGACGGAGGGGAAAGCACAATGCGGGATGGAATCTGTGTTGACAAAGGCACTGAGTGCAAAAGAAATGGAAGTAAAAATTCACCCTAACTGCAGACACAGTGGGAGCTCAGAGGGAGGTTGATTTTGAATGGCAAATGTTCCATACCACCTTATTTTAGTTCAGGATCTTTTCCCTATAGTGCGAAGTTACGTGTTTGCAAACATGTTTCCTTACCTCCAGAATAATGGACACGTGTAAATTCTCATGGATACTCAATGGCAAAGACCTTTGCCAAAAGATAGCAATCTGTTTTAAATTTTAAAATTAGTTTACTGAATCTGCAAGAAAATGTGGACTTTTTTTTGGATAACTTTTTTCCTTCTAATGCTTTCCTTGGCCTTTCAGTAGGAATTATGTTTGTGCTCTATTGCTTTTTAATGGAAAATTTACTAAGGAAATTGAAAATCAGATGTAAGTTTGTGAAATTTGGTAATTCAAATGCCTCATTTGATGAAATTAGATAATGCTAAAATTCAGTTGCAAGAATTTGCAATTTCAAAAACTTAGAACAAATAATGCATTTTTATTGTTTCAAGATGAAAACCAAACTGTTGGTTGCCTTGTTTTTGCTCTGGGTGGAGATACAGATGTTCCATGTAGCTGGTCAATTTCATAGCTCCTTCTTACCTCCATGCCTCCAAAATGCAGCCTAGTGTGGCTTGTTATACCAGCCTCAGTTCAGTTCAGTTCTTTCAGTCACTCAGTCGTGTCTGACTCTTTGTGACCTCATGGACTGCAGCACGCCAGGCTTCCCTGTCCATCACCAACACCTGAAGTTTGCTTAAACTCAAGTCCATCGAGTCAGTGATGCCATCAACCATCTCATCCTCTGTTGTCCCTTTCTCCTCCTGTCTTCAATCTTTCCCAGCATCAGAGTCTTTTCCAATGAGTCAGTTCTTCACATCAGGTGGCCAAAGTATTGGAGTTTCAGCTTCAGCATCAGTCCTTCCAATGAATATTCAGGACTGATATCCTTTAGGATGGACTGGCTGGATCTCCTTGCAGTCCAAGGGACTCTCAAGAGTCTTCTCCAACAACGCAATTCAAAAGCACCAATTCTTTGGCACTCAGCTTTCTTTACAGTCCAACTCTCACATCCATACATGACCACTGGAAAAACCATAGCTTTAACTAGATGGACCTTTGTTGGCAAAGTAATATCTCTGCTTTTAAATATGCTGTCTAGGTTGGTCATAACTTTTCTTCCAGGGATCAAGCATCTTTTAATTTCATGCTGCAGTCACTATCTGCAGTGATTTTAGAGCCCCCCAAAACAAAGTCTCTCACTATTTCCCTTGTTTTCCCATCTATTTGCCATGAATTGTTGGGACAGGATGCCATGATCTTAGTTTTGTGAGTGTTGAGTTTTGGGCCAACTTTTTCACTCTCCTCTTTCACTTTCATCAAGAGGCTTTTTAGTTCCTGTTCACTTTCTGCCATAAGGGTGGTGTCATCTGCATATCTGAGATTACTGATATTTCTCCTGGTAATCTTGATTCCAGCTTGTGCTTCATCCAGCCCAGTGTTTCACATGATGTACTCTGCATATAAATTAAATAAGCAGAGTATAAGTAACAGTATAAGAGTGTAAGTATAAATAAGCGAGTATAAGTTAAATATACAGCCTTGACGTATTTCTTTCCCGATTTGGAACCAGTCTATTGTTCCATGCCCAATTCTAACTTGCTTCTTGACCTGCATACGGATTTCCCAGGAGGCAGATCAGGTGGTCTGGTACTCCCATCTCTTGAAGAATTTTCCACAGTTTGTTGTGATCTATAGTCAAAGGCTTCGGTGTAGTTAGTAAAACAGAAGTAGATGTTTTTCTGGAACTCTCTTGCATTCCCAATGATCCAACGGATGTTGGCAATTTGACCTCTGGTTCCTCTGCCTTTTCTAAAACCAGCTTGAATATCTGGAAATTCACGGTTCACGTACTCTTGAAGCCTGGCTTGGAGAATTTTGAGCATTACTTTACTAGCATGTGCTGCTGCTAAGTCACTTCAGTCGTGTCCGACTCTGTGTGACCCCCATAGATGGCAGCCCACCAGGTTCCCCCGTCCTTGGGATTCTCCAGGCAAGAACACTAGCGTGTGAGATGAGTGCAATTGTGCAGTAGTTTGAGCATTCTTTGGCATTGCCTTTCTTTGGGATTGGAATGAAAACTGACCTTTTCCAGTCCTGTGGCCACTGCTGAGTGTTTCAAATTTGCTGGCATATTGAGTGCAACACTTTTATAGCATCATCTTTTAGGATTTGAAATAACTCAAGTGGAATTCCATCACCTCCACTAGCTTCCTAAGGCCCACTTGACTTCACATTCCAGGATGTTTGGCTCTAGGTGAGTGGTCACACCATCGTGGTCATGTGGGTCATGATGATCTTTCTTGTATAGTTCTTTTGTATGTTGTTGCCACCTCTTCTTAATATCTTAAGATATTAATATACCAGCCTCAGTACATCTTAACTGACTTCATCAGCAGTGCCTAGTTTACAGTCCCAGCTCAATAAATGGTTGTAAACAAGTAAGTGGATCAACAAAATGATGCTGGCTGTTGACGTCAGGAGAACAAGGAGTCAGTGGTTGAATAGACTTTTTCTTCTGCTTTCAGATGTGGAAGTGCCTGAGCTCCCAGACTGGAAGATAACTAAGCCTGGATTGCTTTTGGACTTGGAGACAAGACAATAGCTTCCTGTGGTTTCAGTAAAAACCAGTGCTATTTGGGAATAAGTTCCCTTTGAAATTAGGCTATCTTCAAAATCCAGTGGTGGTTAATATTTTCAGCTTACTAATGTTCATGGATGTACACTTAAAATTTGGGTACCCATCTGTGCAGCATCATGCAGAAATGGAATTTCCACTTGCAATATTTTTGGGGGTCTCCTTAGGAGCTTGGGATGATATGGGCTTGGCCCAGGTAGACACACCACCCCTCAAGACTCATGTCATATTTCATGGCTGATCAGTTTTTAGTGGGCTTCCGTCTCCCCTACCCTAGTTCCAGAAGCACGGAACAGATCCCTGGATCAAGCAGGGTTCTGATGACAAAGACCAGAGGACCCTTGGCATTCCCTTGGCCCCTTTCTTTCACCACAAGTGAGTCTGACAGCTTCATAAGGCTGTAGCTGGCTTTGAAAATGGAGGGAGAGGACACAAGCCAAAGAATGAAAGTAGAAACAACTCTCAGCTGACAGGCAGCAAGGAAATGGGACCTCGGTTCCATAACATCCAAAGAACTGAATTTTGCTAAAAATCCAAATAAGCGAGAAAACACCCTCTGGAGCCTCTGGAAAGGACCACAGCCCTGCTGACACCTGGATTTTAGACTGATGGGATCTGTACCAGACTTCTGATGTATAGAACTATAAAATCTGTGTTGTTTGAAGCTGCTGTGTTTGTGGTAATTTGTTTCTGCAGCAGGCAGCAGCATAGAAAATGAATACAGTGATGTATATTCCCTGTTCCATGAGGAGGACATCCTGGCTCAGGAACATGCTCAACACTGTGCAGGTATTGATGAGGAAACCAGGATGTCCCACCCCAAACTCAGCTCATCACTCACCACCTTTCCACATGCTGTGGATCAAGTGAATGTCTGAGGTGCATGGAGAGGAGGAAAAGAGGCTGTTCTCTGTGCAGATACTCTCACTTAGCTCAGGCACATGGGAAGGAAAAAGTGGGCTATTTGTTGATTTTCTGCATGGCCAAGCCAAAGACATGGGTTTGTGATTTGGGGTCATCCTTAGGAACTATCCTC
Organism: Aepyceros melampus; assembly: GCA_006408695.1. NCBI lineage: Eukaryota > Metazoa > Chordata > Mammalia > Artiodactyla > Bovidae > Aepyceros > Aepyceros melampus. The sequence goes on from SJXQ01004806.1 coordinate 87,861, forward strand.
ACTTTTGAGAAGTGATTCAATGGCAAATGCACATTTATTTTATAAATAAGAAATCTAAGGGCTATAATGTGCTCTGTTGACAGTATAAAGTTTGGATTTTTAGGCTCAGTTTTAGTAAATTCAATAAAAAATATTAGAGAAATACCCTCCTTTCATCAACTAAATCAGGCCCTGTTTTGTGGCCATTTCTCCAGGAACAGCTCTGTTACTGATCTGTTAGGTGGACATACATGAGGGACCATGAATCACCCTCTGTGGATTCTCTCTGTGTTCCTCTGGGCAGGTTTGCTGTGCTTGGTTCTCAGGGGTGTAGCTCTGACAATTCACTCCATTAAAACATAGGTGCCTTCTTAAACACTCATCCCAAGAGCTCTGCTACAGCAAGGATCTGAAAATGCATGTCCTGGAGAGCTCTAATTTCTCTTAAGACAGATAGTCGCCAGCACCCCCACTGTCTCTCAGGGACTTGGAAAACTGTTTAGGGGATGCATTTGGTCAACGATGTGGAGTCGTCATCTTTTACTCACGTGTCTCCAGTGTAACCATACTGCTAGGTTAAAATGTGAAACTGATTTAAGTTTCTCCTATGGACTCATTCACTGCTACGAGAAATGTAAATGCACTTGAATAGAAAACCTGGGAGCCAGCTCACAAGTAGGAGAGACTTCTCAGTTCCGATAGAAGCCCCCTAGTGGCCCACTGCACCTGTCTGTTGTTCTCTTCTGTAACCAAGGGGCTAGCATAGTCAGTCCTTCTCCTGGTGAGTGCAGAGTACAAGAGGGAACAAGCAATTTACAAGGCTCTACTCATGTCATATCTGCTAGTATCTCTTTGATCAAGAGTGTAGTCACATGACTGAGCCTGGATTTGGGAAGTTATAGGGACCCAGATTTGGAGAACTTGAATCTTTAATGGCAGAGAGCATGGTTAGAACTTGCGCAGGAGATTTGGGACCATTAATGCAATCCTTTGGCCACCTGATGTGAAGAGTCAACTCATTAGAAAAGACCTCGATGCCGGGAAAGATTGAAGGTGGGAGGAGAAGGGTATGCCAAAGGATGAAATGGTTGGAAAGCATCATCGACTCAAAGGACATGAGTTTGAGCAAGCTCTGGGAGATGGTAAAGGACAGGAAAGCCTGGCGTGCTGCAGTTCTTGGGGTCACAAAGAGTTGGACATGACTGAGTGACTGAATAGCAACATCAATACAACCTACCATATCTAATAATAATTTTTATCTGTTGTATATTTTTCTCTTTTGTGTATATAGTTTATAAGTGATATTTGATTTTATTGTTGCCTCAATATAAAATCACTTTTATTTATTTATTTATTTTTTTGATTCACTATATGGATGATATTTTTTTTTTCCAGGCATGCAAGAATGGTTTAATGTCTGTGATCAATCAATGTGATATAATACAATAAAATCACTTTTAATGAGAGAATATAGCACATTTCCTTTTGTTGTTATAAGTGACTGCTGTATTATTACTGCTCAATCTTTGCCTTCTTTCTCCATGACCACCTGTGTTTGTTTATTTGTGAAATATGTCTCTTCTCATATATTTCTCTAATATTCTGGACATTATTCTTTTCAACTTTAATACTGAACACAGTTTCCCTCTAATGCCCAGTATTAATAATCATTCAGTTTACATTAAAGTCCTCCATCTGACCGATATATAAAATGAATAGGTTAACAAGCTATTATTTTTCTTAATTTCCTCCAATAATGATTTCCATTATAGTTCTTCATATAGTTTGTTTTACTGCTGCTGCTGCTGCTAAGTCGCTTCAGTTGTGTCCGACTCTGTGCGACCCCATAGACAGCAGCCCACCAGGCTCCCCCGTCCCTGGGATTCTCCAGGCAAGAACACTGGAGTGGGTTGCCATTTCCTTCTCCGAGTTTGTTCTACTAGGGTCAGCTTTAGTATTATCTTGTCTTTTTTTAAAATATTATCTAATTTCTCTTATAAGAACTATTTTGCTCCTCACATTACAATTTCAACCAAAATTTATGGCAAATATTAATACTAGAACTGACTGGCCCTTTGTGACCCCATAGACTGGGGCATGCCAGGTTCTTCTGTTCGTGAAATTCTCCAGGAAAGAATACAGCAAAACCAATACAATATTGTAAAGTAATTAACCTCCAATTAAAATAAATAAATTTATATTAAAAAAGAGAAAAATATCTTGATTGAATAAAATTGAAATGTTGCAACCAGCCACCAAAAACAAAAGACCCAGAGGTAGAACTAGGGTCTCCTGCCTTGCAGGCAGATTCTTTACCATCTGGGCAACCAGAGAAACTCACTTTTTCACTTTTCTTTCACTAACTTCTCTTATAAGAACTATTTTGTGCCTTACATTAGAATTGCAACTGAAATTTATGGCAAGTATTGATACTAGAACTGGCTGGCTTTGATATTTGCCACAACTAATTTTTTTTTTTTAAACACTCACTATCATGAGTTTTGTGCCTTGATTAATCTTTTGCTTGACTGGTGTTGATTTTCAGGAAACAATTCTCAGGGTGCATATATCTTGATATTCTACACTCTGGGTAACTGACAGTCCCACTCTTTTGTCTTTATTCAAAATTGAAAACTTGTCTAGAAAGCAAATTCTAGCATAAAAATAGTTTCTCTGTAAAATTATATTAAACATGTTCTTTTTTTATTACAAACATGTGGAATTGGAAGCAAATGCATATTTATTTTGTAGATAGTTTTTCTTCCTCATCTGTATTGTTGTTCAGTCACTAAGTCGTGTGCAACGCTTTGTGACCCCATGGGTTTTAGCACACCAGGCTTCCCTGTCCTTCACTATCTCCTGGAGTTTGCTCAAACTCACGTCCACTGATGCAGTGATGCCATCCAACCATTTCATTCTCTGTTGCCCCTTCTCTTCCTGTCCTTAATCTTTCTCAGCATCAGGGTCTTTCCTTCACTGTACACTTTCATTATTTTTAGAAACTGTCAAGTTTGTCTTTTTTCCCCTTAAAATTCTGCCTGTGCCTCATATTCAACTCCTTCTTTGGCTCAGAAATTTTGCTTTCATTTCTCTGATTAAGGACTTGGCTCCATTTCTCAGTTCTTTCATGATGGAAGTGTCATAGCTTTCCCAGATCCGTTCTCCTTATTCCATGGCTTTTACCAAACCATGTTCATATATTCATCCATCTTCCTCCACATTTTGCATGAAATCTTCATGTTAGCATTCTAGTCTAATAACTCAATACCTCACATTGTCTACTCAGCTTGTGTTGCCTCTGTATTTCTAATTATCATGGCTGTTTTGGTCTACTTCACTATTTGAGCCCTAATTTTAATTCTTTCCTCCTGAAAACTTGTCCTAATTGGGTGAATACAATATATTTCTGTTCCTCTTTGCTGAGAACATAATTAGGCGCTCTCTGCTTTCCTGGGAAAAATGTTTTCTTCAGGTAGCGTTTCTTTAGATGCATGAGTGTCACTCTTAACAGCAACTTCTTTTTGTCTTTATTTTCCACCATTTTGGAGATGAATTTGGTCATGTTTAGTCCTGGGTTATAACCGTGGGAGCTGAGACAGAGCGTTTGTCATCTCTGAATTGTGCAGGTATCCACTCAGGGTCCTGGTGTGCCATTTCCTCTGCTCACTGGGGCTAGGACAATCAGCCAGGATCCTGAAACTGTGCACTGCCTGGTGGGGTCCATACTTCTCGATCACAGAGACGAGAAGACATGTCTAGTGTGCCCTGATGTCCCTCCTCACAGCCATTTGCAAACACCCACCTTCTCCTCTCCATGCTCATGGATGTCAGAGAGCTTTTTCCAGTACCTTCCTTGACAGCCTCCTGGCTTTACATTCACCCTCTTGGAAGTCCTTCACATTGGGCCTGCAACGTGATTTATCCGGCAGTCATTCTTCACTGTCTCTGGTATGTGAGCAGGTCTTTTCCAACGTCGTTTTAAGATTTTTCTATATTGTCATTCTACTGTTCATCTCAGAAGCAATCTTGGAGAATGCTAAGTGGAGTGACACACGTTGCTACCCTATCTTGCCAAGAATTCTTGACCTTTTTCTTTATTAAGAATCCCATTGGAAAGCTTCTTGGGAAAACATGTGAAGTGGAACAAAGTTAACTGACCCAGAAAGGTGATTAAAAATCCCAGAATTCTGTCAAAATCTTGGAATCAAGTTCTCCAGTTGTTTACACAGGTCTGTCTGGAGATGCAGAGAGGCCTGTCCCTCTTAGTTCTTCCCTGTACTCTCACTTAGATGGACAGTTGGAATATCTACATACAGCCTCTCCCTCGCCCCTACCCCAGCTCTGACTGTAGTGTTTGCTGCCTTCTTATGTCTGTAACAATTCTACACTTCCTTAAGATTTCATTGTATTGTGAGTTTCTCCATGAAGCTGTCTGCTTCCTCTCCAACAGTCAAAAATAAGGAGGTGGTTGGGGAAAGTCTGAATATATTTAGGTATCATCTATTCTCCTCTTTTGGGAGCAGGTAGTAGATTTTCTTGACTGATTATGTAAAAAGCTGTCATTTTTTAAATACAAGATATAAGCATGAGATCCTGACTGACCCTTTTACAGCAGTTACACATGTTGCTGTCATGCAAAATTGGACTTCTAACCCAAAGGCATCACAATACTTGGCCTTAGAGTGATAAAAATTGATGTTTCCTGTTTAAGTACAGCTTTCTGTCAACACTTCAGATACTCAAGCGTAATGAAGTGCTTTACTTTGTTCTTCACATGATTGTCAGAAACAACCTTTTTAAAACAAAAATCTATATTTTTTACTATTCATTGCAGCAAAATTATCTCTTGAATTCCATCATTGTTTTCAGAGTGATTCAGATAATCAGAAAACCTTGCGTTTTGAAGCGAAATCTTGATGCATACCACAAGCATAGATGTAGCTTTGTAATCTGTCTATAGTACCCGAACAGTCACAAACATACGCCTTCCAGAATCAGAAAAAAATTAAGGCTGGAAGGTCCTTCATACACATCTGATGAAAGAATGGATGTGCCAAGAAGTAAAATACCTTTTTGGGTCACAGAGATATCACAGGAAAGCAGGCCTCCCGGGGTCTATTGTAAGTCCCCTACATGTGAACAAAATCCATTCTGAGAACACACTTGTTAAGTCCAGTTTGTTGGTAAGTCCAACAATGTTAGCTTAGGTACCCAACTAACACAGTCAGCTACCTAGTACTGTACTGTAATAGGTTTATGGGCTTCCCAGGTGGCGCTAGTGGTAAAGAACCCCCTGCCAGTGCAGGAGACATAAGAGTTGTGGGTTCGATCCCTGGGTCAAGAAGATCCTCTGCAGGAGGGTATGGAAACCCATTCCAGTATTCTTGCCTGGAGAATCCCATGGACAGAGGAGCCTGACGAGCCATGGCCTATAGTGTGGCAGAGTCAGACACGACTGAAGCGACTTAGCATGCATGCTTGTAGTAGGTTTATAATACTTTTCACACAAATAATACATAACATGCAAGCAAGTTCAAAAATAAATAAAAGTTTTAATCTTACAGTGAAAGTGAAGTCACTCAGTCGTGTTCGACTCTTTGCGATCCCACAGACTGTAGCCTGTCAGGCTCCTCAGTCCATGGTATTTTTCCAGGCAATAGAACAGGAGTGGGTTGCCATTTCCTTCTCCAGGGGATCTTCCCAACCCAGGGCTTGAACCTGGGTCTCCCGCATTGTAAACAGACTCTTTACCATCTGAGCCACCAGGGAAGTCTTACAAAGTACAGTAGTACCATCTGTATCATCACTGCTTTTCCATTTGCTTCTGGACATCCTGGGCTTGAAATAAAGACCCTGTTCTAATGTGCTCTGTGCAACACCATACAACAAAGAGTACAAATGCACAGCCACTTGTACAGGATGCGCACACGTGACAAGGTATACCAGACACGTAAACTAACTTACGTGACTGGACGTGTGAATGCATGTTTAAAGGTCACAGGTAGGGGACTTACTGTATTTGGGTCATGAAGTGCATGACTGAGGGGGCACGCAGATCGACGCCACCACTTTGGAAAACTCTTTGTTAATGTCTCCTAAAGATGAACACATACACATGCTTGGACCCAAGCTGTTGCACTTCAAAATATACACTCACCAAGCATACATATATCTAAGCACCGAAGACATTGCAAGCACTTACACTAGCAGTGTTACACTAACTCCCAACTGGGAAGGACCCAATGTCTGAAAAGTGCAATGGGTGTGTATACTCTGCTATAGTCCTACAATAGAATACAATGCAGTTGTGAACAATAACAAATTACTCCTTCCTGCAACTTATATGAATAACACAAATGTGATGCTGAGAAAAAAAATCACACTGTATGGTTCCATTTATTTAAAGTTCAGAAATGACCAGTGGTACAAGTGGCCTACAAAGCAGTTGTCCCTGAGGGGCCTGGGAAGAGGCAGCACAGCTAGCGCCTCTGTGTCATGATGTGTGGGTGGCAGTGGCTCATTGACAAGGCCTGCACTTTTCTTTAATGTAAATTATACTTTAATATGTTCTGAAACTCCAATACTTTGGCTACCTGATGTGAAAAGCTGAGTCATTTGAAAAGACCCTGATGCTGGGAAAGATTGAGGACAGGAGGAAAAGGGGACAACAGAGGATGAGATGGTTGGATGGCATCACCAACTCAATGGACATGAGTTTGAGTAAACTCTGGGAGTTGGTGATGGACAGGGAGGCCTGGCGTGCTGCAGTCCATGGGGGCGCAAAGAGTCGGACACGACTGAGCAACTGAACTGAACACTTTAATATACACACATATTTATAAAATATTCACAAGCATAAATGCACACGGTCTATCTATGACTTTTGTCAAGACCCTTTCTCTCTCAACACCTCACTGTTCCCATCTGTAAAATGGAACAGATGCATGAGTTATTTCCAATGGCCTGCCCTGCTCTGGGCCCATCTCTCTTCTCCCCACCTCAGGTCCTTCTTTGGCTCACAACACCTTCCAACATCAGCTGTCAGTGTATTTTTCTGAATTTACCTCATGTAGCCTCTGGCATCATGATTCAAACCTTGTCCAGAGGTTGGCTGTTGTGCTTGTAGAAAGTGACATCTTAGGGAAGATGAGCTGGGCAGGCAGAATGCTGACTCTTCCTTGTTTGGTCCGAGGGTCCAATGTCTTCTGCCCTTCGCAACCTGGTTGCGTGTGGCTGGAAGGGGACAGTCACTTGGCTGTTAAACTTCAGTCACAGAGATGCTAGAAGGAGGCACTTCCCTCCCGATGCATGACTGGGAAATTGAGGTCACCACCTCTATAGACACTGAACTTTTTCTGAGACAGTTTTTCTGTTTACATCTCAGATGGCTTTCCAAGTGGAGGGTTTATTTCCTTCAAAGAACCTTCTTTTAACTACAAAGTGACACTATTAAAATATGAATTATCATCTTTTTTTTTAAGTGGCATCATATGCAGTCACCCTTCTGGGCTGGGGATGCATAGTGACTGTGTTGTGAGGATTCTATGGGCATCACCCTCCCTCTGCAGGCCAGATCCTGCTCTTCTTCAAAGGCTTGTTTTGGGTACATATGGTGTATTGATAACACAATTTCTTTAGCTTTTTAATTCTAAGAAGGCTTGCAGTGAACCAGATTTTGGAGCTGGGACCCTGATGGTTTAGTTTACTCCATGAAACACTGAGAAAAATTGTCATATTTTGAGTTGAAGAACCTGTTACCTAAACAAGGTGGTATGATTTTTCCATCTGTGATCAGGGCTGTGCAAACTTTAGCTGGAATGTCACCACGAAGGCTGGATGTTCTTTGAATTCAAATAAAAGAGCTTACAAGAACCACCTGGGAAGGCAGTGCCTGGTAGATGACACCTTTCCTTTGGGCTGTGCCCCTACCCCCACCCCAGCTCTGCTTTCCCAGCCCTTCCCCTGCCAAAGGGGCCATGCCCTCCCTTAGGAGCCTTCCGTGGCCCACCATTTCTGGTGGGATGAAATCCAGACTCTCAGCCCTACTCAGTCTGGTCCCTTTTTCTGTCCGATCTCTCCTCTCACCCACATCCATCACACATTCTAGATCCAGTCCCAGATTTTGCCGTTGCTTGAGCTATGCCTTTAGTTTTGCAGTTTCAAGGCACTTTTATGTTTTTCAGCTCCAGAAAACCCTGGTCACCGCCTTCACCATCCACAACTGCTGTTGTGCCCATTTCACCCTCACAATGCCATCTCTAGACCCTTCCATTCTGTCAGAGCCTTGGTCTCCTTTCATTACAATTACTAATACACACGTCGGTCTTTCCAGGAGCCCGAGTCCCCAGATGCTACTTAAACGTTTTGGCATCCTCCGTATCCCGTAAACGTCAAGGACTTCATGAACCGCCCGCATTTCTGTTTCATGTCACTGCTTACTGAACGGCTCTTCACAGCTACTGTGGGAACACTCATTTCATCCCGACGCTGACGTGTGGGGCCGGCGGCTGGCGTGGGGACGTGGTGCTGCCCAGAAGGCGAGGGGTGGCCTGCATGCAGATCAGGACTCTGGACTTTCCCGCACACACAGCTGTTCCATGTTCTCCCAGAACCGGAGGCCGTGCAGAGGATGCTGCTTCTTAGTGCTCAAGTTCTCAGGGGCGTGAAGACAGGTCTTAGGCGGAAGGAGCTGCTTCTGTCTGCTCCATGGCTTGGCTAATTCCTGGAACCTGCAAGAATTGGCTTGACTACTCAGGAAATCACCGATTAGAGGGGCATCTAGAAATAGCATCTAGAGTGTGCTTTTAACTCTGGACAGAAGGACACTAGAATTTACCCAGATAAGAACATGGTTTTTATTTTGAAATCCTCTAAAAAAGTTCTCTGTACTCTCTTTGGCCAAAGTGGGCTGATTTGTCTTAGTTGTGAGAAAGATACCAAATTCTACCTTAAATCTTCTTCATATACTTTAATGTACCTTTAACATTTTTATTTGTAGTTTTCTGGCTTCCCTGGTGGCTCAGGTGGTAAAGAATATGCTTGTAACTCAGGACACTCAGGTTCAATCCCTGGATCGGAAGGATCCCCTGGAAAAGGGAAGGGCTACCATCCAATATTCTTGCCCAGAGAATCCCATGGACAGAGGAGCCTGGCAGGCTATAGTCCATGGGGCCATAAAGAGTCAGGCATGAATTAATGACTAACACTTTCACATTAAAACTAAAATATACCCTCTTTTAAAGATTAAGCCCCTCCCAGAAATCACCTATGATTTCTGCATCTTAAAACAACTCCTATCATTTTTCTCAGATAAGCACGTTTTTTATACAATTGAAAAAAAAAGAAAGGAAATATCAGTTTGTAACGAGTTTTTGCTTAAATAGTAAGGGTACACATTGCTACCTAGTTTCCCTAATTTTCTCTTCTGCCACAGTTGCAGCTCTTTCTTCCTAGCTGAGTACCTCCCCACCACTCCATCCTCAGGTGTCTCACACAGGCCCTTGGTTATAGCAAACATTTCAGTCTGCTGTGTAGATTTATTCAGTCTGCCCTTCTCAGCATCCCCATGCCAGAAACACTTCTCTCAGTTCCTGTGTCCTCTGGGCTGAGAACAGTGGAGTCCAGGTTCCCTCTGTGCTGAAGGCTGGATACTGGGATGAAGGATGGGGTCTGTTATTTAAGAGATGCTCCTACCGTGGTGTGATGTCTGGTACTGATTAGCTTCTTATTTAGCTTTTGGGGTACAACTCTATGTAGACATATAGACATATATCCTTGTAAAGGAAAATAAGATTTATGCGTTTCCTCAAACGAGAGCATTTACTTTTTAGCAAATAAACGTGCTCCCATTTGGTCAAGGGTATGCAATGAGAAAACATCCGGAAGAAAAGTGAAAATTGAAAATCGAATCATCATGATGTTTAATCTAGAGGCTGCCACACACTCAGCTATATTCAGATAGATTTTTCGATGTGCATAATTGTTCTGGCGTGTGGAGCTGACCCTGGAGAGAGTCCGTGCTTTCACCCTGCTCGCCATCTTCATCAGAGAGCTGATCGTTCATGATGACAATAAGTTCATCTCCACAGAGGGCCTGCCTGCCCCTCAGATGATGGCCACACCGGAGGGAAACACTTGCCAAGCCCCACGATAAGTACCTAGTGTTTGGACTGAACTTGCTCCTCCAGAAAGGCAATCTTGTTATTAACTTTGGACTTATCTGTATTCGTTATGAAATTGTTTGATCCCAAATTTCATATAAATTTAGCAAGTGATCATTCTTCTAATTTTTTTAATGAACCATGAGGTATGGTTGACATACAAAAAGCTGTACATACTTCAGGTACACAATTCAGTGGGTTTTGGAGGTAAGTACACACCCATGAGACCATCATCAGCATCAATGCCATAAACACAACCATCATCTCCCAAAATTTCCTTCTACTATCTTTAGTTGCTATTATTTTCTTTTGTGATGAGAACACTCAATATAAGACTTACCTTCTTAGCAATTCTTTTGTGTATGATATGATATTGGTAATTATAGACTCAGTATCATTAATCTCTAGGACTTATACATGTTGCATATGCTGAACTCTGTCTTAGACTAAGACTTCCCACTTCCCCTCCTCCAGCCCCTGGTGACCACCATTCCACTGTCTGCTTCTCTAATTTTGACTATTTTATATTTATTATCTTCATGGTGTCTTGCAGTGTTTGTCATCCTGTGTCTCATTTATTTCACTTGGGAGAATTCCTTCCAGATTCACCTACATTGTAGCAAATGGCAGACTTTCCTTTTTGAAGCTAAATGATATTCCAGTATGTCAGTATGTACCGTACTTCCCTGATCCAGTCATCTGTCCATGGGCACATAGGTTGCCTCTATGTCTTGGCTGTTATGAATAATACCACAGAGAACATGGGAGGCTCTTCATAAACCTTGCTTGGTTGTGATATATAATCTATCATTTTCTCTTAAATGAAGAGAACTTTAATACTTAAGTAGGAATCTTTTTCTTCAAAGTAAGTACAAACTTGGGCCCTGGAAAGGACTGGGTGAGGTCAGGACATGCCTTCCATCTGCAATTTCTGCTTTTCCCCAGCTCATCTCTTTTCTAATCTCAGATTCTTGAGCTATAAATGCAGGTGAGCATGTGAAAGCACAGGGGAGGTTTTCCATGAGTCCTTCCTATGCTCTTCTCTCTGGCTGACATGCTTTGGTCCTTCTGGTCTTCTGGAAGTGTTTCTAAATATATAGCTTTTTTGAAAACCCACCTCAGATGCCACTTTATCCAGAAAGCCATTCCAGACAGCTTGTTAACAGGGACCTGACCCTTCTCTTTCTCTGCTTTTTTTCTAGAGTTCAAACCTCTATCTTGCGCTGTGCCTTCATAGCACTTATTCATGGGCATGTGGTATATCATTTACTTATTCCTTGCATTTGTTAACCAACACTCCCATTAGAAGGTGAATTCCATAAGGACATAGATTTTCTCTTGTTGATTATTTTTTTCAGTTCAGTTCAGTCGCTTAGTGTGTCTGACTGTGTGATCCCATGGACTGCAGCACACCAGGCTTCCCTGTCCATCACCAACTTCCAAATCTTGCTCAAACTCCTGTCCATTGAGTCGGTGATGCCATCCAACCATCTCATTCTCTGTTGTCCCCTTCTCCTCCTGCCTTCAATCTTTCTCAGAATCAGCCTGGGAAGCCTGGCATGCTGCAGTCCATGGGGTCTCAAAGAGTCAGACTTGACCAACTGACTGAACTGAACTAAAAGTGATTATTCACTTATTAATTCCAGGTGTCTAGAAAGTGACTGGCATATTGTAGGCAGTCAGAAAAATCTCTGTTGAGTAAATATTGTCAACTTTGTATAGAACAGCACTGTGATTTATGAATTGACATGCTTGTTTTCTGAGTTATAGTGAAAGCTCTATGAGGACAGAGGCTGTTTTCTTGTCCTTGTACATAGTGTGCGTGTCCTCGGCGTCTGTCTATAACATTCCTAGAAAGGTGGGAACCTGAACAAAAGAACCAGAGATGCAACGTGTATCTACTCAGTCAAGGCTGCTTTAGTCTCACTACAGGAACTCTCAGAATTTCAAATTCATAGCACAAATTAGAACACTGATTTTTTTAATAGCATGGTAGAAGGGACTAAAGCCATACTTACAATTAAACAGTAGTAACAAGCCTAATCCCTTCCAGGAAGTGGAGTGTCTCCCAAATCTCTGAACTGCTCACAGGACAGGGGCCTGTCTAGAAAGTCTGTCTGGATACTTAGGGGCTGTTGGAGAAGACACTTTCCTGTGGCATCTGCTCAGCCTGCAGGATTCCCTGGAGGAAATGAGCTTCTTCCGATGCTCTGTCATGTCCTTCTTCCCATTTCATCATTTCTGAGCTCCATGTGAAGGCTTAGTCTTCTCACACCAAGACACACAATCCTCTAAGCGCAACTTTCTTTCTTATAGAAAGTTCAATGAGAAATGATAACATGCTGCTTTGTAACTTAAGATCCACTCCCTTGGAGCTGCTACTGCTTTATGTCAGAGACACAGCACCCCATCACCTGGAAAGGTCACGTCGTGGTCACTCAGAGACCAAGCATACCCAAGACACCTGGGGATAGAATCTTTGCACCATGTTAGACCTCCTACAAAAGCTTCAGCATTTTAATAAGATCCATAGAATTTAAATGCCCACTGAGGTTTTAGAAGCACAGTGGTTCAATGCAAGTCTTATTTTTGAGCTACACTTTTCACTCAAAATAATCTACTTCTAGGGTCATTCTCACCAGCTTAAAGATCAATTCCCATGTAGCTCACAGGCATAAACTTGTGACTCCAGCAAGGGTGTTGAAATATGGAGGAAGAGTGAACTGTTGACAATGACAAATAGGCAGCTGTGCAAACATAGAGGAAACTGTTCAAATGAGATCAGTACCTGGAATCACATTCACTAAATGACAGGGAAGGGGCATTGTTTGTAATAGGGAAGTGACAAGTGAGTCATATGTGTCTAGGATGCCGACCGGGAAATGGTTTCCTCAGTTCCAGTCAGAAGAAAAGGATGTGGATGTGGATTCTAACCACTATTTGAATAATTTCTTTGAAAGAATGGAGATTATAAACATGTAAACAGAAGGGCTTGGGGCGGAAATGTACACCCATTTTAAGTAGAAAAGTTCCTGGTCCCCTTGCAGACCTACTGAATTAACATCACCATGGGTGGCCTAGGAATGGTCTTTTAAAGGAATAACTTCACAGATGAGCACAGAAGTGCAGATACAGCCCGGCACCCCTTCTATGGGTGAAGCACCATGTGGGCAAGGACTCTCATGTTTGATGTTTGCATAATGCCCTTGGTGATTGCATGTCCTATTCCAAAGCTCATTCATTTAACTTCCTTTAGCTGTTCTTTTAATTTTTATACAGAGTTTAAAACTTCTCACTCTCTTCCAACAACACAAGAGAAGACTCTACACATGGACATCACCAGATGGTTGAAACCAAAATCAGATTGATTATATTCTTTGCAGCCAAAGATGGAGAGGCTCTATACAGTCAGCAAAAACAAGATCGGGAGCTGACTGTGGCTCGGATCATGAACTCCTTATTGCCAAATTCAGACTGAAATTGAAGAAAGTGGAGAAAACCCCTAGACCATTCAGGTATGACCTAAATCAAATCCTTTATGTCTATACAGTGGAAGTGAGAAATAAATTTAAGGGGTTAGATCTGATAGACAAAGTGCCTGATGAACTACCGATGGAGGTTCGTGACATTGTACAGGAGACAGGGATCAAGACCATCTCCATGGAAAAGAAATGCAAAAAAGCAAGATGGCTGTCTGAAGAGGCCTTACAAATACATGTGAAAAGAAACGAAGTGAAAAGCAAAGGAGAAAAGGAAAGATATACGATTTGAATGCAGAATTCCAAAGAATAGCAAGGAGTGATAAGAAAGTCTTTCTCAGCGATCAATGCAAAGAAGTAGAGGAAAACAATAGAATGGGAAAGAATAGAGATCTCTTCAAGAAAATTAGAGATACCAAGGGAACATTTCATGCAAAGATGGGCTCAGTGAAGGACAGAAATGGTATGGACCTGACAGAAGCAGAGGATATTAAGAAGAGGTGGCAAAAACACACAGAAGAATTGTACAAAAAAGATCCTCACCACCCAGATAATCACGATGGTGTGATCACTCATCTAAGCCAGACATCCTGGAATGTGAAGTCAAGTGGGCCTTAGAAAGCATCACTACGAACAAAGCTAGTGGAGGTGATGGAATTCCAGTGGAGCTATTTCGAATCCTGAAAGATGACACTATGAAAGTGCTACACTCAATATGCCAGCAAATGTGGCCACAGGACTGGGAAATGTCAGTTTTCATTCTAATCCCAAAGAAAGGCAATGCCAAAGAATGCTCAAACTACCGCACAATTGCACTCATGTCACACACTAGCCAAGTAATGCTCAAAATTCTCCAAGCCAAGCTTCAGCAATACTTGAACCATGAACTTCCAGATGTTCAAGCTGGTTTTAGAAAAGGCAGTGGAACCAGAGATCAAATTGCCAACATCGCTGGATCATGGAAAAAGCAAGAGAGTTCCAGAAATCATCTATTTCTACTTTATTGACTATGCCAAAGCCTTTGACTGTGTGGATCACAAGAAACTGTGGAAAATTCTCAAAGAGATGGGAATACCAAACCACCTGACCTGCCTCTTGAGAAACCTGTTCACAGGTCAGGAAGCAACAGTTAGAACTGGACATGGAACAACAGACTGGTTTCAAATAGGAAAAGGCGTATGTCAAGGCTGTATATTGTCACCCTGCTTATTTAACTTCAATGCAGAGTACATCTTGAGAAATGCTGGGCTGGAAGAAGCACAAGCTGGAATCAAGATTGCCTGGAGAAATATCAATAACCTCAGATATGCAGATGACACCACCCTTATGGAAGAAAGTGAAGAAGAACTAAAGAGCCTCTTGATGAAAGTGAAAGAGGAGAGTGAAAAAGTTGGCTTAAAGCTCAACATTCAGAAAGCTAAAGTCATGGCATCTGGTCCCATCAGTTCAGTTCATTTCAGTTCAGTCACTCAGTTGTGTCTGACTCTTTGTGACCCCATGAATCGCAGCACGCCAGGCCTCCCTGTCCATCACCAACTCCTGGAGTTCACTCAGACTCACGTCCATTGAGTCCGTGATGCCATCCATCCATCTCATCCTCGTCGTCCCCTTCTCCTCCTGCCTCCAATCCCTCCCAGCATCGGGGTCTTTTCCAATGAGTCAACTCTTCACATGAGGTGGCCAAAGTACTGGAGTTTCAGCTTCAGCATCATTCCTTCCAAAGAAATCTCAGGCCTGATCTCCTTCAGAATGGACTGGTTGGATCTCCTTGCAGTCCAAGGAACTCTCAAGAGTCTTCTCCAACACCACAGTTCAAAAGCATCAATTCTTTGGTGCTCAGCCTTCTTCACAGTCCAACTCTCACATGCATACATGACCACAGGAAAAACCATACTTCATGGCAAATAGATGGGGAAACAGTGTCAGACTTTATTTTTTGGGGCTCCAAAATCACTGCAGATAGTGATTGCAGCCATGAAATTAAAAGACACTTACTCCTTGGAAGGAAAGTTATGACCAACCTAGATAGTATATTAAAAAGCAGAGACATTACTTTGCCGACTAAGGTCCGTCTAGTCAAGGCTATGGTTTTTCCAGTGGTCATGTATGGATGTGAGAGTGAAGAAAGCTAAGCACTGAAGAATTGATGCTTTTGAACTGTGGTGTTGGAGAAGACTCTTGAGAGTCCCCTGGGCTGCAAGGAGATCTAACCAGTCTATCCTAAAGGAGATCACTTTTGGGTGTTCATTGGAAGGTCTGATGTTGAAGTTCAAACTCCAATACTTTGGCCACCTGATGCGAAGAGCTGACTCATTTGAAAAGACCCTGATGCTGGGAAAGATTGAAGACAGGAGAAGAAGGGGACGACGGAAGATCAGATGGTTGGATGGCATCATCGACTCGATGGACATGGGTTTGGGTGGACTCCGGGTGTTGGTGATAGACAGGGAGGCCTCGCATGCTGTGGTTTATGGAGTCGCACAGTGTCGGACATGACTGAGTGACTGAACTGAACTGAACTGAAAATTTCTCAGCTTTGTTTTCCCAAGCTGATTAGAATTCCACTACTGAAGGCCAACAGAACAATTCCTATTCTATGTTCTGCCTTGCTTTAAAATTAACTTGATAATACTTCTCTACTAAAGAAGGGACCATATCACCTTCTTTCAAAAAAAAAAAGCTTATTTTTAGTATAATTTTGTATTACAGAAAAATTGCAAAGAGAATAGAGAGTTCTCATTTACTGATATCCTTTTCTTTTGTTAGTAACATCTTACATGCCCATGGTGCACTGCTGCTGCTAAGTCACTTCAGTCGTGTCCGACTCTGTGTGACCCCAGAGACAGTAGCCCACCAGGCTCCGCCATCCCTGGGATTCTCCAGGCAAGAATGCTGGAGTGGGTTGCCATTTCCTTCTCCAATGCATGAAAGTGAAAAGTGAAAGTGGAGTCGCTCAGTCGTGCCCGACTCTTAGCGACCCCATGGACTGCAGCCTATCAGGCTCCTCCATCCATGGGATTTTCCAGGCAAGAGTACTGGAGTGGGGTGCCATTGCCTTCTCCGCATGGTGCACTGGTTACTATTAATGGGCCTGTAAGATGTTGGTTGCAAGTTTTTATAAATGTTTTATGTTAGGTTGAAGCAATTCCCCTTTATTGTTAGTTTTTTAGGAATATTTATCACATACGGGTATTGCATGTTTTCATATGCTTTTTCTGCAGCAATTGTTATGATAATAAAATAATTTTCTTCTTTAACCTGTTGATATGATAGATTATACATTAGTTGATTGTGGACATTAATTAATGGTTACAAACATGAATCGATTTTTGAATGTAGAACAAGTCTTGTATACTTGAAATAGATCTTGCTTGGTTGTGGTATATAATTCTTTTTATACATTTTGGAATTTGATTTGTTAGTATTTTATTGATGATTTTGTGTTCAATTTCATGAGAAATACTGATCTATGAATTTCTTTACTTGTAATGTCTTAATCTAGTTTTGGTAGTGGGCAAATACTGATATCATAAAATGGGTTAGGATGTGTTCCTTTTGCTTCTATTGTGGGGAGATACTGTAGGGAATAGGTATAATTTCTTTCTTAAATGTTTGACAGAATTCACCATTGAAACAATTTGGTGCTTTGAGGCTGACACTCTTCTTTTGGGGGCAGTTTATAATAATCAATCAACTTAATAGATTTTAGAATTTCAGGTTACCTGTATCTCCTTGTGTGTGTGTTTAGTTTTTGTCTTTCAAGGAATTGGTCCATTTCATATAAGATATCAAATTTGTGGGCATGGAGCTTTTTGGGTTTTTCCTTTATTAGCATTTTTGCATCCATGGGTCCAGTATTGATAATTTCTCTTTTATTTCTAATACTAGTAATTTGTGTTTTCTCTTCTTTTTCTTGATTAGACTGGCTAGTGGAGTATGAATTTTAATTAACTTTTCAAAGAATCAACTTTTGATTTCATTGATTTTTTTCTATTGTTTTCCTGTTTTTAACTTTATTGGTTTCTGCTCTAATTTTTGTTATTTCTTTTCTCCTGCTTGCTATATGCATAAATTCCTCTTATTTACTGGTTTCCTAAGTTAGATTATTGATCTTAGATATTTCTTCTTTTCTAATATATGCATCAATGTGGTTTTTGCCTCTAAGCAGTGCTCTGCTGCCTCTCACAAATTTTGCTAAATTGAATTTTAATTTTAATTTGGTTTGAAATATTTTTAAAGTTACTCTTGAGATTCTTCTCTGACTAGTGAGTCATTTGGAAAGGTAGAATCCCCTTAAGTGCTGTCACTGTGTCTACATGACAGCCTCAGCTCCATGCTCATGATCCACACATGTGCCTTTCAGCCCAGACTTGGAGCTTCATCTTGTGACACCACTGGCCAATGCATCTCATTAGGGTAATGATAAATATTTTGGACCCAACACCACTGTATTTCCCCAAGTTCTAAGTGATTAACATATTCTTTCAGTTCAGTTCAGTTGCTCAGTTGTGTCCGACTCTTTGCGATCCCATGAATTGCAGCACGCCAGGCCTCCCTGTCCATCACCAGCTCCCGGAGTTCACTCAGACTCATGCCCATCAAGTCAGTCATGCCATCCAGCCATCTCATCCTCTGTCGTCCCCTTCTCCTCCTGCCCCCAATCCCTCCAGCATCAGAGTCTTTTCCAATGAGTCAACTCTTCGCATGAGGTGGCAAAAGTACTGGAGTTTCAGTTTTAGCATCAGTCCTTCCAATGAACAGCCAGGACTGATCTCCTTCAGAATGGACTGGCTGGATCTCCTTGCAGTCCAAGGGACTCTCAACAGTCTTCTCCAACATCACAGTTCAAAAGCATCAGTTCTTTGGTGCTCAACTTTCTTCACAGGCCAATTCTCATGTCCATACGTGACCACTGGGAAAAAACATAGCCTTGACTAGACAGACATTTGGTGGCAAAGTAATGTCTCTGCCTTTGAATACGCTGTCTAGGTTGGTCATAACTTTTCTTCCAAGGAGTAAGCGTTTTTTAATTTCATGGCTGCAATCACCATCTCCATTGATTTTGGAGCCCCCCAAAATAAGGTCTGACACTGTTTCCACTGTTTCCTCATCTATTTTCCATGAAGTGATGGGACCAGATGCCATGATCTTTGTTTTCTGAATGTTGAGCTTTAAGCCAATTTTATCGCTCTCCTCTTTCACTTTCATCAGGAGGCTTTTTAGTTCTTCTTCACTTTCTGCCATAAGGGTGGTATTATCTGCATATCTGAGGTTACTGATATTTCTCCAGGCAATCTTGATTCCAGCTTGTGCTTCATCCAGCCCAGCGTTTCTCATGATGTACTCTGCATATAAGTTAAATAAGCAGGGTGACAATATACAGCCTTGACATACGCCTTTTCCTATTTGAAACCAGTCTGTTGTTCCATGTCCAGTTCTAACTGTTGCTTCCTGACCTGTGAACAGGTTTCTCAAGAGGTAGGTCAGGTGGTTTGGTATTCCCATCTCTTTGAGAATTTTCCACAGTTTCTTGTGATCCACACAGTCAAAGGCTTTGGCATAGTCAATAAAGTAGAAATAGATGATTTCTGGAACTCTCTTGCTTTTTCCATGATCCAGCAGATGTTGGCAATTTGATTTCTGGTTCCTCTGCCTTTTCTAAAATCAGCTTCAGTTCAGTTCAGTCGCTTAGTCATGTCCGACTCTTTGCGACCCCATGAATTGCAGCACGCCAGGCCTCCCTGTCCATCACCAACTCCTGGAGTTTACTCAGACTCATGCCCATTGAGTCCGTGATGCCATCCATCCATCTCATCCTCGGTCGTCCCCTTCTCCTCCCGCCCCCAATCCCTCCCAGCATCAGGGTCTTTTCCAATGAGTCAACTCTTCGCATGAGGTGGCCAAAGTACTGGAGCTTCAGCTTTAGCATCATTCCTTCCAAAGAAAAATCAGCTTGAACATCTGGAATTTCACAGTTCACGTACTGCTGAAGTAGATGTGTATAAGAGACAGGTCAAAGGCTTTGGCATAGTCAATAAAGCAGAAATAGATGTTTTTCTGGAACTCTCTTGCTTTTTCCATGATCCAGCGGATGTTGGCAATTTGATCTCTGGTTCCTCTGCCTTTTCTAAAACCAGCTTGAACATCAGGGAGTTCACGGTTCACGTATTGCTGAAGTCTGGCTTGGAGAATTTTGAGCATTACTTTACTAGCATGTGAGATGAGTGCAATTGTGCGGTAGTTTGAGCATTCTTTGGCATTGCCTTTCTTTGGGACTGGAATGAAAACTGACCTTTTCCAGTCCTGTGGCCACTGCTGAGTTTTCCAAATTTGCTGGCATATTGAGTGTAGCACTTTCACAGTGTCATCTTTCAGGATTTGAAATAGCTCAACTGGAATTCCATCACCTCCACTAGCTTTGTTCGTAGTGATGCTTTCTAAGGCCCACTTGACTTCACATTCCAGGATGTCTGGCTCTAGGTGAGTGACCACACCATCGGGATTATTTTGGTCATGAAGATCCTTTTTGTACAGTTCTTCTGTGTATTCTTGCCACCTCTTCTTAATATCTTCTTCTCATATGTCCATACCATTTCTGTCCTTTATCGAGCCTATCTTTGCCTGAAATGTTCCCTTGGTATCTCTAATTTTCTTGAAGAGATCTCTAGTCTTTCCCATTCTGTTGTTTTCCTTTATTTCTTTCCATTGATCACTGAGGAAGGCTTTCTTATCTCTCCTTGCTATTCTTTGGAACTCTGCATTCAGATGCTTATATCTTTCCTTTTCTCCTTTGCTTTTCCGTTCCCTTCTTTTCTCAGCTATTTGTAAGGCCTCCTCAGACAGCCATTTTAGTTTTTTGCATTTCTTTTCCATGGGGATGGTCTTGATCCCTGTCTCCTGTACAATGCCATGAACCTCTGTCCATAGTTCAACAGTCATTCTATCTAACAGATCTAGTCCCTTAAATCTATTTCTCACTTCCATTGTATAGTCATAAAGGATTTGATTTAGGTCATACCTGAATGGTCTATTGGTTTTCCCTACTTTCTTCAATTTCAGTCTGAATTTGTCAATAAGGAGTTCATGATCCAAGCCACAGTCAGCTCCCAGTCTTGTTTTTGCTGACTGTATAGAACTTCTCCATCTTTGGCTGCAAAGAATATAATCAATCTGATATTGGTATTGACCATCTGGTGATGCCATGTGTAGAGTTTTCTCTTGTGTTGTTGGAAGAGAGTGTTTGCTCTGAGCAATGTGTTCTCTTGGCAAAACTCTTAGCCTTTTCCCTGCTTCATTCCATATTCCAAGGCCAAATTTGCCTGTTACCCCAGGTGTTTCTTGACTTCCTACTTTTGCATTCCAGTCCCCTATAGTGAAAAGGACATCTTTTTTGGGTATTAGTTCTAAAAGGTCTTGTAGGTCTTCTTAGAACTGTTCAACTTCAGCTTTCTCAGTGTTACTGTTTGGGGTGCAGGAGGACCAAGAGGAGCTACTCAACGTTCAAGGTCAGGAGGTGCGGCCATGAGGAGATATCCCTCATCCAAGGTAAGAGAAACCCAAGTAAGATGGTAGGTATTGTGAGAGGGCATCAGAGGGCAGACACAATGAAACCACAATCACAGGAAACTTGTCAATCTAATCACATGGACCACAGCCTTGTCTAACTCAGTGAAACTAAGCCATGGCGTGTGGAGCCACCTAGGACGGGCAGGTCATGGTGGAGATTTCTGACAGAATGTGGTCCACTGTAGAAGGGAATGGCAATCCACTTCAATATTCTTGCCTTGAGAACCTCGAGAACAGTATAAAAAGAAAAATGATAGGATTCTGAAAAAGGAACTCCCCAGGTCGGTAGGTGACCAATATACTACTGGAGATCAGTGGAGAAATAACTCCAGAAAGAATGAAGGGATGGAGCCCAAGCAAAAACAATACCCAGTTGTGGATGTGACTGGTGATAGAAGCAAGGTCTGATGCTGTAAAGAGCAATATTGCATAGGAACCTGGAATGTTAAGTCCACAAATCAAGGCAAATTGGAAGTGGTCAAACAGGAAATGACAAGAGTGAACGTCAACATTCTAGGAATCAACGAACTAAAATGGACTGGAATGGGTGAATTTAACTCAGATGACCATTATATCTACTACTGTGGGCAGGAATCCCTTAGAAGAAATGGAGTAGCCATCATGGTCAACAAAAGAGTCCGAAATGCAGTACTTGGTGCAATCTCAAAAATGACGGAATGATCTCAGTTTGTTTCCAAGCCAAGCCATTCAATATCACAATAATCCAAGTCTATGCCCCAACCAGTAATGGGAGGAGTCTAGAGGTGGCATTTTGGGTCTCACAAGATGGGATCCCTCCTAGAGAAATCCTGGAACGCTGGAGCTAATAGGATTTTCTGGGGAAACAAAAAAAAGTGATTTATTTGTATCCGAATGCTGTCAGCTCATGTAGCAGTGGGAAACTGACCAATGGGTATCAGAGTGTTTTGGTAGTCTTTTAGCATATCTGATTCCCTTCTTTGACTTAACAGACTAACTTGAAATTAAGAGATATTTATTTTTTATTGATCTTTTCCTAGCCTCTGGCAGACTCCAAAGAGTCTGGAGTAGACAGCAGATCATTCAACATTTGTTAAATTGAGAGAAGATTCAACACCTTGTTCACACCTTTCTTGGAGCTCATCATTCATGATGCTGAGAAGGCTGGACTATATTCTCCAGGGAGCCATTTTATGTTCTTAAGTAATGATATGCCAAAGTCAAGAATGAATGTTGAAGGCATTTGCTGTGCTCTTGGTAGTACTTGGCACTTAATACTTCTATTTATTTTCCTTTTTCTCAGATCAAATTTACTGCCTAATCAAAGTATAATTTTAACTGTTTGCTTTAAAGAGATAGCCATACAATACTACTTTCATTAATCCCAATAATATGATAAGTCAATTGTCAGATTTTACACTTACCATAAGGGATAACTATGAGGAAAATCCAATTACAAATCCCTGTCCTTATGAAATATGGGCATTTGGTTCTGTTAATAAAATTTTCTTTCCTAGGATAATGTTACAGCCTAAAGAAGAAAAATTGTGTGTTAATTTCCTATTGCTCTGTTAATATCACAAAATTCATGGCTTAAAAGAACACACATTTACTTTCTTCCAATTCTACAAGTCAGAAGTCCAGTATGGTCTCACTGGCCTAAAACCACAGTGTCAAAAATAAAGAAAAACAATCACAGATCAGCAGACTGAATCCTTTTAGAGCCCCCAGGGGAGAATCTGTTTCTTGACTCGCCCAGTTTGTAGAGTCTGCAGTTGTGCCTGGGCTTGTGGCTGCATCTGACCATCCCCACACTTCCTCCTCTTTCCTCTGGTGTCATGCCTCTCCCTTATAAAGATACCTGTGATTATTTTGGGCCCACTCAGATAACCCAGGATAATCTCTCAAGTCCCTTCACTTAATCATACCTGCAAGTCCCTTTTTCCTTAGAAGGCTACATTCACATGTTCTGAGGAATGGTGCATTGACAACTTTGAGGACCATTATCAAGCTTACTATGATTTAAAATCTCTTGAGCTTGTCTAAACTCTCATTTATGGTAGAAGAAATTGAATATGGAGATGACAAGACTCCACTCAGATCACAAAGCCAAGAAAAGAACTTGTTCCCTTGGTCTAAGTTCTGGTTATTTCCAGAACACCACTGTGGCCTCACCCTAAATGTAACTAACATTCATCTGTGGATGAGAACCTTTCATAAGCACATTCATAGTCCACCAAGGAAACGTGACTTTTAAGAGAGAGTGAGCAATATTTTAAAGACTGTTTTTCTAGCATGTTATATAATATTACACTTTAGTGCAATATCAGAATGCTCTCATAAATTAAAAAGAAAAAAGCTTTTAAAAACTCAACAAACAAGCATGCAAATATCTTATAATGACTAATAATGCAATTCTAATGGTTCCAGTTTTGGAATAAGGAGAAAGGCAAATATGTGCTTAAAACAGAATCACATGTGAATTAAGATAATGGTTGGCAAGGCTGAGATGTCAACTCAGGTCATTCTAGATCATTTTCAGCATCCTTGTGGCCTATGAAACAGAGGTGGGACCTGCAGTCATTTCCCAATGACCTCTCTTCCTGTAGATCCCCGTCCCTTCATCCTTGAGCAACACAGGCAAATGGACTCAGAGGTCCAACTCCTCTCTTCAGATGGGATCACTCCAGACAGTCCAGGAACCAAGGTGGGAGGAGTTTATTCATACTGGAATGTCTTTCTCTTCTCTCCTCCAATCATGAAATTTGCTAGCCGTTGGGTCCTGCTTCACCCCCACTGGCCCCAAACGCTCTTGGGTGTCACCAAAAGTAATGGCAGGGCTGCAGTAGAGACAACCTATCCTATATCAGGAATCTTCCTACATTGTGCTCTCTCAAGTTGATTCCAAGTTCATAAACTAGAAGCTGAGACCTAGAGAGACTAAGCCACCTTACCCTGCTCCCTGCAGGGGATGCAGCTAGTAATAAGCAGATTAACCTCTTCCACTTCCAGTTACAGTCAGTGTAAGTTTCCTTATATCCCAAGACTAAGGAGTGCCCTTCAGTTTTTCAAAGCCAAGACTATAGAAGTGGTTTGGCTTGGAGCTGCCTACTCATGCTCTCGTGTCCCAACTGTTAGAACCTGGACCTGGATTTTAACCACGTCCTTAGTCTTTCTGATGCTGGCTCACTACCCTGACTGTTCCGCTCCTCACTGCTCCAAACCTCATTGAGTTTGCTCCTCACTGTGTCTTGAGCTCTTCCAGATTTCCTTTCTGTGTGTATTTAGATTTGCATTACTTTCTTCTTTTATTTTATTTAGCTTCTAGTCTATGCTGGCCCTTATGCTAGAGCTACAAAAACGCATATACTATAGTACTAGAACTCAGAGTCCTGGGTTAAAGTCCAGGTGGTAAGAGTTCTCCAAGGGGAAGGTTTTTTTTTTCAGTTTTATTGAGAAATAATTAATATACATCATTGTGTAAGTTTAAGATGTGCAGCATGGTGGTTTGATTTACTTATATCATGAAGTGATTACCACAATAGATTTAGTTAAGAGCCATCGTCTCATAGAGATAAAATGAAAAGAAAAATACTCTTGGTGATGAGAACTCTTAGGAGTTTTTAAAAACAAATATCCTATATATCATGAAGCAGTGTTAACTGTGGTCATCACATTTATGTTATATTCCTAGTACTTATTTATCTTGTGACTGTAAGTTTATATCTTTTGACCACCTTTCTCAATTCCCTTTTCCCCCTTCACGCTCATACTCTATCTCTGGTTTCCACAAAGCTGATCTCTTGTTCTATGTGTTTGTGGTTTTGTTTCTTTTTAGAGTGAACATATAGGTGAAATTATACAGTATTTCTGGCACCCCACTCCAGTACTCTTGCCTGGAAAATCCCATGGATGGAGGAGCCTGGTAGGCTGCAGTCCATGAGGTCGCTAAGAGTTGGACACAACTGAGCAACTTCACTTTCACTTTTCACTTTCATGCATTGGAGAAGGAAATGGCAACCCACTCCAGTGTTCTTGCCTGGAGAATCCCAGGAACAGTGGAGCCTGGTGGGCTGCCGTCTCTGGGGTCGTACAGAGTCGGACACGACTGAAGCGACTTAGCAGCAGCATACCATATTTCTCTTTCTCTGACTTTCACTTAGCATAATGCCTTCAGGCTCCAACTGTGTTATTGAAAACGGTAAGATTTCCTCATTTTTATGGCTGAATATTCCAATTTACATCTACACCACAACTTTATCCATTCATCCACTGATGGATGCACATATTTATTATGGAATATTATTAATTTCCATGTTTTGGCTATTGCAAATGATGCTGCCATGGACAGGGGGTGCACTTGTATTTTCAAGTTAGTGTTTACATTTTTTGATACATGCCCCAAAGCAGAATTGCTGGATCATACAGTCATTCTGTTTTAAAATTTTGAGGATTCTCCATATTATTTTCCACAGCAGCTGAACTACTTTGCAGTCCCACCAACAGGGCAAATTGGTCTCCTTTTCTCCAACAACCCCTGCCTCCACAGGCCCAGCTGAACATCTGGCCTTTCTGAATTCGTCCATCATGATTGCAGTGAGGTATGAGGGTTTCCTAGTGGTGGTTTTTACTTGTTCTTGAGCAAAATCAGTGCAACATTGCAGACTGCATCATCTTTCAGGGAGTTCCAGTACAAACAACGTGTTAAAATTCCACATACCTGCTTAAGTTTGCTTTAGTGTTTTTTTTTAATAAATGCTTATTGTCCCACAAACATGCTTGGAATCAGCCTATGGAAAGGTAAGCAGAATACACTTCTCACCTGTAGCTGCACCTGAGTGTGCCTGGGCAAGACTTGGATGAGCAGACTCCTCAAAGGCCTGGGCGTAGGATATGGTTGGGAGGAATGACTCAATCAGTGAGAAATAGTGTCTACATATCTTGGGTTATTTAACAGATACACACACAGTGCTCACTGTGATGTTCTGACACATCAACCCCTGCAAGAAGATATTTTATTACTATTACTATTATTATTTATATCCCCATTTTCCAGATGAGAAAATGGAGGCATAATGTCAGCTCCTTTCCCCAGGCCTTACATTAGCACAGGTGGCAGTCTGCACTTACCTTGTTCTGAGCTCCAGCTGTTGGTGAGGTTCTGTTGCCCCTGTGCCTTTCTGAAATGAAACATGAGGCTTCCAGCACATTCTGGGTCTTACAGGGCTATGTTGGCTGGTTGTGTGGGATCCTGAAGGCTGCCTAAACCCTTCTCAGGCTCTTGGTCCATTTAGGTGCTCAGGTCAGAGAAGAGCTGACCTAGAACATCTCTCTTTAGAGTTAATTCTGCCTATCTGACTCCCCTCTTCCAAAGATTGAGCTTCATAGGTGGCATAGTGGTAAAGAATCTGCCTGCTAATGAAGGAGACACAATGGACTCAGATTTGATCATTGGGTCAGGAAGATCCCTTAGAGTAGGAAATGTCAATCCACCCCAGTATTCTTGCCTGGAAAATCCCATGGACAGAGGAGCCTGGTGGGCTACAGTCCATGGGGTCACAAAGAGCTGGACATGACTGAACATGCACGCATGCGCTCCAAAGATTGTGTAAACCCTGAGTGCAGGAACTGCATTGTGACTTTGTGACTTTTTTCCTTTCCCCTTCAGCTCACAGGACACCAGTGCACTCATCTGCTTGCTCCCCTGGCCTGAGGGAATCCCACAGTCATCAGACAAGGCACTTCCAAGCTGTGGGTGATGATGGGCCCTTCCTGTGGCTGTCAGACTCTGGGTTTTGTGAGTAGAAGTGTTAGGTTACCCCAGTTGGCAGGGCTGAAATATTACTGACACACAGCCATTGGTCACCTTTCTTTTTAAGGATCCATGACCACTTTGAGTACATGGGACAAGACAGGACCACACAGGGTCCATGACCATCCTGAGTCTGCGTCAGATGAATCAGAGGGAGGAATCGGGAGTTGCTCTGCCCAAGTCTGGCTGAGAGAGAAGGACTTTCAGGAAGATTCTTCAGGCTGAGTTCATATATCATGACAGTCTTACACCCCGACTCCCACCTCTGTCTCAGCGGGTATTTCTGGTCTCTCCTCTCACCTGGTGTTCTCTTACTTTCTTCAAAGCCAGGTCAGCATGAGACAGGGATGTGCCACATCACATCATAGAGTGTATCCCTGGCTCCATCAGGGAAATTAAGGTAATGTGGGCATTTTAGTGAGAAAGAACTTATTGGCAAGAGGAAGCCATTTGGCAAATGTGTGGCTGTTTACAATGATTTTGTTCTGAACACCTAGGCAGGGTAGGAACCAGTAGAAAATTCTAGATTGCCCCTCTTTCTGAAAGGTGTCAGCCCTTCATGGTTAATTCCAGGCTAATGTGAGGGACCTTCGTGAGGCTCATCCCAGGAGTGGATATCGCTGTAAGCAGTTGCACTCAGGACAAGATAAAGGGACAACTTCACCTTCATTTTAGGGGAGAAGGTGTGGGGCTTGGGAGTGGGGAGGGGGGCGGGGGCTGAAGGAACTTGGCTGCCTCCTCCCTCCCACCCCTGCCCTGCGGTGGGCATCCTTCTCTTGCCCATGGGTCCTGTCTGCTCACTCCACCTGGGTCCTGGGGTGCCTTTGCCAAGGCTGGAAGGTCACAGGAAGGGCACACTTTTTCTGTCAGGACGCTCCTTAATGCAAGACACAAAAGCAGTGCCTATCACCTCTCCTGTAACTCTGTCTGCTTTAGAAGCTCTAGGTGGCTCCTCCACACCTGCTCCCCTCCTCTCATCTCCTGCCTCCCTCTCCCTGGAAACCTTCTTCATCCTTCTATTCCCCTTCCTTGTTTTTCCTCTTTCCTGCCTCCCTCTCCCCTTCCCACCCCTCCTGCCCCCCTTTGCCCCCTTCTCCCTACATTTTGCTCCAAGAGCCT
>SJXQ01004806.1:116949-193409 GCA_006408695.1 Aepyceros melampus
TCTTCCCTCCTCCCCCTCCCCCTCCCCCTCCTCCTCTTTCCCTCCTCCCCCTTCGCCCCACCACAGATGAGCTCCATTGAGGCTGTGTCAGGAGTATTAGGTTTGCAAACATTTTCCTCCAGAACACTCTGTGGCTGATGGCTGAGTCCACTTTATTCTCATCGTTCTGCAGATAATGAATTTTTCTGCCTGCTCTCAGAGGCTTTTAGGAGTCTCCCTTTATCCTTGATATGAGGAAATGTCCCTGCATCTGGCTGGATCCCCTAGAAGCAGAGGCTGATGGAGGGTGGGGTGTCAGGTGCTTCCCTGAACTCAGCACTTGTGGGAAGAGGGGAGAAAGAGGATGGACCCTGACATCACCTGGGGCAGCCTAGGTAGCATCTATCAAGTCAGAGGGTTGGGAAAAGCAGCAGAAGCCTGCATCATTCCACACGTTCCATCCATTCTTGACTCTCCTGGACATGCCTATATTCTGCTGCCCTTTATCCATAACAGAAAAGCAGGCTCTAGCTTCAGCTCCTTAAAACCTACACACACACACACACACACACACACACTCAGCCAGCCCCTAGGCCTCTTCACAGGGCTTTCTGTTCCCTCACAGCCCAGCTTTATGAACAGGAATCTGGCTTCCTTTCTGCTTCCTGTGCTGCCCTCCTCAAGGTCCCTGTGGAGCTGGTGGGCTGGCCTGTGAGGGACAACATGGCCAGGATCCAGGGTGCCCACTGTGGCTGCTCTGACTTGCTTTGTCCTTGACTCTGCACTTGCAGCCACATCTTTTTATTTGGGGAAAAAAAATCATAAATCATAGAAGTATCTTCTGAACTTTAAAATCAGAAACGCTACATTTCTATCTTCCATTTATTTAAGTGATCTGGGGACCATAGGGTTTACGTCTCCTGCACTGACCCAGGGAGCAAGTCCTGACAGCACCTCCCATTCAAGTACCTCTCCGTGGAGTGGCCCATTCCACCCCACCCTGGAGTCCTCAGAGTCTTTACCACTTCTCTAGAAGCTGCCAATAAAATTGCTAGTTGCTAAATACAGCCCAAGGCATGAGGTATTTTGGATGCCTTAGCTAGTGGAATCAGTGTTTGCAGCCTCCCTCTGAATAGAGTCAAGATAAGGTCTTTACTTATCTCCAGGAATTTGCACAGCACGAAACTGCCTGGAGAGATGTCTTCCAACCTAAATTATTTCTGATTAAGTGTTCGGAAGAAAAAAAGAGAGAATGAGAGGATGATTCAAGACAGTGTTTGTACATTTTTCTCTTGAAAGAAACCTTTCTTTTTTTGAATTCTTGTTTTAGTTTAGTGTTTTTTTCCTTGAAGTATAGTTGATTTACAATGTTAATTACTGCTGTACAGCAAAGTGATTCAGTTTTATACACACACACACACACACACACACACAGTTTTTTTTAAAATAGTATTTTCCATAGAAATCTTTCATAAGCTGCTACTACTGTGCAAGGCAGAGTGTAGGATATTCAGAATTTGTTTTTGACCCTTCCAGGAACTCATGGTCAAGAGGGATGTGGGGCGTGTCTACGAGCTATGAAAATGGAGTGCATGGATGACATGAAGGGGTAAGAAGTTAGAGAAGGACAGATGGGGGTATGAGACCTGGGTCAGATCAACCCTGCCTGCCCATCTCTTTCAATGGTCCCCCAGGCCCTTGGTTTAACCCACCCCTCAGCTGCCTCTTCTCCCTCCCTCTCTCCACCCCTGCCCATGGGCCTGACACCCACAGTTACCTTGATCAGCCACAGTCTGGGCTCCCCATCTGCTCTGCCCTCTGCCCAGGCTCCTCCCCTAGGCTGATGCCCCCCTGCACAGGTGTCCCCACATTTGAGACTCCCACTCCTTTCCCTCCTCAGCAGGATTCCCTGAATGTCTGTGTTTGCTGTCTGTTCCCCTGAAATGCAGGTGCTCCAGGATGGGACTTCCTACCTCCTGCTCACCCAGATGGTTATCTGGAAGCAAATAGAACTCTAGATTGTTACCCTTTCTGGGATCCTGGCCTTGATTTTGATTTCACCATTGTGTCTGTTTCCTAAGGTCAGCCCCAAACACCCAATTTATGTCGTGTATCCCACAGAAGCCATATTTGTGTCCCTGTATTCCCAACTCCAGAAACAGTGCTGGTGCTCCCAGGCTGCTTGCTAAATCCTACGCTTCTCTCCACCTTCCTGACCCAGTGCTTCCTCTGTCTCTCTCCTCCACTAGCTCCTTGGAAATGTGCAGGGGTCAGAGTACATGGAGCCTCCTCCTGGGGCATGCAGCCGGCAAGACTGTCACGGCTTATATGGGCCCCAAGGAGCCTTAGGAGCAGCAAACACAGGGTACAGTCCTTGCTCGCATGGCTCTGGGACAAGGCTGGGCCTTGCTCTTGGCAGAGCTCCAAGGACTGATGTGCGGTATCAAGCAGAGCTGAATCTAGTCTGCAGAACTCCAGGTGATTCCCTGAAAGTCTCTGGGCCTTGCCGTTTCAGCAGAGCAGGAGCTGTTGGGGAGGAGTAGACAGTGCTGGGAAGGGATGTGTGATGTGCAGAGGAAGACACACTTGTGAAAAAGGCACAGATTGTATTGGAAAATGGTCTTCTCAACCCCTCACAGTGGTTGGAAATTGTGAACAGCAAAGAGAGGCCAGTGCTTATGTGATGTGAGGACAAAGTTGGAAGAATATGAGCCAGAAGGAAAGCTTGGGGATGCCCTTTTCCCACCAGCTCGTAGGACAGTTGAGGAAACGGAGTCTTGTTGCAGCCAAAGTTCAAGGAGGGCTGTCTGGCCTTACTCTCCAGGGCTCAGCCCCCTGCACACCCATCGTGGGAGTAGGATGGGAACTGTGGCCGTCGATGGCGTCCATTTACTTTATGGAGTGCTGAAAGTGAGAATACTGACCGGGTGGGAACACGTGACTGAAATGTCACATGTGCCTCCAGGAAGCCAGACTCTTCCCAGGACACGTGAGACAGAGCTAGAGGTGGAGCTGGCTCTGCCCTCCATCGAAAGCACACTGACCTTACCCTCCTGGCCCGGGTTGAGATGTGGCCATGGTTCCCAAACCCAAGTTGTACCCAAAGACAGAGGGCAATGAGTTCAGATGGAAGACCCTGCTCTTGTTCAAGGGAGCCAGGGTCATATCTCAGACAAGCTCTGATTAATTGTGGAGGAGAGAGGTGGCCTGGGGCTTGGGGCCAGGCAGGGGGCGGGCCAGGTGAGATGGCCAGGTGGATGTGGGCAGTAGTGCCCAGGGGGCAGGCCAGCATTACAGGCCTGCGCTGTGCTCCCTGCACCCTCAGGCCTCACCTTGCCCCAGGTGGAGAAGCCACCACCTGGTAGGGTGGTGACAGAAATCTATATTCAGGAACACACGCTTCCCCACATAGCCCTGACGTGGAACCAGCTGGAAGTCGACCATTTCTGGGTTTCCCATTACAAGCCCTGCTGGTGTCCCTCCCCTTGTCACCAGCCAAGACTCACAGGAGACAAACAGCATAGGAGCCAGACAGCCACAGGAGAGGAGCTGGTGGCAGAGGCCCAGGGGCAGGCCTGAGGATGTTGGGAGTGGGAAGCTGGGGAGGTGGGGAAGGCCATGAGGGGTCTGCCCCAAGGGAAGAGAAGTGAAAGCTAGAAATGGGCAGAGGCAGTGGGGACACCCGAGCCTCCCCGGGCTGTCTGCACCCATCAACACCAGCAACAAAAGTCAGTGCTAGTCCAAAGACAGTGGGGTGGGGCTGGGGCTGAAAGGCTTTCTGTAATTTTGACTATTGTTACTAATGGCTCAGCAGTTAAAAGAATCCACCTGCAAAGCAGGAGACACGTGAGATGCAAGTCTGAATCCTGAGTTGGGAAGATCCTCTGGAGGAGGGCATGGCAACCCACTCCAGTATTCTTACCTGGAGAATCCCATGGACAGTGGAGCTTAGAGAACTATAGTCCAAAGGATCACAAAGAGTCGAACGTGACTGAACGACTAACACACACATACACATACACACCATTGATTTTATTCAGGTATGGTAAGGATGACAGATCAAGAGATAAGTGCCACAGAAGACAGAGACTTAGACTCACAGATCCCAAACAAAGGGACATGCCACAGCAGTAAGGGTCACACAGGGAAGCATTGAGGGCCAGTTGCAGGGGGAATGCAGGAAAGGGGGAATAGGGCAACTGCCTTTACTATGGCTTCTGCTGGAAGGGGCGGGCAATGTAGACCAGCAGGCTCAGGACTGGCTGGTGTGAGTAATTTCCATGGGATCTGGGGGCATCAGGATGATCCGAATTGTCTGGCCCTGCAGTTTTAGAGCAGGGGGCAGTGGACCAGAGTATGAGAATATGATAGAAAAGGTGGCTGGGGTGGGTTGTAGGCTCTGCATTGGTTGGTTTACAAATATAAAAGACACAATTTGTGGAGAGTTGTTCACTCTCTCTCAGTTCAGAACAGTTCAGTCACTCAGTCATGTCCAACTCTTTGCGACCCCATGAATCACAGCATGCCAGTCCTCCCTGTCCATCACCAATTCCCGGAGTTCACTCAGACTCACGCCCATCAAGTCAGTGATGCCATCCAGCCATCTCATCCTCGGTCGTCCCCTTCTCCTCCTGCCCCCAATCCCTCCCAGCATCAGAGTCTTTTCCAATGAGTCAACTCTTCGCATGAGATGGCCAAAGTAATGGGGTTTCAGCTTTAGCATCATTCCTTCCAAAGAAATCCCAGGGTTGATCTCCTTCAGAATGGACTGGTTGGATCTCCTTGCAGTCCAAGGGACTCTCAAGAGTCTTCTCCAACACCACA
The DNA here is from genome assembly GCA_006408695.1 of Aepyceros melampus. Taxonomy (NCBI): domain Eukaryota; kingdom Metazoa; phylum Chordata; class Mammalia; order Artiodactyla; family Bovidae; genus Aepyceros; species Aepyceros melampus. Next base: position 121,753 of record SJXQ01004806.1, read on the forward strand.
GTTCAAAGGCATCAATTCTTCTGCGCTCAACCTTCTTCACAGTCCAAATCTCACATCCATACATGACCACAGGAAAAACCATAGCCTTGACTAGACGGACCTTAGTCAGGAAAGTAATGTCTCTGCTTTTGAATATACTATCTAGGTTGGTCATAACTTTCCTTCCAAGGAGTAAGCGTCTTTTAATTTCATGGCTGCAGTCACCATCTGCAGTGATTTTGGAGCCCCCCCAAAATAAAGTCTGACACTGTTTCCACTGTTTCCCCATCTATTTCCCATGAAGTGATGGGACCGGAAGCCATGATCTCGTTTTCTGAATGTTGATCTTTAAGCCAACTTTTTCACTCTCCTCTTTCACTTTCATCAAGAGGCTTTTTAGCTCCTCTTCACTTTCTGCCATAAGGGTGTTGTCATCTGCATATCTGAGATTATTGATATTTCTCCCAGCAATCTTGATTCCAGCTTATGCTTCATCCAGCCCAGCGTTTCTCATGATGTACTCTGCATAGAGGTTAAATAAGCAGGGTGACAATATGCAGCCTTGACGGACTCCTTTTCCTATTTAGAACCAGTCTGTTGTTCCATGTCCAGTTCTAAATGTTGCTTCCTCACCTGCATACGGGTTTCTCAAGAGGCAGGTCAGGTGGTCTGGTATTCCCGTCTCTTTGAGAATTTTCCACAGTTTCTTGTGATCCACACAGTCAAAGGCTTTGGCATAGTCAATAAAGCAGAAACAGATGTTTTTCTGGAACTCTCTTGCTTTTTCCATGATCCAGGGGATGTTGGCAATTTGATCTCTGGTTCCTCTGCTTTTTTCTAAAACCAGCTTGAACATCTGGAAGTTCATTGTTCACGTATTGCTGAAGCCTTGCTTGGAGAATTTTGAGCATTACTTGGCTACCATGTGAGATGAGAAGAATTGTGTGGTAGTTTGAGCATTCTTTGGCATTGCCTTTCTTTGAGATTGGAATAAAAACTGACCTTTTCCAGCCCTATGGCCATTGCTGAGTTTTCCAAATTTGCTGGCATATTGAGTGCAGCACTTTCACAGCATCATCTTTCAGGATTTGGAATAGCTCCACTGGGATTCCATCACCTCCACTAGCTTTGTTCGTAGTGATGCTTTCTAAGGCCCACTTGACTTCGCATTCCAGGATGTCTGGCTCTAGATGAGTGATCACACCATCGTGATTATCTCGGTCATGAAGATCTTTTTTGTACAGTTTTTCTGTATATTCTTTCCACCTCTTCTTAATATCTTCTGCTTCTGTTGCTAGTGCTGCTGCTAAGTCACTTCAGTCATGTCCGACTCTGTTCGACCCAATAGACGCAGCCCACCAGGCTCCCCCATCCCTGGGATTCTCCAGGCAAGAATACTGGAGTGGGTTGCCATTTCCTTCTCCAATGCATGAACGTGAAAAGTGAAAGTGAAGTCGCTCAGTTGTGTCTGACTCTTAGCGACTCCATGGACTGCGGCCCACCAGGCTCTTCCGTCCATGGGATTTTCCAGGCAAGAGTACTGGAGTGGGGTGCCTTGCCTTCTCTGTCTGCTTCTGTTAGGTCCATACCATTTCTGTCCTTTATCGAGCCCATCTTTGCATGAAATATTCCCTTGATATCTCTAATTTCCTTGAAGAGATCTCTAGTCTTTCCCTTCTGTTCTTTTCCTCTATTTCTTTGCATTGATCATTGAAGAAGGCTTTCTTGTCTCTTCTTGCTATTCTTTGGAACTCTGCATTCAGGTGCTTATATCTTTCCTTTTCTCCTTTGCTTTTTGCTTCTCTTCTTTTCACAGCTCTTTGTAAGGCCTTCTCAGACAGCCATTTTGCTTTTTTGCATTTTTTTCCCATGGGGATGGTCTTGATCCATGTCTCCTGTACAATGTCATGAATCTCATTCCATAGTTCATCAGGCAGTCTATCTATCAGATCTAGGCCCTTAAATCTATTTCTCACTTCCACTGTATAATCACAAGGGATTTGATTTAGGTCATGCCTGAATGGTCTAGCGGTTTTCCCTACTTTCTTCAGTTTCAGTCTGAATTTGGTAATAAGGAGTTCATGATCTGAGCCAACGTCAGCTCCTGGTCTTGCTTTTGTTGACTATATAGAGCTTCTCCATCTTTGGCCGCAAAGAATATAATCAATCTGATTTCAGTGTGGACCATCTGGTGATGTCCATGTGTAGAGTCTTCTCTTGTGTTGTTGGAAGAGGGTGTTTGCTATGACCAGTGCATTTTTCTTGGCAAAACTCTGTTAGTCTTTGCCCTGCTTCATTCCGCATTCCAAGGCCAAATTTGCCTGTTACTCCAGATGTTTCTTGACATCCTACTTTTGCATTCCAGTCCCCTAAATGAAAAGGACATCCTTTTTGGGTGTTAGTTCTGGTTAAACCTCAGAGGGGTATCCCTCCAGGGTCAACAAAGCCCAAGATGTCAAAAGTGTTCAGAACACAGAGAATAAAAGTCACTGTTAATGCGTTTTCAGGCCTCAGTAACCTCCAGTGATGCAGCTTCCAAGTCCAGGCAATGGGAGCTAAGATCCTCTTTGCTTCAGGAAAACTAAGCAAACAAAACACAAATCAGCCCAAAGAAAGCTGGTCAGCAATCGGGACAATGCCTACCCTGGTGAACAGGCTCACGAGAGCACACAGACGGCTGTCAATCAGGGCTGAGCAGACACTTGGATCAGCGTGGTCATGAAGAGGCAGGTTTGAGATGTGGCTGCACTGCTTACGTCAGCCTTGACACCGGTAGAAACCAAATGATGGGCTAGTTACCCTCAGGAAGCAAATTTCGCTGATCTTTTCTCCTGATGGTTATCTGGCTACTAACAAACATTTAGGACAGGAAAGTAAACTAGGACAAGGTGACAGTGATCAGGATTGTTTCTTCCCATCTGCTACCATCAGCACCAGGCAGCTCTCAACACTCTGGTGGATGAAGAACTGCACCCAAACGCATGGGGCCCAGAGCAGCAAGACGGCTGGGCGGACCTCCTACAGCGCATGCTCCAGAGGACAACGCTATGACCCTGAGGATGGAGCCCTTCCTCCTCCCAGTCCTGGGAGGTTGCCTGGCCCTGTGCTCCTGCCCCATGCGGCTTCTCTTCTATTGTCCTTGTTAGGACATCTCCTTCTACTCTGAGGTACAACTCCGCCTTCTGTGCAGACCCCATCTCATCCTTATTTTAGCTCCCTGAGCTCCCAGCCTGAGACCCCAGCACTAGACGCATCATGCCCTCAGCATCCCTCACTCCTGGCATGCAATCCTCTTCCCTGAGCCTGAGAGGGGTCCTCCTTTCATGCTGAGCTCCTCAGCAGGTTAGTTTGGTTTGGGGGTTCTGCCAATACTGCAGAGACTCTACTCCATATAAAACTCACAGAGGTGTTCACACCTCTCCCTTTTCCTTATTTGATGATCATAAGTGTCCTGTGAACCACTGGCACACCCATTACATGAATGAGGAAACTGAAGCTCAAAGATTAGGGATTTGCTCAGTTTCTTGATGGCAAGAAACTGGTGGCTTCACTGGTGGCTCAGACAGTAAAGGATCTGCCTGTAATGCAGGAGATCTGGATTCGATCTCTGGGTTGGGAAGGTCCTCTGGAGACGGGAATGGCTACCTATTCCAGTATTCTTGCTTGGAGAATCCCATGGACAGAGGAGCCCGGCAGGCTACACTTCATGGGGTCGTAAAAGCGTTGGAAATGACTGAGTGACTAGCACGCTTTTGATGCTGGTGTTCTGAAGATTGACATCTGCATTTTCCATCAAGCACTTTCTCCTTGGTCTGCATGGTCCACGGCTAACCCTTCCCAACAGACCCCCAATCCAGGACACCCCAGAGCTGTGATGACCATGCATTTTCCTCCAGAGGCTGGAGCAGGGATTCTTAGCCTTTGCTTGACAAGAGATTCTAATGAATCTGCTAGAGAATCTTCTCCTGGGAGGAGAAACAGAGACAGTGACAAAGACAGACAGAGATCAAGACAGAGAGACAAGTTGAGACAGAGACCCTCTGAGATATGATCTTGGCCCCTCACGGTGGAGGAGTCCAGCATCAAGGCTGGAGTGGTGAGCATGACCCCCGGGGGCTCACTAAGGAGCAGAGGGGCTCTTACGAACAAGGGCCTGCTGGGCCTCAGGCAGAGAAAGGCTTTCTCAGCAAGGAGGAAGGACGTCGGAGCAGAACAATGGATTCTAGTGACCTTGAAATGTCTTCTTTGACAACTGAAGTTCTGGCAGGCCTGCCCTCTCTCATCTGAGGTCCTCCGCTGAGCGCCCTTGTTATCTGATCTTCCTGTGAAAGTCTGGGGCCCCTGAGCCAGTTCAGAGGCTTACATAATTGGGTTTTAGAAAGGAAAGCTTTGTGCTGGGTGGTAATGAGGACTCACCACAAGGAGGCAGGCCATCCCTCCTCTCCTTGTGCCTGAGGGATGAATGGGCCAGGGGACTGTGGGACAAAGGCCCATTCATAGCACAGTCTCCACCACACTTCTTGGATAACCAGGACACTGACCTCAGAGTTCTAGCACCATCATTCTACCCTTGCTCCAAGGCCCCGGGCCCAGCACCCACTGCCCTTCTGAGTTTAGGCTTCAGTGTGATGCTGCAGCCGGGGGCCAAGACTACTTTTCTCTGGTGGAAACATTTGTGTGGGTGTGTGGCTGCTCCTTTATTCAGAAATGATCCTACAGATAGGTCCTCAGTCATTGAATAACTGGCTTTGTCACTTAGCCCAGCAGCAGCCTGTGGGGCTCTGGAACTTTCTACATCATCACCAGGTATACATTCTGCAGCAGGGCCAGGGAAGGACCAACAGTGTTCAGTTTTAACCTCTCACCCCTGAGCCTTTTCATCCCCACCGTGTTTCCTGGCCTTTCTCGCTCTGTTTTCGTGAGAAACCCCATTTGCCATAGGCCCTCTATGCCAACAGCAGTCACTACCCATATCCTTTCAAGTCAGTCTGACTCTAGGTTCTTGTATTTGGCACAATGTTCCTGGTGAGTGAGAGTCTGTAACCCTCCAGGATGGCTGCAGTCTTGCCTTCAGTTGTTGGATCGCGACTATAATATAGTAGCCTTGTGTGATGTTTATAATAAGTATCTGGAGAAGTTAAGGGAGAATCTAGCCCACCTGCTCTGCCCAACTGGGACTCCTGAGGCTCACATTTATCCTCTTGCTTTCTCTTAGGACATCGTTTCTCTGGAGTAGTCATCCCCGTCCTCACGTGCAAGCTCGGATCCTTGGAGACAGCAATGAAATCTCACTGTCTCCTTCTCACCCAGTGGCTTATATGACCATGATCATTTCTGTCCTCATAGCAAATGCTTGCACTCTTCCGTTCTGTGAGTGTGTGAAGTTACTTAGTCCTCATAGCAGCCCACACAGGGGAGGGTTGATACCATCCTTCATGTTTCCTTGGTGTGAGAACCAAGGAAGCAGCAGTTCATCAACCTTCGGGGCTGCCACATGCAGGGGGTGGAAGGCTGCCCTCCCCACAGGCATCCTTAGTCCCACGCCCCTCCCCCCATGCAGAGGTGTTGCTAGTCACCTCAGAGACAAGAGTAAAGTAGCAAAAGAGTTCTTAAACATTTTGAGAAAAGAAAACTTTGGAAATAAAGTAGCGGGAAATTAAAGGAAATCTCAGAAGGTAAGGAAAGGTGTCATATTGCTCCGTCTAAGGGGTGAGCACATGTTATGAAGCTTCAGGTCTGAGAAATTGACTTCATTCTTTTTTTTTTCCTTTTTTGTATTAATTACTTTTATTTATTTATTGGAATATAATTGCTTTACTTTGTTGTGTTAATTTCTGCTGTATGACAAAGTGAATCAATCATATGCATACACATATCCCCTCCTTCTTAAGCTTCCCTGCCATCTGACATCCATCCCATCCATGTAGGTCATCACAGAGCACCGAGCTGAGCTTCCTATGCTTTATAGCAGCCTTCGTTCTGATTGAGAGAAAGAGTCAAGACTTAAGCTTAGGGTGGAAAAAGCCTGCTGCTTCCCAGAAAGATAGCACTGAATTGATCTGCCACCAGAGAAGGCCGTCATAACTGAGGCAGTCTGGCCCCACCTGACATCTTGGTTTTTTGTTTTATTGTTATTTTTATTGACTCATAGTTGACTGACAATGTTTTGTTCATTACTGCTCTACAGAAAAGTGATTCAGTTATTTTATATATATATATATATATATTTTTTTTTTAATGTTCTTTTCCATTATGGTTTTTCATGCATGCCTTGCTAAGTCAGTTTAGTCATGTCCAACTCTTTGTGACCCCATGGACTGTAGCCCGCCAGGTTCCTCTGTCCATGGGATTTTCCAGGCAAGAATACTGGAGTGGGTTGCCATGCCCTTCTCCAGGGGATCTTCCTGACCCCAGGGATCGAACCTGTGTCTCTTACTTCTTCTGCATTGGCAAGTGCGTTCACTAGCGCCACCATGGAATATGGTTCTCAGTAGGATTTTTTTGGTTACTTAATCCTGCATGAGGGATAATCTGGTATCTGGTTTTTTGGATCCAATTGAAAAGGCTCTTCAGCTGCTCCATCAGTGGGTTCCATGATATGTGGAACCCATTGACTTGTGTTGAGTTCATGATTATCATAGTCCACCATCTTTGAATCATCTTATCTTCCTATTGTTCTCTCTCATTAGTATTGCCTGTGTATTTTACAAGAAAATGAATATTGTTTATTATACATCTTTGCTAAAAATTGCATGTTTTTGCCTCTAAAGTTATGTATCCTTTTTAATATTTTCCATTATGATTTTTTATCTGACTTTAACATCCCAAGATTTCTGTCTCTGTGGAAAACAATGGCTTTTCTGTCCTTAAATCCAGAGTTTTTCACTGTTCTCTGAGGAAGCTGCTCTTCTGTAATGACTGTGTCAACTTTTCCATTGCCTAATATTTAATGAACATGTTTCATTCATCTGTTGCAATTACAGGCTTTTCTTTCCCTAAAAAACAACAACTAGGTTTTAATATAGAACAGTTATCCCACGATTATTAGAACCGTGTAGCACACTATTCTTGGAATATCCTTTCACAATTTTAGTGTCATATAGATTATCTGGGTCTCCAGAAATGAATTTTGTTGTTACTACTGAACTAGTTGAAGCACAGCTCTTAGAAAATACCTGATGTGCCCTTTCCCTGAATCCCTGCCCCATAGGGATTTCTTCATCCTCCAAGGTCAGTTGCTCCACCAGAGGGATATGATGGGAGAGGGAGGGTGTGGTTCCCTCAGCCTTTCTGAAATGTCTCTTCCCAGTGCTGTTTGATCATCTCATTCTATACAGCTGGACAGTGATCCACTTCTTTTTTTCTATCATTCAAAAATAAAACAGTTTGATGTTATGGGGACTCTCTGAACACCAGGCAGTCCCCCAACAGCACCAGGATATAAGCTGTGAGTCCCACCCATTAACTGGATGGATATAGAGGGGATATTGCTGTGCTTATGAACAAGATCTCCCCCTCCTCCATGGTGGAAATGCTGGGAGGAGATGGGGAATCTCAGAGCAAGTGTTAAAAAAGGACTTGCCTCTTCTGCAAACTGCTGCTAAGTCGCTTCAGTCGTGTCTGACTCTGTGTGACCCCATAGACGGCAGCCCATGAGGCTCCCCCGTCCCTGGGATTCTCCAGGTGAGAACACTGGAGTGGGTTGCCATTTCCTTCTCCAATGCATGAAAGTGAAAAGTGAAAGTGAAGTTGCTTGGTTGTGTCCGACTCTTCACGACCCCATGGACTGCAGCCCACCAGGTTCCTCCATCCATGGGATTTTCCAGGCAAGAGTGCTGGAGTGGGGTGCCATTGCCTTCTCCATCTGCAAACTGAGAGGGGGACTAATGGGCCTCTGGGTTTTGCAGAAGTCTCCCTAGAAGAGGTGAGATTTCTCTGAATAGATATTTGCATGGCAGGGGCCTTGGAGATGGGTATCTATCATCTAATGAAGATCATGGCATCCAGTCCCATCACTTCATGGGAAATAGATGGGGAAACAGTGGGAATAGTGTCAGACTTTATTTTTGGGGGCTCCAAAATCACTGCAGATGGTGACTGCAGCCATGAAATCAAAAGATGCTTACTCCTTGGAAGAAAAGTTATGACCAATCTAGACAGCATATTCAAAAGCAGAGATATTACTTTGCCGACTAAGGTCTGTCTAGTCAAGGCTATGGTTTTTCCTGTGGTCATGTATGGATGTGAGAGTTGGACTGTGAAGAAAGCTGAGCACCGAAGAATTGATGCTTTTGAACTGTGGTGTTGGAGAAGACTCTTGAGAGTCCCTTGGACTGCAAGGAGATCCAACCAGTCCATTCTGAAGGAGATCAACCCTGGGATTTCTTGGGAAAGAATGACGCTGAAGCTGAAACTCCAGTACTTTGGCCACCTCCTGCGAAGAGTTGACTCATTGGAAAAGACTCTGATGCTGGGAGGGATTGGGGGCAGGAGGAGAAGGGGACACAGAGGATGAGATGGCTGGATGGCATCACCGACTCGATAGACGTGAGTCTGAGTGAACTCCAGGAGTTGGTGATGGACAGGGAGGCCTGGCGTGCTGCAATTCATGGGGTCGCAAAGAGTCGGACACGACTGAGCGACTGAACTGAATAGTTTACCAGGAACAGAGTTATAATTTCCCAGGTCACCATGCTTCTTGGCTCCATTTAAATGAGCTGAAAGCTTTCTGTTCATGTGCATCACTGATCATGTGACAAAGTGACTCTGACCAGGTCATTCCTGGGCTGGGAAATGAGAATGTTCTCAAAGTAAGAAGTAGAGCCAGGAGGACCTGTAGTCTCTGGGGCCTCTGGTTCCCCCGCTCCCAGGTCATGTCCTTCATCTTTTGTGGAGATCCTTTCAGTCCTCTTGGGCCCTGCCTAGTCCCTGCCAGGTCCCCTCTGCCCAAAGCCTCCTGCTAACATGTGCCTGCCACCTCCACATTTCAGGAGGCTCTGTTCAGAGATGCCTTGTCCATCCACCCTTCTATCACTAATCCTCACCCTTGCCAGGTGCTCACTCCCTTCCTAAATCTCCCTTCCTTCATGGGTTTCTTGCTTGAATCTACCTGGTCTCCTGTCCTCTATACATTTCAGATATTAACCTCATTTACTGTCTGTCTCACCTACCAGAATGTGAGCTTTAGGAAGGTGGGGATTGTAGTCTCTTGCTTTCTGAAGTATCCTCAGCACAAATGACCTTGCCTGGCACATAGAAGGTGAAAACAGGTGTTCCCTGTAGTATCTGTGTGATGCCTCTGTCCCTCAGACATATCTGTGATCCTGGAGTGTACCCTGACCCACCGTCCCACATGTCCAACTCCTGTCTTTGTTGGCCTCAGGTGAAAGTGAACCAAAGTGTCACAGTCTGGCTCCTCTCCTTCCAACCAGGAGTAGCTGACTGTAAGCACAATGGCAGAAGGACCTCTGTGACCTATCAGGTCAATTATGAGGCTGCCTGGACTTTATCTTAATCAAAAGTGTCTGTTCTGCACCAGGAACCACCCAGATTACAGTGGGTGGGCACTGACCCTAGTAATTGGACAGGCCCACTGATGTCTGAGCTGGCCAGTAGCCCTAAGGGCACTGCCCATGTACAGATGGCAGAAAGCAAGCCCATTGGCCTTCTCTCCCTCTTTCCCTTACCATTTCTATAGTATCTGAGCTGCAAAGTCAGGAAAATCAGTAGGGTTTCTGCAGGAACCAATTGAGCAGGAAGTGCCAAGGAAGAAATTGTGTCACTACTCGTGATAATTTTCATGAAATTAGTTACTAAAGGGGCAATTGAGAACCTGGAGCCCACTCAGTCCAAGAGGTCCAGCCCCTCCCTACTAGCTCTCCAGGCCTGGCTCCTGCCTGTCAGGTTCCCATGAGGTTGCTGTTAACCTCAGAGCAGGGATACTCTTACCAGCACTTCTAACCCCCAATCTGTGAGGTTGCCTGACTGCAGAAGATGAAGGAACCATCCATGAAGTCAGAGGGAAGGAGAGAAGGGCACAGGTGAGTGGAGGCAGAGCCATGGGCATGGGCCTTGCAGGGAGATGAGGGGAGGGTGACAGTGGAAACTGCAGAGAAGCCATCATCTTAATTTTCCTGAAAAATACTGTTTCAGAATAAGGTGCACCAGTTGTGGTGCAAGCCTAGGACTCCAACCCCAGGGCCTAAAAGGAATAGAGGGGATGGGTGGAAGGACAGCCACAGCCAGGGAGACCAATATGCCTGAGTCCAGTGTGAAAAGCTGACTATTCCATGTTAGACCTGCATCTGGGCTTTCCCACCTTCAGTGACAATTCCACAACCACCTTGCCAAGTGGGTACACGCGACCATTTCAAAGATGAGGAAACTGAGGCACAAAGAGGATGACTGTGCTCAGGGTCAGATTGATCCCAAGTGACTCCACAGGTGCAAAGCCCATTAGTCTGACAGCACTGATCTTTCTCTTCTTTCTTTGTTTTTTCATGCAGCTCTGCCAAGCTGTGCACAGAGCAAATTAATCAACACCTGTGCAATGACTGAGCCCAGTGGGACTTGAGTGACAAAAGCGCTGTCAAGAGACACACAATTGGGAGTCGAACCCATTCCAAGAAGCAAAGACCTCCTCTGATGCCTTGAATCTGGGAAGATCATGTGGATGTGTTGACAATGAATATGAGCATAGAGGGTGCACTGGGAATGGATGAAAAAAGAGATGTCCAGTTCCATTATCCTTGATGTTGTCAACTAAAACAAATGCACAACTTAAAAGTTGAGAATTATGTTTTATTCAGCAAATAAAACTAAGAAATTAAGCCCAGGATACAGCCTTTCAGATAGCTTTGAGGGACTGCTCCACAGAAATAAGGGAGGAGTCAGGATATATAGAAATTTTTGCAAACAAACAAACAAAAAAAAAAACGGGTTGTCAGAACATCAAAGGATTCCTACTAAGTAATAAAACCAGACACCTTAAGTTAATGAATGTAGCATTCTTCTATGTAGGGGAAAATCAAGTGTCTGGGGTCATAGAACTCATTCCTTTGATATGCACATCAGCTATCTGGAGCCAGTCTCCTGTTTTCCCATCCTGAGTCTCCTCAGGGTGTACCACTGGGGGTGCCTGCAGCAGCTGAGAGCTTGATGGTCGGCATCCTATTTCCATTCTGAGTTCCCTCAGGGCACACCCTCCAGGCAGGCTATAATGTGATGGCTTGATGTCTGTAACAAGATATAGCAGGGGACATTTTTTCTTTCATTGACAATATTTAGTAGCATTTTATTGATTGCAAGATTTCTCATATTTATTTTGTTCTCATTCATCTACATAGTGATATTCATGGACTGACACAGGCATGTGGACAGAACTGGGAATATGTATGATGGGCAAGGAGGACAGCAAGACATCTGAGCAAAGGATCTGTAAGTGCCTGGGGCTGGGCTGGCCTCGGAGCATGGAGGAGAGGAGTTGCCATAACCTACCACCTGCAGTGAGAGCCCTCTAAGCCAGTGCTTTGAAAAGATGAATAAAAGTGAGGGGAGGGAGCTGGGAGGGAGGAGAGATAGAGAGAGAAGAGAAACAGCAATAGAAATGAAAAAGGGGCACCAATAGTGATCCAACAGACAGTAAAAAAGATATTCAGGGAATATCAGGAATAACTTATATCAGTAAATTGGACATACAGTTGTCAAATGGAAGCATTCTTCAAATATCACAAGATCCAAACTGGATTTTATTCTAGTAAAGGATGAGGAGTCATTGAAAGGTGTTATTTTGAGACATGTTTATGTGCAGTCATCCAGGGAGCACAGAAAGAGGTTTATACCAGGGAGCCTGGTGACCCAGAGGGTTCATTGTGGGAAGGGGTTAAAGGTGGGAGGTCTGGAGGGAGAGAGGAGACCCTGAGAACACGTCAGCTGGAGAGTGGTTTTACTGCTGCAGGGGACCTAGGGGCAGGAGCCCATGTGAGACATTTGGAAAAACAACAGTTCAATGTTGGAGACAGGAGGGCTGACAGTTATTATCCAAATATGGAGAAATCAATAAGTTGTCTCCTTAACACAGAAGAAATGTTGGCAGGGATGCATCAATGCAGATGTTTTCAGCTCATCGGGCTGATGTTAGAAGAGTGAGTGTCCTTGGAGAATGAAAGGAGATTTGGGGAGATAGGTGCATGAGACACAAGAAAGCCAGGAGCCTCTGGAGTCAGGAAAGTCAGGCAGAGGAAGTGTTTTCTTAAAAAGCGCTGCGACTACTGTGTCAATGGCTGTTGAAAGGCCTGGTATACTAAAGATGGAAAATATCCCATTAGTTTAACAAAGTTGAATTTATTAATGATCCTGATGAGTACACTTCCACTGGAAGAAACAGAATCTAGCCTAACAGGATAGAGAATGAAAGGACAAAACTCTTGAGACAGAGAACATAAAAAAATTCTCTCATGGGTTTTCAACATAAAGAAGAAAACAGTGGTGCAAAGGAAGAGAATATTTAGATCATGGTACTACCCTGATGAGAGAGAATTGTTTCAAAAGTGAGGGAGAATGTAGATCTTACGATGCTGTTTGCCACTGTTTATAAATATTGATGGGATTGAATTGGAAATTTTTTACAGAAATCAAATATGCAGAAATGAAGTGGTTTTTTTTTTTTTTTAGATCCTGGGATGCCCTACTTAATTGCAATATGGGGTGAATTCTGCAGAGTGAAACATCTCTTATGGAAAGACTACGCCCTGTGTTGGCTTTCTCTTGGAGCCCACTTGTTCTCTACCTGATAGAGCATGGCCCACTGTGATGGCTACCCAGGTTGGCCCCTCTGGTTGGTAGCCAGATTGGCTTGCAGATGCTTCAATACATTCTCTCTATAGGAAACTTGAAACAAAAGGTCAGACAGGAACCTGAAGTTGTTCTTAGCATCAAGGAATGTCTGGATGAACACAGGCATTTTCCAAAAGCTTATTTTACAGTGATTAAGACATTTCTTGAGAGAAGGTCTAGAATTTAGAAATCTTTTGGCATTTCTGGCATAACAGAGCTTTTTCCGTTCAGAAGTTCTTCCACTGCCTCATTATTTTTAAAATAAATGTTTATGGAAAGACATTGTTAAAGAAAACCAGAGCTTAGCAATTATTTCTATTCTGATTCTTTCCCCTTAATTCCTTAAGATTTTAGGTTGGACCTACTCACGTATTTTCAATATTGATCAGCATCGCCTGTCAATGATTCTCATTTCCACTTGAAATCAATTTTAATCTGTATCAAGCATTCAAGGGACTTTGGTTGACAGTGCTGGGAAAAGAATATAACTTCCTCCTTACTCTCCTTCCATCTTCCTTTGTTAAATATTTACAGAAAGCAACAGTGTAGGGAGAACTGTGCTACTTGATGGAGATTCAAAGATGACTCCAGCACAGATGCTGCCCTTTAGGATTTCACAGCCCAAGCTGGGGACAGTCACAGAAAGAAATGATGATCACTACTAAGAACACTAGAGTAATAATGAGCGCCTTCTATTCAGTGAGTGCCAGGCTACCTGCAAGCACTGTACGTGGATTATTTCCTCATCATCAAAAGCACTTATCATGATTACCCTGCTATTCTCAGATGAGGAAACTGGAGCTCAGAGAAGTGACACTTCCAAGCTCTCACAGGGCTGATGAATGACAGACGTGTGGGCCACACTGTGCAGAATGACCCAGAGCTGAGCAGAGAGGAGAGCCTGGTTGAGATGACACCAGGGGAAGTCCTTCAGAGGCAATAAGGAATAAGCGCAGAAAACAGGGGCTCAGCCAGGTATTCCAGTTAGCAGGAACCAAGTGACGGAAGGCCTGGCAGGGGGAGCGTGGGTGGGGAGGGGACATCATGTGAGTTACTGCTGTGGCCGGGAAGCCAGAGAGGAATGGGGGTGACTGAGGAGAATGGAGAGGTGTCCAGGGCATAGGGGTTTGTCAGGAAGATGGGATGTAATCTCATAGGCTTTGGAGGATACCTGGGTGGGGGAGGGCATGCTGGTCAGATATTCCTTTACACAGAGCATTAAGGATGCTCCACGGAGCTCAGCCCCCAGGACAGGAAGGCAGGCTACTGCAGGGTCTCTGTGGGCTGACCAGCCTTGGGCTGATGTACTAGGCTGGAAAGGGCAACAAGCAACCACTTGGAAAGGAACAATGATGCAGCTTGGGGAAAGCTTGCTTCTGGAAGGTGAGGCGGGAATGAACCAGGAGTGCCTCTCTAATTTCCTGTTTGGGTTCTTGCTCCTTCCTTTTTTCTATTTTATTTAATTTTCATGATAACTCCCTTTTACATGTGGAGGTCTAGTCAAAGGAAGTTTCTGCTCACGGAAAGAAGGGTCCTCTCTGAACACACTGCAGCTTCAATGTGACCCCTTGGCAGCGTGAGAGGGCGGGGACCCTGCCCAGGATGCCACATTGGGGTCCAGGTGACAGGTGTCACAGGCAGAGCCTTTTACAAGGTCTTTGGAGGCTGGACTCTATAATTTTTTTATTTCATGGTGCACATGTTGCCCGAGAGCTTGCTCTCCTCTCTTTTGATCTTCTCTTTTTGATACAAACCTAATTCTGTTTATGCACAAGGACTCTTCAACACTTGAAAGCAGTGATTGAGTCTGTGCCTCTCTGCCGGGAACTTTCTCACCTCCACTGCCACTCTCTTCCATTTGTGATTTCACTGGAAACCCACTTCCTTCACCCAGAGCCCATGCTTCCCCTGCTACAGACAGGGACACAAAGGTATTGGTTTTTCTTCTTTGTTTCTTTGATTTTGGTTAGTACATATATATGGAATCTAGAGAGACAGTTTTGATGAACCTATGTGCAGGGCAGCAAAAGAGACATAGACATGAGGAACAGACTTTTGGACATAGCCACAGAAGGAGAGGGTAGCATTGAAACATATACATTACTATATGTAAAATAGATAGTCAATTTATGATGCAGGGAACCCAAAGCCAGTGCTCTGCGACAACCTAGAGGGATAGGGTTGGGAGGGAGGTGGAAGAGGGGATTAAGAGGGAAGGGACGCATGTATACCTATGGCTGATTCGTGTTGATATATGCAAAAACCATCACAATATTGTAATTGCCCTTCAATTTAAAAAAATGTTTAAAAAAATGTTTAAAAAAATGCTTCTTTCTACCCTTAAAATGTACTAACAATTTACCAACGTCCAAATCCAGCACACAGTGTTGATTTCAGTTGGTACTGATTGCAATGGCAGAAGGGACCTTGTGGGGATCTTTAATGGCCATCATATTTGGGAGAAATCTGCTGGTGGGTTTTCCCTTGTGTAATCAGAATTCTAGTGTAGACCCAGGCCTGGGAGAATTCTCCATCCCCAGGGGACTGTATGAGCTTTAGAAGGAAATGAGCAGGTTTCATTCAAATCTGAATCCTCAGAGCCCATGTGGTACCAGGAGAAAAACTGGAATTCAACAGAAACATGCCTAATAAAAGGAAACAACAGTAACTTTACAGTGGGAATATCTGCAGACTCACCTTTAATCAGATGATTGAGTTTACATCATAGTGACAACTTGTGTTGACATTACAGACCCCAATACGCTCTGATGGGAGGAGCATGTTGCCACTGTCATTATTTCCAAATTCATATCTCAGTCTAATCTGAGAAAACACCAGACAGACCCCAACTGGGGACATTCTACCACATGCCTGACTGGTACTCTTCAAGAGTGCTGGGTCAGAATAAATGAGGAAAGGCAGAGGGCTGACCACAGATGAGGGACACTGATGAGCTTCCCCTGAAACCCTGTTCCCAGAAACCCACTCACCCACCCATGTATTCTGAGATAAGGCTCGCCTCCACCCTTCTGTGATGATTATGATTCTCTGTCCACCTTCCTCTAGAAAACCCCTGATTTCATTCTCTTTTTAGACAGACCTCCCTAATGCATGTTCTCTCATTGCTATTGCCAGGATAAAATCATGTTAATTATATGGTGCATTTTTTGGTCTTTCAAAAGACTGAGGAGCCATGAAAATTCCCTGCTGTCCAGTGGTTAGGATTCCTTGCTTCCAATGAAGCGGGCAAGGGTTCAATCCCTGGTTAGGGAACTAAGATCCTACAAGCTGTGTGTATGATGTGGCTGAAAAAAGAAAATGACCATGGGGTCATAACTACATATAATGGGGTGGGATATCCTAAACAGATAATGGGTTTCATGAGATGACTGAGGAAATCTGAATAACATCTGTAGTTCAGTTAATTTTGTTTTACCACTGTTAACGTTTTAGCATTTAGTGATGCTTTATTGTGATTATGTAAGATGTGGACAATAGGGAAAGCTAGGTGAAAGTAAACAAAACTCTCCTAAGTATCTTTATAGTATTTGGTGTGCCCAAAATTATTTGGAAAAGTATTTTTAGAGTTCTTATTAATGGCTAAATAAATGTCTATTAGTATTTCTGCCTTAGCTGTAGCCTGCATGAATGCTTGGTTGCTTCAGTTGTGTCTGACTCTTTTATGTACATATATATACTCACACATACATCCTGTATATAAAAAAAAGAGAGAGAGAAAGAGATAGAGACAGAGATAAAGGGAGAAAAATGGGGAGGGATGGGGAATGAAATGAAGAGATACATATTTTAAGGAATTAGCTCACATGATTGGGGGGATAGCAAATCGAATTCTGTGAAGCAGGCTGGGAGGCTAGAAATTCAGGGAAAAGTTATTGTTTGAGTCTGAAATCCACCAGGCTGGAAACTCAGAGAGGGTTTCTATGTTGTAGCCTTAACATAGAGTTTCTTCTTTGGGAAACAGTCTTTGCTCTTAATATCTTCAACTGATCAGATGAGGCCCACTGACATTATTGAGGGTAATCTATGCTATTCAAACTCTATTGAATTTAAATGCTAATTATCTCTGAAAAATACCTTCACAGCAACATCTAGACGGGTGTTTGAACAAGTGACTCGACACTGGCCTGGTAAAATTGATGCATACATTTACTACTACAGTCCGCCTCACACTGAAAGCAATCACAGCTGCCCTTACACGTGACATGGGCTGTGCTGTGCTGTGGTTAGTCGCTCAGTCATGTCCAACTCTTTGTGACCCTATGGACGGTGGCCTACCAGACTCCTCTGTCCAGGGGGATTCTCCAGCCTAGAATACTGGAGTGGGTTGACAAGGCCCTCTCTAGGGGATCTTCCCAACCCAGATATCAAACCCAGGTCTCCCATATTGCAGGTAGATTCTTCACCATCTGGGCCACCAGGAAAGGCCAAGAGTACTAGAATAGGTATCCTGTCCCTTTTCTGGGAGATCTTCCCAAGCCAGGAATTGAACCAGGATCTCCTGCTTTGATGCCAGATTTTTACCAGTAGAGCTTCCAGGGAAGCCCATGACACAAGATAGGAAGGGCCAAGCTGTCCAGAGGAATCTCATTCTCTGCTATGGAGACTAAAGATGTTGTCTTTGAGGTCAGGACTGAATCAGAAGGAGAGATGTAGCTTAAGGCTCCATTCCTATTTGACATCACTGGCCTGTATTAAATGCATGATTTTCTGAGTCCATACTTATTTTACTGGAAGGGTATGAAAGGGGTTATGAATAGTAAGGTGGATAACATGACTTATGGAATGTCATCAAACCTCAATCTTACTTTTATCTATTATTGTCATTTAGAAGTATTCAGTATGAGAAATTTCCCCAAGCTGCTATATAAAAACTGAAGCCAGATCTAATCATTTTTTCCTGACTCCTTGAAAGTAGAGAATTTTATGTTAATTTTAATTTTCAAAAGAGATTCTCAAGCCAGAAATTATTCTCCAAGTCAAAAGTAACTATTAATACTTTGATCTTTAACCAAAGTTAAGATTTTTCTCCCCCACATCCTGAGAAGGGCCAGTTAGGGAGTCATCACTAGCAAGTCTATAGGTTGATAGCAGTAAATACGTTTATGTTCTAAAAATATCATTTGAAATATTTAATATAGAGCTGTGCACAAAACAGGCTTTTATTCCCTGTAAGATTAGCATCGTCTCCTAGAAGCCAAACAAGAAAATATTCTCATGAGGAGGGAATGATTGTGTGTCAAACATGGCCCATGAAATGAAAACTACATTGGATTTAACAGTGTAACATCATTCGTGGCCTATGTAAGAGTAATTTTGGTGGCCTGTTGAGAACAACTGGACTGTAATAAAAAGTGAGAGGAGAGGCAATGCATTTGGTGGAATAGAAGGCCTGGGGTGTCCTCTTAAAGGAAAAGCAGAGAAATAGGGAGACAGCCATCACAGAAGGTTGAATCGTGTGTGTCCTGTGGGTATGCACGTTTATATGGGTTTAAAGATGTGAACCCCATAACTCGGTTGGTAATGAATCCGCCTGCAATGCAGGAGATCCTGGTTTGATTCCTGAGCCAGGAAGATCCACTGGAGAAGGGAAAGTCTACCCATTCCAGTACTCTGGTCTGGAGAATTCCATGGACTATACAATCTATGGGGTTGCAAGGGTCGGATATGACTGAGCGAGTTTCACTTTCAAAGATGTGAAAGATACTATGGTTTCATACTGATGATAATTACATAGAAGAGAGTGTGTGTAAAACAACTGGTCTTATAGAAGAGAGGAGAGAATTGCTGGTAGGTGTCTCAGTCGGAGGAGGATGGGATATGATGCTGGTTGGAAGAGAGAGCAAGGATCTGTGGCCACAGGAAGAGGGCAAGCATGTGGGTTCAAATGTGGTGCAGGAGACTGTGGTTGTCCCCCTGGGAGTTCTCCTCTGATTGCTTAATTTATCAAATGATAGCCCAAGGTATTTGGAGAATTAATTAAGTGGGAAATCTTATGATGATGGGGCAGCAATAATTCATGAATCACCCCCATTTCTATCTGAAGCAATAATTCATGTTTCTGGTACAGCAGGCCCCTCTTCAACTCGAGGGTCAAATTAAGAGGACAGACCGACTTCCCTGCTTTTGTCTGGGACTTGGTCCCATGTCTCAGGAGACTCCTCAGCTCTGGCAAAATGGGATGACTGGTCACCATATCAGAGTTCTGCTCGTCATCACCATTGAGACTGTCTTCTCCCTTGGTGGGGAGAGGGTGAGCTGCTTCCAAAGCAACCCTCTGCATAAAGTTCCCCCTATCTGCACTCTCATTTATAGCATCAATATAAATTTCAAAAATTGAAAGTGTTAGTTGTTCACATGTCCAGCCCTTTGTGACACCATGAACTGTAGCTTGCCAGGCTCCTCTGTCCATGGAATTCTCCAGGCAAGAATACTGGAGTGGTAGCCATTCCCTTCTCCAAGGTATCTTCCTGTCCCAGGGATGGAACTCGGATCTCCTGCATTGCAGGCAGATTCTTTACCACTTGAGCCACCAGGCAAAAGTACATTTTCAAAAATGCATTGTTTAAAATTAAAAATATATATGATATGAGTATTTTAAAATATACAATTTTTAAAATATTTAATAATTTTAAAGGAAATTTAATATTATTTTAAAAATATTATTTAAACATTTTCTTTAACATATACTGAAAGTATTGCCTTGGTTGGAGCTTCAATTTCTTATCCTGTTACACTGGCTAAAGGTAAATAAATAAACATCACCATATTTATTGCTTCTTCTGCTTATTATAGATTATACTGTTGGCTTTGAAGCATTTCACCTCATTTGCTTGCCTCTAAATTATATTTGTATTTAATGCAACTCCCAAAATAAATTATATCTTTATTTAACTCATCAAGAATGGAGAATATTGCTCTAATAATTAAACCAAACCCTCAGCAATGATTTAATGAGATGGTCTCTTTAATCCCCTCAGCCCCTCATCTCTATCTGAAGTTTTATGAAAGGCTAAAGGTGGTGTTGGAGAAGACTCTTGAGAGTCTCTTGGACTGCAAGGAGATCCAACCAGTCCATTCTGAAGGAGATCAGACCTAGGTGTTCTTTGGAAGGACTGATGCTAAAGCTGAAACTCCAATATTTTGGCCATCTCATGCGAGGAGTTGACTCATTGGAAAAGACTCTGATGCTGGGAGGGATTGGGGGCAGGAGGAGAAAGGGACGACAGAGGATGAGATGGCTGGATGGCATCACCGACTCAATGGACATGAGTTTGGGTGGGCTCCTGGAGATGGTGATGGACAGGGAGGCCTGGCGTGCTGCAATTTATGGGGTTGCAAAGAGTCGGATACAACTGAGCGACTGAACTGAACTGAACTGAAAGGTTAAGAATGCCTATGAACCAGATGAAAATGTTCTATTGGATGACTTGAAAAACAGTAAATATTCAAGGACACTGTTTATGTAAAATTGTACACATTGCAATTTAGGACAAGATCCTTTGACATCCATTTAAGGTTACAATTAACAAGTTAATTTTGATTTTTTTGTTTTGCAAAACTCCTATTTTTGTTCTAAATTTTTTTTTCAAGAAGGGTGGAGAACACATTACTCAGGGCCGAGCAAATTAGTGTTACACAATCTCAGCTTATCAGTTCAATTATCTTGTATCAAGGAGGGTGTGTTCAGTTATTCAAATCATTATGAAAGTTCTTTTTCAAGCTGTTGCCAAACCACTGTTCAAGGAAAACACCTTTTCTTCATTTAATGTAGCTTTCATTTTCCTTTATGAGGAGCTGAAATCATGTATACTGGCTGCTCTTTTTTTTTCCAGCTGAATTATTATTTTCTTTGAAAGGAGTGTCAATGAACTGGCAGTCCAGGGTGGTTAAGAAAAGAGTAACAACAGTGGGGATGTGAAGACACCTGCCTCCCAGGAGGATCGCATCATCCACTCTAGATCAAGTCATTGTCATCCAAAAGCAAGGGAGAGAAATTCCAGCTTCTTCCATTGGCTGCCTTCTTAGGATCCGATACTCCACTGTTGTGGTTACTCTCCTGAAAATGGATAGGATGGCCTGGGAGCAGAATGGAGGGTTAGCCCAATCCAGTAGGAAAACCACGGGCTTTTAAAGGAGTTCATTGGGCTTGATTCCATCACTTATTCAGTATATAAAATTGGTCTAATTCTCAGTGTCCAAGTCTAAGAACTAGGAGTAATAATTCCCTCATAAAATTGTGGCGGAAGGCTGTCTGCTCCATGAGGTCACTCACTGATGGATAGTTGAACTTTGAAAGCTTAAGTACAACTCCTACATATTCCCTTAAATTATCACCAGAATACAGCCCACTCACACCTTCTGCTCTGCAAAATGGAAAAGTGTTCCCATAATAAATTCCTCTATGTGACAGATAGCAGCCGTCCTGCTCATTTAATTGGAAATAGTGTTCCTTTTAAAAATGATTTTACTTTACAGACATCAGTTATGCTTTTAAGCAAGATTTAACAATGATTTTATCTGGCGCATTTCTTTTGCTTTCATCATGCCCTGCATTAACTGTTTATGGTTACCTCATCTGAACATGGACGTAGCAGGACTTAGTCTGGGCCTCTACTGCTGCATAATGTTAGTTCAATCCCCACACTCACAGCCATATTCTGAATGATTAATAATTTCCCTCTTTACATTCCCAATTATGGTTTATTTATTGCTGCCTGAACCTGTATTGTCAGAGCAGACTGCTTTTGAGCTCCCAGTGTATCTCCCATTTCAGTTCAGTTGCTCAGTTGTGTCTGACTCTTTGCGACCCCATCGACTGCAGAAAGCCAGTTTTCCCTGTACATCACCAACTCCTGGAGCTTACTCAAAATCATATCCATTGAGTTGGGGATATCATCCAACCATCTCATACTCTATCGTTCCCTTCTCCCGCCTTAATCTTTCCCAGCCTCAGGGTCTTTTCAAATGAGTCAGTTCTTTGTACAGGTGGTTAAAGTATTGGAGTTTCAGCTTCAACATCAGTCCTTCCAATGAATATTCAGGACTTCCTTTAGGATGGACTAGTTGAATCTCCTTGCAGTCCAAGGGACTCTCAAGAGTCTTCTCCAACACCACGGTTCAAAAGCATCATTTCCTTGGCACTCAGCTTTCTTTACACTCCAACTCTTATGTCCATACATGACTACTGGAAAGACCATAGCTTTAACTAGATGGATTTTATTGGCAAAGTAATATCTCTGCTTTTTAATATGCTGTCTATATTGGTCATAGCTTTTCTTTGAAGGAGCAATATCTTTTAATTTCATGGCTGCAGTCACTATCTGCAGTGATTTTGGAGCCCAAGAAAGTAAAGTCTCTCACTGTTTCCATTGTTTCTCCATCTATTTGTCATGAAGTGATGGGACCAGATGCCATGACTTTAGTTTTCTGAATGTTGAACTTTAAGTCAACGTTTTCACTCTCCTCTTTCACTTTTATCAAGAGGCTCTTTAGTTCTTCTTCACTTTCTGCCAAAAAGATGGTGTCATCTGCATATCTGAGGTTATTGACATTTCTCCCAGCAATCTTGATTCCAGCTTGTGTTTCATCCAGCCAGGCATTTCACATGATGTACTCTGCATATAAGTTAAATAAGCAGGGTGACAATGATATAGCCTTGACGTACTCCTTTGCTGATTTGGAACCAGTTTGTTGTTCTATGTCAAGTTCTAACTGTTGCTTCCTGATATGCATAGAGATTTCTCAGGAGGCAGGTCAGGTGGTCTGATATTCCCATCTCTTTCAGAATTTTCCACAGTTTGCTGTGGTCCACACAGTCAAAGGATTTGGTGTAGTTAATAAAGCAGAAATAGATGTTTTTCTGGAACTCTCTTGCTTTTTGATGATCCAACAGATGTTGTCAATTGTTCTCCAGTTCCTCTGCCTTTTCTATTTCCAGCTTAAACATCTAAAAGTTCAAGTTCACGTACTGTTGAAGCCTGGCTTGGAAAATTTTGAGCATTACTCTGCTAGCAGTGTGTGAGATGAATGCAGTTGTGTGGTAGTGTGAACATGCTTTAGCATTGCGTTTCTTTAAGATTGTAATAAAAACTGACTTTTTCCAGTCCTGTGGCCACTGCTGAGTTTTCCAAATTTGTTGGCATATTGAGTACAGCACTTTCAAAGCAGCATCTTTTAGGATTTGAAATAGCTCAACTGGGATTCCATCACCTTGACTAGCTTTGTTTGTAGTGATGCTTCCTAAGGCCCACTTGACTTTGCATTCCAGGATGTCTGCCTCTAGGTGAGTGGTCACACTATCATGGTGTTCCTACAGCCTCATATTTGGCCTCTCCTCCTGATGTCTTGGTTCCCTGGTAGCTCAGCTGGTAAAGAATCCTCTTGCAATGCAGAATACTCTGGTTTGATTCCTGGGTCAGGAAGATCCTCTGGAGGAGGCCATGGCAACCCACTTCAGTATTCTTGCCTGGAGAATCCCCCTGGACAGAGGAGCTGATGGGTTATAGCCCATGCAATTGCAAAGAGTTGGACATGACTTAGTGACTAAGCACAGCACCAGATGTCTTATGGACATCACAGATCAACAAAGTTGTCCTTATTGGTTGCCCTCCAACCTGTTTCTTCTAGCACAGTCAGATGGTTTCCCCCTTTAGGGAATAAAACCTAGCTTACTATGGGTGGAAATCTTCTTAGATGCTATTTTATTCCTGTTGTCCCAGCTGAGTTCTCTCTGTTATGCCTGTGTCTACATATATATATATATATATGTATATAAATTTCCTTTTCAAAATTTATATTGAAGCATATTCAAATAAGAAAAGGAATACGTCAAGGCTGTATATTGTCACCCTGATTATTTAACTTATATGCAGAGTACATCGTGAGAAATGCTGGGCTGGATGAAGCACAAGCTGGAATCAAGATTGCCAGAAGAAATATTGATAGCCTCAGATATGCAGATGACACCACCCTTATGCTAGAAGTGAAGAAGAACTAAAGAGTCTCTTGATGAAAGTGAAAGAGGAGAGTAAAAATGTTAGCTTAAAGCTCAACATTCAGAAAATGAAGATCATAGCATCCAGTCTCATCACTTCATGACAAATAGATGGAGAAACAGTGGAAACAGTGTCAGACTTTATTTTTGGGGGCTCCAAAATCACTGCATATAGTGACTGCAGCCATGAAATAAAAAGACATTTACTCCTTGGGAGGAAAGTTATGACCAACCTAGACAACATTTTAAAAAGCAGAGACATTACTTTGTCAACAAAGGTCCATCTAGTCAAGGCCATGGTTTTTCCATTGTTCATGTATGGATGTAAGAGTTGGACTATAAAGAAAGCTGAGTGCCAACAAATTGATGCTTTTGAACTGTGTTGTTGGAGAAAAATCTTGAGGGACCCTTGGACTGCAAGGAGATCCAATCAGTCCATTCTGAAGGAAATCAGTCCTGAATGTCCATTGGAAGGACTGATGTTGAAGCTGAAACTCCAATACCTTGAGCACTTGATGTGAAGAGCTGACTCATTTGAAAAGACCCTGATGCTGGGAAAAATTGAAGGCAGGAAGAGAAGGGAATGACAGAGGATGAGATGGCTGGATGGCATCACTGACTCAATGGACATGAGTTTGCATAAACCCTTGGGAGTTGGTGATGGACAGGGAGGCCTGGCCTGCTGCAGTCCATAGGGTTGCAAAGAGTTGGACACGACTGAGTGACTGATACGAACTGAACTGAAGACTAAGGAATGTAGAGGAAAAAAAAAAAGGCATTTGTCTTTTCTTCCTACTTGAGAACCCCAGACCCCTTTCTCCTCTTTGGAAACTCCAGACTTTTTGTCAACCTGCCTAGGAATTGATTTTCTCAATATCAAGGAATGCTGGCAACACCAGAAGCTGGAAGATGCAAGACAAAAATCCCCTGGAACCTGCAGAAGGGCCTGGATATGTTGACACCTTCACTTCCAGCTTTTGGCCTCTAGAAATGAGAAACCACACATTTTGTTCTTCTAAGCCACCTGGTTTGTGGTACTTTGTTACAACAATGTGAGAAACTAACAGAAAATTATTTAAAATTAAAGGATAGAGAAAAATACTGAGAAAAATTACTTGAACAGAGTTTCTGTGAACTAAGAGACAGCTTCATGCAGCCAAATATACAGGTGACTGAAATATCCAGACTAAGGGTTTGGAAGGAAAACATTCGAGAAATTAAGACCACAATTTCCCCAAACCTATAAATCCCACAGATCCTGGAGATGCAAAGCTATCAAGCACAAGAAAAATGTACCAGGCACAATTATCAAATTGCTAAGAATGGGTGATAAAGAGAACGTCTTAATAGTAGACAGGAAAAAGAGGTAATTTAGATACAGAAGAACAAAGCTAAAGTTGACTCTTCTTTAGCTGTGTTGGGAATGGAGCTCCTAAGAATGATTTCTCATCAAAAACCATGCATGTTAGAAGTCTGTGAGAAATTATTTTTCAGATATTGAAAGAAAAAAACAAATCCATGAACACAGAGTGCTTTAATTTACCCACTGAAAATATCTTTCAGAAACAAAGGAGAAAAAGATGGGTCTTGACACACTGGAGCAGAAGCCCACAATGAGCAGACTCACACTGCAAGAAAGAAATGCCTTCCTGCAGATGGAAGCTGGGCCTTCAAAATAATAAAATAAACTGAAAGTGAAGAGACATGAGTCAACGCAAAGATGTTTTCCTTCTTTTTTTATTCCTTTTCAAAGATAATTGATTGAGGCACAAGTAGTAAAAATTTACTGTGTTTTATCACAAATGTAGAAATAAAATATATAACAATAGTAGTACCAAGGTTCGAATGATACTCTACATGAAGAGTACTGTACATGAAGCAATATAATACCCCTTTAAATCATGATGAGTTGAAGATGTATAGTATAAACCCTACAGCCATCATAAAAATAGCAAAATAACACAACAGAGCTACTAAGTCCATGAAGATAATGCTAAAATAGAATAATAAAAATGTTGAAAATGTTTTCATTCCAACACAGAAAGAGTGTGAAAACTGACACACACATATTTAATACACACTCATATGGCTGTGCAAACTGATAAAAATGATTTTTATTGGGCTCACCAGAGAATTCAGGTTACAGGGTGAAATTTTACCCTGAAATTGGGAAAAATAGTTGAATACAGAGACCCAGAATCAATATTGGCTCATCTGGGGCAGAAGTCACTGGACCATAAACTGGTCATTTGAGAATTTTCTGGAGGTGGACTGAAGATGAGAGTGGGAGTAAGGACTTCTTGGGAGTTGCAGACTTAGGCTTACCTTTCCTTGGGTTTTACCTCCAAGAATCCAGGCAAGTTTTCATTATGAAGAGCCAAGGAGACAGACACCTCCTGTTTTTGTCAGGAAGATGGGACAAGTTACCATTCTGAGATTTCCCCAAAGTGTTCTCCATCCAGAGGCATATTCTGCAAGGGGAAGGAATATATCCCAGCTTTATCAGGCTCAGGGAAAGTATAGTGATCTAACTTCAGCCCCCTGTCTAAGAGGAAATAAAACTGAAGAAAATTTGTGAAGGCTATTTCCCAGGGGCACAAAAGCTATAAAAGACTGGGATTCATAAGATTATCAAATGCTTCCTCTCTCCCACACTCAATACCACATCCTCAGGGCTCTAATATAATATAACAACAGAGGGTTACCACTGAAAGAGCTACAAGGCTCAGACCCTATTTAAGAAGAAAAATTAAAGGAGACACTGAAACAGTAGGAATGACAAACACAGGGACCTTGGAGAAAATGGACACTCTGATGCCTGAAGGCACAGCAAATATTAAACTCAGCTGGACTCCTAGCCAGAGTAGCTGAAATCTCACTCTAGAACTCTGTTTGCTTCCATTCTTATTATGGGACATATCATGTCTAGTCTTCAACAACAACAAAAATCCAAACCAGGCTAAAAGGCAAGGGGGAAACCAATCTGAAGAGACAAAGCAACCATCAGAATCAGATTCGGATGGGCAGAGAGTCTGGAATCACCAGATAAGGATTTAAAGTGACTATGACTATGTCGAGGGCTCTAGAGGAAAAAAAAATGGACAACATGAAAAAACAAATGAGTAATGTAAACAGAGAGATGGAAACTCTAAGAATCACAAGGACATGTTAAAAATCAAAAACAGCATAACATAAATGAAGAATGTCTTTGATGGGCTCATCAGTAGACGACATGGAGGAGGAAAAAATCAGTAAGCTTGAAGATATGTAAATGGAAACTCCCCAAACTTAAATTCAAAGAATTACAAAAGGAAACAGAACAAAACATCCAAGAATGAAGGATAATTTCAAAATGTTTAATGTAAGTGTTACTGAAATGCCAGGAGAAGGGAAAAAGATACAGAAGACATATTTGAAGCAATAACAGGTGGAGATTTTCTAAAATTAACGATAGACATCAAATTGCAGATCTAGGTAGCTCAGAGAATACTCCACAAAAATAATAGTGAAGATCTGCACATCAGTATCTCATAATCAAATGATAGAAAAGCAAAGGCAAAGAGAAAATATTGAAATATGTGGGGGGTGGGGAGGATTTTACATAGACATGAATAGACATAAGAATCACATGATATTTTTAACACACTAATTCTTAGCAATAAATTGTCTGAGGAGATATATGTGCATCAAAAACAACAGTTCAGTTCATTTCAGTTGCTCAGTCGTGTCCAACTCTTTGCGACCCTGTGAATCACAGCACACCAGGCCTCCCTGTCCATCACCAACTCCTGGAGTTCACTCAGACTCATGTTCATCAAGTCCGTGATGCCATCCAGCCATCTCATTCTTGGTCATCCCCTTCTGTCCCTGCCCCCAATCCCTCCCAGCATGAGTCTTTTCCAATGAGTCAACTCTTTGCATGAGGTGGCCAAAGTACTGGAGTTTCAGCTTTAGCATCATTCCTTCCAAAGAAATCCCAGGGTTGATCTCCTTCAGAATGGACTAGTTGGATCTCCTTGCAGTCCAAGGGACTCTCAAGAGTCTTCTCCAACACCACAGTTCAAAAGCATCAATCTTTGGCGCTCAGCTTTCTTCACGGTCCAACTCTCACATCCATACATGACCACAGGAAAAACCATAGCCTTGACTAGACGGACCTTAGTTGGCAAAGTAATGTCTCTGCTTTTGAAAACCACACCAGTGGGGTATAGAACATGCTAGAAAACAAACAAACAAGCAGAAACCTAGCAACCTAGAATTCTATATCCAGTGAAGTGTTCCTTCTAAAGTAATGTTGAGCAAAAACTATTTACAGTCTAAAATTTGAGAGCTATGCTTTGTTTGGCCGGAATTTTTCGAACTACAAGTCTTGGAGGCAGTATCTCAAGTAACCCTGAGATAATTGCTCTAAAGAAGTGAAAGAGGAGATAGGACATATAAGAACTTTGCAACAAAGGGCGAGTAGTAGGCTCAGACAAACAAAAACTTGGGGAAATCATTGCCAGTAAGTGTTATCTATGAGAAATGTTAAAAGAAGTACTTTAGGGAGAAGAAAAATGTTATCAATCAGAAACTGGTATCTACAAAAAGGAAGGGAAGAATCAGAGGAGGATTAAATATATGTAAAATAAAATCTTGTATTTTTCTTATTCTTAATTGATCCAGTAGGTAACTTTCTTCAGTATAAAAATATTATCAGTGCATTGGGTGATTATAATCTGCATAAGGGAAGTGGTTGACAAAACATTAATGGAGATAAGAGGCAGCAACTGGGAATACACTAATAGAAGGTGCCTATGTTTTCCATGAAGTGCTCTACTACTATTTGAGAGCCGACCTAATGCAGTTGTAATTGTATACAGCAAACTCTGGGGCAACTGCTAAAAATATTTTTAATGATACAGATATTCTCCAAGAAGATATAGCAAAGAGAAAAACAGACAACATGTAAAACATGCACCTACCACAGTGTGTCAAAATCCATGAGGCAAAACTGGCAGCACTGCAGGAGAAAATAGATAAATTCACAATTACAGTTGGTGGTTTTACCACTTCTGTGTGTAACTGATAGATCGATCAGGCAGAAAGTCAAGAAGGAATAACTTAATAGCAATGAACAGCATCAATTAAATTGATTTAATTGATATCTATAGAATACTCATCCAACAATAGCAGAATATGTACTCTCATCAAGACCTCATGGAATATTCATCAAGTTGAATCACATTCTAGGCCATAAAGCATACTTAATGAAGAGTGCTGCTGCTGCTAAGTCACTTCAATCATGTTCGACTCTGTGCGACCCTATAGATGGCAGCCCACCAGGCTCCCCCGTCTCTGAGATTCTCCAGGCAAGAACACTGGAGTGGGTTGCCATTTCCTTCTCCAGTGAATGAAAGTGAAAAGTGAAAGTGAAGTTGCTCAGTTGTGTCCAATCCTCAGCAACCCCATGGAATGCAGCCTACCAGGTTCCTCCATCCATGGGATTTTCCAGGCAAGAGTACTGGAGTGGGGTGCCATTGCCTTCTCCAAGAATAGAAATACAAAATACTTGTTCAGAATGATCTTGGGTGGACTCAGTCTCAGTGACTTGAAGCAGGGCTGGAGATTGAGGTTGGGTTGTGGCAGTGAGAGCACTGAATCCTAGCCACTAGACCCTGGCCCTCTGGCTTTGCAGAAAAGAATTTCTACAAAGACAGAAAATAGTGAAACAAGTAAAGTATTTATTAGGAGGAAAAGAGAGTACAATCTGTTGGCGTAGACAGATGGATGGACTCAGAGGGAGAGTCCCTGAGTTGCACCCTCACTGTACTTTGAGTTACTTTTATGGGGCATTACTTCCAGGTTTCCTTTGGCCTATCATTTTGACTCGCCTGGTTCAGGGTCCATATCTGGTATATCTCAGGATCCTCACATGTGTGTGCATGCCTCTCTTAGCCAAGATGGGTATTAGTGAAGAAGCCAATGGGTAGTTAGTATCACCTAGTATCACTCAGCTTTTGACCTCCAAGGTTCCCTTCTACACATGTGTCATTAGGTAGTTCTCCTGACTTTAAGAATGAAAAATATGTGGTCTCTTATCTTCTATCTGAGTAGGACCTAGCCTTCTTTCTCAATTTCCTGTATTCTTGTCTGGAGAAGGAAATGACAACCCACTCCAGTACCCTTGCCTAGAAAATCCCATGGACAGAGGAGTTTGGTAGGCTACACAGTCCATGGGGTCACAAAGAGTTGGACATGTCTGAGTGACTTCACTTGTCTTGGACTGTTGGTCCACAGGGAATGAATCGCCAGTTGCTTTACTTTGGGGAGCCCATCTACCTCCTGCCTCAAGATCACAGTAGAACTAATCTAAAAATCAGTAGTCAAAGCTAGAACAATTTGAGTATGTTATTTGTTCTTTTATGGGAATGTCAGCTAGGTCCAGTCACAAGAAGAGACAAAGGGAGTCTCAGGAAAACAAAATTTACTATTTTCCCAAGGCATGACACACAATGTGGGGTCACAGGGAAAGCACCAGGGTAGCCAGATGGCAGAAGACAGGAGTCAGGGGAATGCAGAGGTCAGAGCCTTGACTGGGGTCTCCTTGGGCACAGTAAGGCAAAGCAGAGTAAAAAGCTTAGAAGTGCCTTAGTTTGAAGACTTTCAGAAGACTTTGAGCTACTGAGTGGTCCCTCAGTGCCTGGTACCTGGCCCTGGGATGCTTAAGGCAGATGAATATTGCCTCCTGGGGTGCACAGTCCAGACAGAGGAAGTGTGGCTTTGGGTTGATTAGTTTGCATATCACAGGCATGGGAGGACCTTTGCTATCTCTAAGAACTGGAATTGGTTAACCAAGGATGGTCAGGGTCTTACCAGCTAGAAAAGAATTTTTTTAAGATGTTAAAACATCATATTATATGGAAAATAAAACATAAACAATAAAGAACAACACCAAAAAATTAAAACAATGTTGGATTAAAGCCTAAGATATAAAATAAATATCTTTGTATCCATACATGTATTTAATATATGATTGAAACATAAATAAATGGGGGAAAAGAGACAAATATCCCATGCAGAAGAATTTAAAATAGTTTAGGTAGATGAATCTTCACGGTTTAAGTGTGCACTCTGCAGAGTTAACTCCTTCCAATGAATCAGTATGGAAAAAGTGGGGGGCAACTTACAGAGGAGACACCTGACAAGCATGACCTCCCAATGCAAACACTTTGGTCAAGATCCGCAGAAGTGGTAGATGATGCTGACAGTGTGCACTCTTGATTAAATGTGCTGAAAATTGCACTTTATGATCTTCTTCATATATTACCATCCATAACTGAAGCAGAGAAAACCATCAGACTAATTCCAATAGAGAGGCTTTCTACAACCTATTCCTCAAAACTGTCAAGGTCATCAACAACAGAAATTTTGAGAAACTGCCATATCCAGAAAGAGCCTAAGGACACACACAGGGTAGCAAAAATGTAATTCTGTATCCTAAGTGGGATCTTAGAAAAGAAAAAAGGCATTAGGTAAAAACTTGGAAACGCAAAATAAACTATGGGCTTGGTTGATGCTGTGCTTAGCCACTCAGTCATGTCCGACTCTTTGTGACCCCACGGACTGTAATCCAACAGGCTCCTCTGTCCATGGGGATTCTCTAGGCAAGAATACTGTAGTGGGTTGCCATTCCCTCCTCCAGCAGATCTTCCTAATCCAGGGATCGAACCCAAAGTCTCCCACATTGCAGGCAGACTCTTTACTGTCTGAGCCAAAAGGGAAGCCTGGGATTAGTTGATAATAATCCATTAATATTGATGCATTAATTGTTACAAATGTATCATCCTGATGTAAGATTTAATGGGGGAGATGAGTACAGACTACAGAGGAACTCTCTGGACAGTCTTTTCAGTTTTTCTGTCTCTCTGAAACCATTCTAGAATGGTCAATTACAAATTTTAAATTTATTTAAAATAAGTCAGAAAAAGAAGAAAAAATAACACATGATACAAACAGAAAGCAAGTAACAAAATTGTAGCTTTAACTGAAGGGTGTCAACAATGTCAGATGTAAAACTAAGAGGCAGGACTTTGGATTCCTGTCTCTGGATAGGTGCAGGAGATATGCCTTTTCTGATCCCTCCTATAAATACAATGGCTTCTCAGATGGCGCAGGGGCAAGAATCTGCCTGCCAATGCAGGAGAGGCCAGAAACACAGGTTCTATCCCTGGGTCGGGAAAATCCCCTGGAGAAGGAAATGGCAACCCTCTCCAGTATTCTTGCCTGGAAAATCCCATGAGGGAGGAGCCTGGTGGGCTACAAAGAGCCTGGCAGGTCACAAAGAGTCAGACACGACTGAGTGGCTGAGTAGGCCTTATTTCAGTACATGTGGGTTCTGATCCATTCCTTTCCCCAGTTTTCAACCTGGACTCTCCTTTGTGTGTCCTCAGTCACTCAATCGTGTCTGACTTTTTGCAACCCCGTGGACTCTAGCCCGCCAGGCTCCTGTGTCTGTGAGATTTTCCAGGCAAGATTAATTAATTGGGTTGCCATTTCCTTCCCTAGGGAATCTTCCCGACCCAGGGATTGAATCTGGGTCTCCTGAGTCTCCTGCATTGACAGGTGGATTCTTTACCACTGTACCACCTAGAAAGCCCTAGGAGTAACTGAGCATGCCTATTGAAGACAATAAGCAATCTGGCATTATATGTCAAACATTAGAAGACTGTGGAATATGCGTAGGCAGACTGCCCTGGGGCCTCCAGATTCTAGGAAGAACATGCTGGTGGTGCCCTGAGCTTTCGTGTGCCTCATCTATTCTGGACTTGCAACCAAAGAAGCCAGGGCCCCTGAAATACCAATGGGTGCAGAGAAGATGCCAAAAAAAGCCTGCTCTCTCCGGCCACAGGACCAGGAAAGGACAGCCTAGCACACAGCAGACTTTCAGACTCCAACTGTCTTCCCCACAACCACCAGAGGTCCACTGCCTCTGATCCCAGAGGCTCCACACAGGAATCCTGGATGTCCACTCTCACCAGGCTGTAAGGAGACACTTTGGTCCTCCTGGGGCAGGGCAGGTGGGGGACATGTCAAAGGAGGCCAAGCAGGTGCTAGGGTGCTCATTTCTGCCAGTGGTCACTAGCCCATGTTCCCGGGTGTGCATGGAGGCCATGCCAGACCCGGATGTGCTCCCAGCCCCTCTAGATGGAGCACTGCTTCCCCTCCTCACTGGATAGTGTCAGAAAGGCCCGACAGAGAGTCAGGACTCTCACCACTGAAAAGCTCTGATTAGGACATCCATTCAATAGCATCATCAGGGGCGTGTGTGGCGAGATGATAAGGTATCCCACTGCAGCCAGTGAGGAATCCATGGTGACTGTAGGCCTTTTGAGAAGCCAGAATTCCCACGTCCACCTAGAAGGAAAAAGGAGTGCCCTCCACCTTGGGTGCCAATGGAGGGCAGGGGAAGCTAGAATCCTTACCTCAGAATAAATCAGTGAAATGGAAGGCAGAAAAACAACAGAGAAAATTAAGAAAGAGGTGGTTCTTTAAAAATATCAACAAAATTGACAAACATCTAGTAAGACTGACAGAGAACTAATGAGCTAAGACACAAATTGCATTAATATGTATTAGGGATGAATCAGGAGAAGGCAATGGCGACCCACTCCAGTACTCTTGCCTGGAAAATCCCATGGATGGAGGAGCCTGGTGGGCTGCAGTCCATGGGGTCGCTAAGAGTCAGACACGACTGAGCGACTTCACTTTCACTTTTCACTGTCATGCATTGGAGAAGGAAATGGCAACCCACTCCAGTGTTCTTGCCTGGAGAATCCCAGGGACGGGGGAGCCTGGTGGGCTGCCGTCTATGGGGTCGCACAGAGTCGGACACGACTGAAGCGACTTAGCAGCAGCAGCAGCAGCAGGGATGAATCAAGCAGATGTCACCACAGACGTTGCAGATTCAATAATAAGGGACTACTGCAAACAACTTCATACATATACAAATTTGACAGCTTAGAAGAATTGAACCAATTCCTCCAGAAGCACCAACTGGTGCAACTGACCCCAATATGAAACTGACAATTTGAATAGCCCTGTAACCATTAAATTGAATTTCCATTTAGAAAACTAGCTGCCCCGCCACAATCTCTAGGCCCAGATGATGTCATTGAAGCATTTTACCAAACGCTCAAATAAGAACAAATATTCACTGTTCACAATAGAAGCAATATTCATTCTTCACAATCTACTCTAGAAAAAGAAAAGGAGGGGAAACTTCCTAAATCTTTTTATGAAGTTAATATTAGTTACTCTTTTATCAGAACTAAGCAAAGACAGTACACATGCCCATAAAAGAAAACTGTAGACTTAACATCTCATATAAATACAAATGCAAGAATTCTTAATGAAATACTAGCAATTAGAATTCATCCATATATAAAAGGAATTATGGACTATGACTAAGTGGGATTCATTCCAGGTATGAAAGTCTGGTTCAATATTCATGTATCAATTATTGCAATGCACTATATTATTCATTAAAAGAAAAACCACAGGATCATATCAATGATGCAGAAAAGTATTTGTCAAAATTGAAGACATATTCATGAAAATAACTTAGTAAGTTAGGAATGAAAGTGAATTTTCTCAACCTGATAAAGAACATATATGAACGAATGCACCAGGCAAGCGAGCAACATGGCCCAGATGCAGCAGGCAGACCAGGTGGGGCTGCCTATTCCACAGCCCTTTCCTTAAACTGTTGTAGCCATGCGTTCCGGGAAACAAACTCACTCAGAAGGACAATGCAGATAGTGAAGTGCAGTTTATTACACTGGTGTGCCCAAGGCAGAGTCTCCTTTTAGCCAAGGATCCCGACCAGCATTTGTGAGAATCTTTTATACCCCATGTGTACGTGTCTGAACCCACCACTCCAATTTCCTTGAGACTTACATAAACCAAGGAAAATACAATCCCAATAACCCCCTCATTCACGTGCTATGTGTTCTTGTGCTCAAACAGTCAAACAATTAGCCAATAATCAATAAACCCAAGGTTACACTCTGATAGATACAGAAAAATTTATGGCCTGTCTAGAGGAAGGGGTGATTAGTTTATGTTTTCTCTTAGGCGATGAGTAACCTAGTTACGATCTTCAAGGTTCCCCTGTCTGGAGGGGGTCTTATCCTTCTTTTGTTGTTTTCATAGGCACTAAACACAGGGTTCAGAGTCCATTGGAAAGGGGCTGAGCATGATCAGCATGAACAGGCCTAAGATGGAGTCCAGGCCCTATGAATTCTTTCTTCATTCCCCCCTCTTGATGCTCTTAACTCATATTATGAGCATCATTCATAGGGATATATTGCACCCTGGCTCTCCGACCGCCAATTTGGGAGAATGACATCAACCTTCGGGTTACAGAGTTCATAATACATTGTAAATTCAGGGTCCACAAAGCAGAACTCTCAAGGCAACTGCAACAGTGGCAAATATACTTTTCCACCAACCGCCCTTCACCCAAGATAGGACCGAAGTCTGGAAAGGAATGTTTTCATTTGACATTGCTTTTACCTGGTTTTTCATGTCATCTAAAGCAGTCGATACATTGCCAGATAAGTCAGAAATATATGCACAACATTCAACCTTAATTATAGCACAGGTCCCTCCTTGAGCAGCTGTGAGTATGTCCAAAGCCATTCTATTATGAATTACTGGTTTTCTCATTTGGATTTGCTCTTCATTTAAGGCTTGGATGGCTTTTGTTCTATCTAGGAGAGCCTGTTTTGTGAAATTAGTCAAGGCTTCTACTTTAATCATGATATCTGTTGTCCCTATAGAGGATACTAATAAGACAGCAATATACTCATATCATTGAAACATGGATCTTGTCCACCTTGCATGTAAATAAGGTAGATTTACTGGGGCTACTGGGGTAGATTTATAAGTAGGTTAGGCTTTTGTTACACTGGCATTTATATCAAATGTAATCCCATGACCTGAGTCTATTGACTGTGTCTTACACCAAGAGAGCAAGGAGAGGTTATGATTGACAAGAGAGAGGAAAGTCTCTTTTTGTTATCCCAGAAAAGAGCAGAGTGGTTTAAAATCTCCTTGGCAGAGCGGTGACACCCACCCACCAAGGAAGTCCATCTGTCACTGACAGAGGCACAGCCCCACATAGCCAGCGGTTGGAAATGCTGTGGAAGTCTGCGTAGGAATGTGCCCATGAAATGAAAACACTGTCCTGAGTTGAAAGAGAAGTTAATTCAAAATCATGTTGATGAAGCCAAGCAGCAGGAGTTGATTGTGCGGCTTCATCCTGAAGGGGCTCCTTCAGGATCTTCTTCTCCTTCTTCTTAAGGATGGTCTTAGTCTCTTGAGGGTCAGTGGGGTCCCTCTGTGCAGTCCACTCAGTGTTTTCTGAGTCTGCGTGGTATGTTCTCTTCACTCTCATATGATGGATCCAAGGGGCAATACCTGCAGCTTTAACAGCAGTAGGGGTAGTTAGAATAACATAAGGGCCCTTTCAACAAGGGGCTAGCAAATCATGTTTCCAATCTTTGCTGCGTACTTGATCACCAAGCATAAACTCATGAATCTGTTCCCCACAAGGGAACGGCACCCTTTCTTGTACAAACTTAGTTACCTGATTTATTACCTTATCCACTTCCATCTGCTGTGAAATCCTATTCCCCCTTACCTGAGGCAAATTTGTGGACACCTGTTTTATTATGGGAGGGGGCCTCTCATTCACAATTTCGTATGGAGAATAGCTCTGGGACTGTGGGGTCATCCTGAGTCTGAGCAGAGCCGTCGGAAGCAAGTCCACCCAGGAGCAGTCAGTCTCTATGATCCACTTAGAGAGTCTCTTTAATGTCCGGTTTGTTTATTCCACCATCTTAGAACTCTGGGCCTATATGCAGCATGCAGTTTCCATTTCATGTTTAAAGTTTTGCTTACTTGTTTTACTAAATCAGCTACAAAAGCTGGGTCATTGTCTGAACCAATGCTGGTAGGAAGTCCAAATCTGGGAACTATTTCCCTAAGCAGGCACTGGGCTACTTCTGATGCTCTTTCAGTCCAGGTAGCAAAAGCTTCTACCCATCCTAAGAACGTACACACCATGACCAGCAGGTAACAGTAGTGTCGGTGAGGTTTCATTTCAGTGAAGTCCACTCCCAGGTGTTCAAAGGGCAGCATGCCTTTCAGCTGAATACCCGGAGGTTATTGTCTGAATACCTGAGAAGCAGCATTAACCTGTGAGCAGGCAGCCTGGCCTAGGTGGGTGCTTGGTGTGTTCGGCTTACCAGATTGTGTGCCAGCTCCTCCAGTACCAATAATTTGCCACTTGGCAATTCCCACCATCCCTTTTCAGTCTTAATGGCCCCATTCCACTTTGGCTAACCTGACAGCCATTGTCTTTGTTTTATCACGCTAGTGCCATCAGTATATAGGACCCAACTAGGGTCTGGAACCTTGTGTCCTCCTTTAAAACAAACTCCAGATAACTTACCTCTTCCTTGCAGATCTGTGCCTTCTTCTTTGACACCCAGTAACCTGCTTCCATCAGCAGCTGGAGCAGTGCTTTTGTCCCTTCCCAGCATTTTTCCTTGGTCTCGGCAGCCAGCAGCAGGTCATCCCCATGTTGTAGGAGCCAACATCCATACTCTTCCGGATGGAATGAGTTCAGGTCAGAAGCCAAGGTTTCCCCAAAGATGGATGGGGGGTTCTTAAACCCTTGTGGGGGAGTCCAGATGAGCTGTTGCTTGGTGCCCCTGACTGGATCTTCCCATTCAAAGGCAAAGATGGGCTGTGACGCTGGGGTGAGGCATATGCAGAAGAAGGCATCCTTGAGATCTAGGCGAGTATAAACTTTAGTCCTCGGCGGGAGGAGGCTAAGTAAGGTGTAGGGGTTTGGAACAGTTGGGTGTAAAGTCACAGTAGCCTGGTTGACTAGCCTGAGATCCTGTACAGGCCTATAGTCCTGTCCTCCTTCCTTTCTGACTGGCAAGATCGGTGGATTCCAAGCTGACTGGCACTCTACTAGAATGCCTGCGTGTTTCAGTCTATTGATGTGGGGCAGTATGCCAGCCCAGGTCTCTATCGGTAGTGGGTACTGGTGCTTTCTAACAGGGATGGTGCCTAGTTTGAGTTCTATTATTGCTGGGGCTTGATGTCTAGCCAGCCTGGCGGGGAGGGGTTTTGTCTTTCGCCCAGACCTCAGGGAATAATTGAGTTAGCTCTCTTTCATGCTCTTCTGGCCCACCTGGTTCTTCCTTTGGAGGCTCATGCAACCTCCACTCATCTTGGGTGGTATTGAGAGAGCAAATAAGTCACAGTGTCCATCCGGAAGGTGGGCCTCTCCTCAGGGGAGAAAGTCACTTGTGCTCCTAGTTTGGAGAGCAAATCTCTTCCCAACAGGGGTACTGGGCACTCAGGAATGCAGAGGACTTCATGAATCACTTGGTGACCCCCCATCTGACATTTTCTGGGCTGGCAAAATGATTTAATCATGTCTTCTCCCAATACCCTAGTTACAGCAGTAGTCTTTTTGGACAGTGGTGCCACAGGTTTTGTTACTACCAACAGTTCTGCTCCTGTATCCACCATGAAGTCAATGTTTTGGTCCCTCACTTTTAAGGTTACCATGGGCTCTTGGGGACCTGATATCTCTGAGCCCTGGCAGCCCTATTTAATTTCCAAGTCAGCAAGCCCCACAACTGTGGGAGCTTCCTCTTCCTTCCTTGCCTTAGGGTATTCATTCTTCCAGTGGCCAACAGCTCAGCACCGGGCACACTGGTTAGGCTGTAACGGGGCCCAGGGCCTCTGTTGGGATTGGCTGAAGGACTGTCCTGTCCCTGGGGGCAGAGGAGGTTTTCTGGAGGGCCCGAGATAGACTCTGCCAAGAGCAGCAGCCAGCATTTCAAATCTGTTGTCTGTTCTCTTTTCCTTTCCATTCTGTCTACGAAGTTCTCAGTACCCTATGTACTTCTGATATTTCCACTCAATGACACTTAAATTGCCATTCTGCCTCCTTCCTAATTGGGGTGAGAAGAGCCTTACTTGCCAGATCCCAGAGGGAGAAGGGGGATCGGCGTGCCTTCACCTGCTGGTCAGCACAGCCGAACCAGAAACCATGTGGTCCAAGACTGTTTCTCCCTTAAAGTCCGTTCTGCCTTGGTGGGCTTGATCAGGTGCGGATGAAAACACAGATGGGTTAAATATACCATGTCCCAGGCCATCTCTGGGAAGGCCAATTCATACTCACTTAT
Organism: Aepyceros melampus; assembly: GCA_006408695.1. NCBI lineage: Eukaryota > Metazoa > Chordata > Mammalia > Artiodactyla > Bovidae > Aepyceros > Aepyceros melampus. The sequence continues at coordinate 160,837 of SJXQ01004806.1, forward strand.
GTATCCCCTTCCTTCTAACCTAACATTTCCAAGGGGGTCAAGAATTTCACAGCAGACGGACAACTCATGGGGGAGGGCAGAATACGAGCATACAAGGATCAGTTTCCTATCCTAAAAATCCCCTGGCGATTGCTGGTAATAATTTCCCCTGAGACAGCGTGGACACACATCCTAAATGACCTTCACAAATTTCCTTCCTAAGCCCTAACACGCTCGTCAACCTGTGTACCAAGCAATTGCTGCTGCCTGCCTATTCCAGGCCCCTGTGGGTCCGTGCTCCTTCTAGTCCCTCCCAGGGGGGTGATCAGGCCCCCTCTTCCACCCTGCCGGGTGGGTTCCTCCCTATCTGAGCACTCAGTTCCCTTGCTGCCATTCACTACCTGCCAAAGTGAAGAAACTAGGCGTTGAAAGGTTGAATTCTTCCAGAGGGGCGAGGCACCTTCCCTCCTCTAGGAGATTCAAGCCACAAAGCCTCAGGGTGGCCTCAAATGAGACCTATCTCCCCAAAGTGAGGAGTTTCCCAGCCCATGCACCGATAAAGTTCATTTTAATTAAAAAAATGCATTTCTGTGGAAAAAAGGTCAACCAATTTTTCAACTATTAATATTACCACTGCACTCTTACACCTCAACATAAACCTCCTGCAAATATTTTAGTCTAACATAAACCATGCAGATTGCCAGTCACCAGCTATTCCACACATACGTGTCCTGCTTGGACACTAGCAGCGCAAGTCACGTGGGACCTGTGTGAAGAGTTCAAGAGGCACAAGAACCCTTTTATGCCTTCTAAGGGCCTTTTCTGTACATTGTTCTAGCAAATCCTTTTTTTAAAAAATTAATTTATTTTTTTTTAGCTGAAAGATAACTGCTTTACAGAATTTTGTTGTTTTCTGTCATGAGACTCTGGAGAGAGGATAAGCTTCTTCCCCAAGCTGCTGGCTTCTTTTTGTCCAGCATCTTGCCTCAGTGCCTTCTGGACAGGGTTGGGGAGGGGGAACCTCTCCCCCTTCCTTGCCTCCACTGCCCCCGCCACCAACCACCAGCCACAGCCTGGCTCCAGGGGGCTGCACACACACAAGTGAACTGTTGAGAGCTTTGGATTGAAATCATCATTCCTCATCTTTCCAACTGCCAGAGCAGCCTTCTAAAATATAGCTGCGTGAAAAGAGAACAAGTAGAAATTTAGCTGTTTATAATCCAGGTTTCCTTTTTCTCCAACCAGCTCCCCCGGCCCACTGCGTGCCTTTTTATTTTAAAAAACAAACCACTAAATCCTCTCTGGAACTGACAGGAAAAAAATGAGGTTGGAAACCTGAGCTTGCAGCGTCTGCCTCTGCAAGCAGTTGTACGTGCTTCCTCTGTGAGAAACCTCCCTGAAACTTCTCAAGCTAGGATGTCCTAGCTGGCAGCTGTGAGGAAGGCGTGGGGACTGGGTCCAAGGAGGGGGGAAGGGGAAGCACTCTCTGGGCAGCCCTGGGCGACTTGCCGCCCTGAGAGGTCTTACCAGGGAAATCCCTTCAGGGCTCTTCTGCTGCCCCCAGCCCTTGTCTCTCGTTCACATACTTGCTTATTCCATTCTCCTTGTTTTCATTTTCTATTCCAAGGCAATTCAGCAAATAGTGAACTGTTCCTGCTACTTGTCGCCATCTTACTCAGTGCTGGGAACCTGAATCTGGTAGGGGGACCCATAGATAAATACTGAATGCTATTTTCTAGAGAAAGGGGGTGCTCAGTGTGTAACCCTCAGAGCTGTGGGTGGGTAGGGAGAGTCAGGAAGAGATTCCCAGAGATGGTGATGTGAACTGAATAAGGAGGAAGATTTACGGGGGATCACACTTGAAGAAGGGAGATGGGCATGCCCAATAGAGGGGATGAAACACATACATGTCACATAATACACAGCTCCTGTGCACCTGGAGGGTTGGTATCCTGGTCACAGGGCCCCACCTCTCCTGTCTCCTCTGAGGTGCATCTGCCGTTCCCTCTCTCCTCAGCACTCCCCTGTCCCCTTCACTGCACCACCAGCACCCTTCCTGGCATCTCATCCTTCAAATCTGTGGGTTACCCAGACCTCCCTGTGAGCACCAGACTGCAGCAGCCACCATGCCCGGGGTCTATTCTGACACCACCAACAGGCTCTTTCACATTCTCAGAGACCTTTCTCCCCTTAAAACCTTACTCTGTGGCCGATTGTCCTGTTTTAGCAACTAACAAATCTGGGCACAAAAACCCACTTCATCAGGCACTGCAGACTCTGGTCGCCAAAAGCCACGTGTGCTCACAGCTCAGAAACTCCTGCTTTGAAGGGCACAATTTTAAATAACATTTTTGAAAATTAGAATAATGTACAAGGATGGAGATAAATTTATTTTCTTAGTATTCAGTAATTTCATTGTATTTACATATTTGAAAGCAAGTGTTTTATTTGTTCATTCTTTTCTTTAAATTTTGAAACTTATTTGTAATAGTTTCATCATAGTCCCTACCTACTAATTCCATTGATGCTGGCATTTATGCTTTAATTATGATATCCATTAATTTTTTTGTGGGGGGGTTATGGCCCACAATTCCCTGATTTATCACATGTCTGTTAAGCTTTAGTTGAATACTGGAAATTGTGAATGTTGCATTCTTGAGTGACTGGATTTTTCTTTCTTTAAAGCATGTTGAATTTGTTTTGACAGACACTGAATTACTTGGAGATTATAAGCTTTGTTAGAGTGGATCTAATTTAGTATTAGTAGTGAAGCATGACTATTCTGGCATCTCTAGTAAAAGCCTGAGCCTGGGATGTGTAATAAGCAAAAGCATGGTAGGTAGAAACATGAGTAAAGATTCTGTCGGAAAAAAAAAAAAAAAAGATTTTGTCTGTATTTTTCAGCCGCTGCTCTTCTCACCAAGGTCGTGAAGGTTCTTGTGGCTGCTGAATTTAACACTTTTATGTTCTTTACCTTTCATGTGTCTCTGCTGCATTTGATTATTGATTTTTCCCTCCTGGAAATGCTTTCCTTCCTCAGCCTCCATAAATTCACTTTATCTGCTCTTCTACTTCTTCGTATCTTTTCTGTGTTGTCGCCTTCCTCTTAGAACAAGCTTATACCTATACTTTCAATGCTAAGTTATTTTGGTATTATTTGTGCCACTTCATAAAATTCAAACTTTATTATGTCACTTGCTTGAATAACACTTTTCAAAAGCGATTTTTATTCTTTAAGATGAAGCACAAATCTTGAAGTTTGACCGCATCCGTTCAGTTCAGTCGCTCAGTCGTGTCCGACTCTTTGCGACCCTGTGAACTGCAGCACGCTAGGCCTCCCTGTTCATCACCAACTCCCAGAGTCCACCCAAACCCATGTCCATTGAGTCAGTGATGCCATCCAACCATCTCATCCTCTGTTGTCCCTTTCTCCTCCTGCCCTCAATCTTTCCCAGCATTAGGGTCTTTTCCAGTGAGTCAACTCTTCGCATCAGGTGGCCAAAGTATTGGAGTTTCAGCTTCAGCATCAGTCCCTCCAATGAATACCCAGGACTGATCTCCTTTAGGATGGACTGGTTGGATCTCCTTGTAGTCCAAGGGACTCTCAAGAGTATTCTCCAACACCATGGTTCAAAAGCATCAATTCTTTGGCGCTCAGCTTTCTTCACAGTCCAACGCTCACATCCATACATGACCACAGGAAAAATCATAGCCTTGACTAGACAGACCTTTGTTGGCAAAGTAATGTTTTTGCTTTTGAATACACTCTCTAGGTTGGTCATAACTTTCCTTCCAAGGAGTAAGTGTCTTTTAATTTCATGACTGCAATCACCATCTGCAGTGATTTTGGAGCCCAGAAAAATAAAGTTAGCCACTGTTTCCCCATCTATTTGCCATGAAGTGATGGGGCTGGATGCCATGATCTTAGTTTTCTGAATTGTAAGGTATGTAATCATATGATAATTTAATCATAAGGTATAGCTTTAGTCCGTTCTACCACACTATTAAAAAAATCAGTGTTCTAATTTGTGCTATGAATTTGAAATTCTGAGAGTTCCTGTAGTGAGACTAAAGCAGCCTTGACTGGGTAGATACATGTTGCACCTCTGGTTCTTCTGTTCAGGTTCTCACCTTCACCTTCCTAGGAATGTTATAGACAGACACTGAAACACGCACCCTATGTATAAGGACAAGAAAACAGCCTCTGTCTTCATAGAGCTTTCACTATAACTCAGAAAACAAGCATGTCAATTCATAAATCACAGTGCTGTTCTATACAAAGTTGACAATATTTACTCAACAGAGATTTTTATGACTGCCTACAATATGACATTCACTTTCTAGACACCTGGAATTAATAAGTGAGCTAATAAATAATCAGTTTCAGTTCATTCAGTCAGTCGGTCAAGTCTGAGTCTTTGAGACCCCATGGACTGCAGCATGCCAGGCTTCCCAGGCTGATTCTGAGAAAGATTGAAGGCAGGAGGAGAAGGGGATGACAGAGAATGAAATGGTTGGATGACATCATCAACTCAATGGACGTGAGTTTGAGCAATCTCTAGTAATACATTTGTTGTTTGTCTTTCTTGCTTCATTTCTTTCTGTATTTATGCATAGACTCCACTATTCCACATATCCTGGTTGACTTTTAAGTCTTTGAATAGTCTAAATTTTCTTTTTTCCTCTGTCTTACCACTGATTCGTGATTCTCATCTTCTCTTTGTGTGTCTCTCCCTGCACATTCACCACAAGCCAGATCAGGCATTATCATGTCCAGGCTGCATGTCTGTAACTCATGCAACAGACTTCCCTGTGTCCTCTTTGTGGTCTCTCACACTGTTATTCTGCACAATCACTGCACTCTGATGATGAATCATAAGTACCTTTTTTGGTTGTCTATATCTCCTACTGCACTGTAGGTGTTTTGAAGACAGAGTCTGGCTCCAAACAAACATCAGTAAAGATTGTTTGAAATGCCCCTGAGAGAGGAAGAATGAGGAAAGTCTGTATTATTAGGAGAAACATCAAATTTATATATAGTTGTAAGAAACTGATTCATTTGTACTTGGTTCAGAGTAGGTGTTGTCAGGCAATGAAACAAAATATGTGTGAATAGGAAAATAATGGTCAGATTGGAGAAAGCATTGATGTCAGACAAGAGATGTTGGATTCAAAGACTTTACAGGGTTAAAAAATTATTAATCAGAATTGAGTTTTGCAAAGAATTATGTTGAGAAGAAAAGCAGGACAAAGTCATCCTAGGAAATAAGAATGAGAAGATCCAGAGGAGGGCTGAGTACATTGGTCCAGCTCAACCAGAACCCTTCCTTAATATTTTTCAAATGCATATAATGTATAAAATCATGAGTTTTAGAGTCCACAAAAGAGAAGTTTAAAAAAGCATGTAAAAATTTACATTTCAAATATGAATTTTTTAAAAAGCATGGAAGGAATTGTTAAGAGTGAAATAGGTAAAAGTTTAATGTCAGCATTTCCTGTCAATGGAGGAAACTCAGCAAGAGAAGCTGTAGGAAGAAGTGAGGGTCTGAGTCCCTGAGACCAGTTGAGTAGTATCCCTTGTTATGGATGTTCTGTTGAAAATACAGCTCTAACTCCTCCAATTCTACATGATCCTCTTCATAGAAGAAGTGGATCCTGAATTGATATTTTTGAGTCTCCAGCTTCTATGTCAACATTTCAAGGCATCCACACATAAATTGGGAGATGAAAGAAAAGGAGAAGCTATTTTCCTCCAGCATCAGCTTTGGGCAATAACTGAGGTCATTGATGGTGACTTCCAATGACTTCAAAAGCCCCCAGTAAGCATCTCCTTTGTCACTGAGAGCATCTAGTGTAGTTGGTAGTAGTTTCCCTACAATCTTTGCATGTTAGGTTTTTAGAAAATAGTCTTTTGAACTTTCAACAGACTTATCACTAATTATATGTCTTTAATTACTTGCATTAATTATATCTTTACTCAGAATGAGGCTTCCCTGGTGGCTAGGAGGGTAAAGCGTCTGCCTGCAATGCAGGAGACCTGGGTTTGATCCTTGGGTCAGGAAGATAGGCTGGAGAAGGAAATGGCAACCCACTCCAGTACTCTTGCCTGGAAAATCCCATGGACAGAGAAGCCTGGTAGACTACAGTCCATGGGATTGTAAAGAGTTGGACATGACTGAGCGACTTCACTTTCTTTCTTTCTTTCTTTCCTCGAATGTGTAAAAAGGGTTCTGTTTTTCCAAATGAACTATCACTAATAAAGTATCATATTTCAGAAGGGAGTTGGAGTTAAAAAGAATTGCAAAAATGGGAATTTGGGATTTATTATTTAAACAGATTTGGTTTGAAGGAAGAATTAATTTATTCCTATTTCTTATTATATTGGATGATTTTATATTTTTACCCTAGTGAAAAAAATGGACACTGGCAGTTGCAAGCATGCAGTCACATTAATTATCACCACCTAGAATGAAGCACCAAGGGAAGACAAAGCTTAGGTAGACAAAGTGACTAGCATAGTATAGAATTCACTGTAATGGTGATGAGGGTACAAAGACTATGGGGGTGGTCAGACTGCTTCTCACTTGACTCAAGAGGACATAAGAAAAGAAGAAATAAGATTGAGGGTTTAAATTTCCAGAACATGGCATGACTGGAAAACTAGGCAGTTTCTGTGTCTCACTATAGAACATCAAATATTTCTTGTAGGTTCAGGTTCAGAGCTTTCCAAAAATTGCATCAGAGTTTGGTCTTTGGATTTGCTGAAGTACCACACAAGTTGATTTGATGTCATGACAGATTGCTTATGTTATAATTACAGCAGTGAGTGGGAAAGGTGAGACTCTGACAATGAGGGTGGAAACTTTTGAGTAGATGCTGATGGATTACCGTGTTCCAAGTCTTACATTCCTCAGGTGTGCCTTACTGATAAATAATATGCTAAAGCTGAATAAGGTGGCTGCCTGCTAAATTAAAAAAATAAATCCAGAGCCTTTTAAAAAGTGAAAAAGTATGCAGGAGAAATATAAAATCATCCAATATAATAAGAAATAGGAATATCATAACTTGAATGAGAAAAGACAATTGTCATTGAAACTAAGATGAATCAGATGTTAATAGGAACTCTAAAGTAACCATCATACAAATAATTTAACAAGAAATGAAAAAGTCTTTTGGAAAAAATAAAAAAATAGAGAAAAAACTGCTGCTGCTGCTGCTAAGTTGCTTCAGTCATTCCGACTCTGTGCGACCCCATAGATGGCAGCCTACCAGGCTCCCCTGTCCCTGGGATTCTCCAGGTAAGAACACTGGAGTGGGTTGCCATTTCCTTCTCCAATGCATGAAAGTGAAAAGTGAAAGTGAAGTCGCTCAATCATGCCCGAGTCTTAGCGACCCCATGGACTGCAGCCTACCAGATTCCTCCATCCATGGGATTTTCCAGGCAACAGTACTGGAGTGGGATGCCATTGCCTTCTCCGAGAAAAAAACTAGAAAGCCTTAATAAAGAAGTAAAATTTATATGTGTGTGTGCTCAGTCACTAAGTTGTGTTCAACACTTTGTGACCCCACGGACTGTAGCCCACTAGGTTCCTCTCTTCATGGGATTCTCCTGGCAAGATTAGTGGAGTGGGTCACCATTCCCTTCTCCAGGAAATCTTCCTGACCCAGGAATTGAATCTGTGTCTCCTGCTTTGGCCGGCAGATTCTTTATCATAAGCCATCTGGGAAGCCCCCAAATTTATAAAAAGTGCCAACTGTAGATCACAGGACTAAAATATGTAATAACTAAAAAAAAAAATTGAATGTGTTGATAGTGGAGTGATGACAGAGAATAGAACTGATGAACATGAACACAGATCAAATGAATTTAATTAATGCAAACAACAGAGAGAAAATAGACTAAACAAATAAGAACAGGGTAAGAAAAACTTATGGAACAATAGACAAAAGTTAATATTTGCCCTTGGAGTCCCTGGAGGAGGAAATGGCAACCCACTCCAGTATTCTTGCCTGGAGAATCCCATGGACAGAGGAGATTGGTGGGCTACAGTCCACGGGTTACAGAGTCAGACATGACTGAGTGACTTCACTTCACTTTCACTTGGAGTCCCAGAGGAAGGAGGGAGAAACTAGTGCTGAATGAGTATTCAAAGAAACACTGGTTGAAAACTCAAATTTTGAAAGGACACAAACCTATAGATCTAAGAAGATGAGCAAATCCTAAGAAAGATAAACATAAAGACGTCCATACCAAGACACATTATAATCTTTAAAAAAGAAAAAGAACAAATCTTGAAAGCAACCAGAAAGTGATATATTCATTATATTGAGAATATCAATGCAAATGACAGCAATTTATTCTGAAACTATACAGCCCAGAAAAACATGTCATAAAAATTTTCAAGTATAGAAGGATGATTGCCAACCCAGAATTCTATATCTGGTGTAATTATCCTTTAGAATGACTGAAGCAAAAATTATAAGATCATCTGACACTCAGGACAATGATGTTTTCAAAGTGTGAAGGATATGGAACTTAAATGGAAGTAAAATTTCCATACTTCTTTTGAACTGATAAGTTTTACATTAGTAACAGTTAAGTGTTACATTAGTAACATGAACTGTTACATTAGTAACAGTAGACTGTGATAAGTCACATTGTATGTTTTAGTATCCAGAATAACCACTGAACATCTTTATAGAGAGACACATGAAAAAACACTGTAGATAGATGAAGATGGTTCTCTAAAAAGGAAAGACTAACCCAGAAGAAAGCAGTAAAAGAGGAACAAAGAAGTGAGAAAACAAATAGAACACAGATAACAAAATGTCAAACAAAAGCCTTAACATATCAATAATTATAGTAAATGTAAATGGCATGAATCTACCAATTAAAAGGCAGAGTTTGACAAAGTGGTTATGAAGCTCTATTGCTTATTAGAAATGCATTTTAAATTTAGCAACATGCATAGACTAAAAATAAAAATAAAAAGATACACTATGGAAACAGTAATTTTTAAAAAGAAAGAGTAACTATATTAATATTAGAGCATACAGACTACAAAGAAAATGGTGAGATAAAGAAAGAGATTACACAATGGTAAATGATCAAATCAACACTCAATTCTACTAACTGTTATATTCACTTGATAGCAAAATAGCAAGGGTATAAAAGATCTCAAGAAAATGATTAATCAGTCATTAAGATCTAATATATACCCTATTCAATAAGAGCAGGATATACATTCTTTTCAGTTGCTCAAAGAATACTCTCTCTAATATATATACACACACACATATATATATGGAGTGAGAGAATTGAATGAAAATGAATATACAATATTTCAAAATCTGTAAGATGCAGCTTAAAAAGTATGAAACATAAATTTACGGCATTAAATGCTCACATTAGTAAAGAAGAAAATCTTGATAAATTGTCTAAATGTCTACCTCAAGAAGCTAGAAAAGAAAAACCAAAAAATGTAAGCAGATGAAAAGAAAATAATAAAAATAAAACTAAAAATAAATGAAATAGACAATAGAGGAAATAAGGGAAACAAAAACCTGGTTCTTCAAAAAACATCGATAAAATTTATTAGCCTCTAAAAACAACTGACAAAAAACAGAAGAAACAGTCATCAATATCAGGGGTAAAAAAAGGAAATCTCTTCACAGATATTTAAACAATTCTAAAGTGACACTGAAAACAACTTTCCACTCATAAATTCAATAACTTAAAAAAATGGACTAATTTCTCAAAAACTGCAAATCATCAAAAGTCATTTAAGACAAAGTAGATAATCTGAATAATTTTCCAACTGTAAGAGGAATTAAATTCTCTTTCCTTAGAAAGGAATTTCTAAGCACACTAAACATTCAATGGATATTTGCACCAAATATTTAATTAAGAATTAACACTAGTTTTACATAGTATCTTTCAAAAAATAGAGAAGGAAAAGTACTTTTCAACTATTCTATATGGACAATATTACCCTAATTATACCTAGTACATTAATAATACTCAAAAAATTCCAAGGCAATAGAAAAAAATCAAAACACTCATGAACTTATATGTAAAACTCCTCCAGAAAATATTAGCAAATTGAATCACAATAAATATAAAGAATTATACACTGTGACTATGGGATTTATTTCAAGTATGCAAGGATAGTTTAACATTCTAAAATCAATCAATATAATGCATCATATCAGCAGGTTGAAGAATAAAATGTCAATAATTACATCAATGAGCTTTCCCCCTGCCCCCACACACCCTCTACAGCTTACAGATTATTTGAATCTTAACAGTGAAGAACTTAATGGTGTCCTTTTAAAATCAGAAACAAAGCAAGATGGTTTTCTCTCATCACTTTTATTTCTGAGCATAGCCCTGTAGATTATAGACCCTAAAGTAAGGCAAGAAAAAAAAAAAAAAAGACATAAAGATTTTAAAGAAAAAAGTAAAACCATTCTTGTTTGAAGATGACTTTGTTGACTTCATGAAACATAGGCAAAAGAACTATAGAAGAACCTTCTTAAAATTACAGGTAGGTTTAACAAGACCCCAGGATTCAAAGTCCATACACATTTTTATATACTAACAGTAAACATGTGAAAAATCAAATTCAAATTCAATCGTACTTAACAATTTCTAAGAAAGTTAAATACTTGTATGTAAGCATAACAAAACAAGGCATGCAGATTCTATATGATGAAAATTAGCAAATACAAATGAAAGAAATTAAAGACTGCCAAAATAAATGTAGAAGTGTACTATGTTCATAAATTGAAAAATTAACATAGTAAAAATTTCAGATACCCCTCGTCCAAGGTAAGGAGCAGCAGCTGTGCTTTCCTGGAGCAGCTGTGAAGAGATACCCCATGCCCAAGGTAAGAGAAACCCAAGTAAGATGGTAGGTGTTGCAAGAGGGCATCAGAGGGCAGACACACTGAAACCATGTTCACAGAAAACTAGTCAATCTAATCACACTAGGACCACACCGTTGTCTAACTCAATGAAACCAAGCCATGCTTGCGGGGCAACCCAAGATGGGTGGGTCATGGTGGAGAGGTCTGACAGAATGTGGTCCACTGGAGAAGGGAATGGCAAGCCACTTCAGTATTCTTGCCTTGAGAACCCCATGAACAGTATGAAAAGGCAAAATGATAGGATAGCAAAAGAGGAACTCCCCAGGTTGGTAGGTGCCCAATATGCTACTGGAGATAAGTGGCGAAATAACTCCTCAATCTAATCACACTAGGACCACACCGTTGTCTAACTCAATGAAACCAAGCCATGCTTGCGGGGCAACCCAAGATGGGTGGGTCATGGTGGAGAGGTCTGACAGAATGTGGTCCACTGGAGAAGGGAATGGCAAGCCACTTCAGTATTCTTGCCTTGAGAACCCCATGAACAGTATGAAAAGGCAAAATGATAGGATAGCAAAAGAGGAACTCCCCAGGTTGGTAGGTGCCCAATATGCTACTGGAGATAAGTGGCGAAATAACTCCAGAAAGAATGAAGGGATGAAGCCAAAGCAAAAACAATACCCAGTTGCGGATGTGACTGGTGATAGAAGGAAGATCCGATGCTGTAAATAGCAGTATTGCATAGGAACCTGGAATGTCAGGTCTATGAATCAAGGCAAATTGGAAGTGGTCAAACAGGAGATGTCAAGCATGAACATCGACATTCTAGGAATCAGTGAACTAAAATGGACTGGAATTTAACTCAGATGACCATTATATCTACTACTGCGGGCAGGAATCCCTCAGAAGAAATGGAGTAGCTATCAAGGTCAACAAAAGAGTGTGAAATGCAGTACTTGGATGCAATCTCAAAAACGATAGAAGGATCTCTGTTCATCTCCAAGGCAAACCATTCAATATCACAGTTATCCAAGTCTATGCCCCAACCAGTAACACTGACGAAACTGAAGTTGAACAGTTTTATGAAGACCTACAAGATCTTTTAGAAGTAACATCCAAAAACGATGTCCTTTTCATTATAGGGGACTGGAATGCAAAAGTAGGAAGTCAAGAAACACCTGGAGTAACAGGCAAATTTGGCCTTGGAATGCAGAANGCCAAAGCCTTTGACTGTGTGGATCACAATCAACTGTGGAAAATTCTGAAAGACATGGGAATACCAGACTACCTGACCTGCCTCTTGAGAAATCTGTATGCAGGTCAGGAAGCAACAGTTAGAACTGGACATGGAACAACAGACTGGTTCCAAATAGGAAAAGGAGTCCGTCAAGGCTGTATATTGTCACCCTGCTTATTTAACTTCTATGCAGAGTACAGCATGAGAAACGCTGGGCTGGAAGAAGCACAAGCTGGAATCAAGATTGCCAGGAGAAATATCAATAACCTCACATATGCAGATGACACCACCCTTATGGCAGAAAGTGAAGAGGAGCTAAAAAGCCTCTTGATGAAAGTGAAAGAGGAGAGTGAAAAAGTTGGCTTAAAGCTCAACATTCAGAAAACGAAGATCATGGCATCCGGTCCCATCACTGCGTGGGAAATAGACGGGGAAACAGTGGAAACAGTGTCAGACTTTATTTTTTGGGGCTGCAAAATCACTGCAGATGATGACTGCAGCCATGGAATTAAAAGACACTTACTCTTTGGAAGAAAAGTTATGACCAACCTAGACAGCATATTCAAAATGAGAGACATTACTTTGCCGACTAAGGTCCGTCTAGTCAAGGCCATGGTTTTTCCTGTGGTCATGTATGGATGTGAGTGTTGGACTGTGAAGAAGGCTGAGCGCCGAAGAATTGATGCTTTTAAAGTGTGGTGTTGGAGAAGACACTTGAGTGTCCCTTGGACTGCAAGGAGATCCAACCATTCCATTCTGAAAGAGATCAACCCTGGGATTTCTTTGGAAGGAATGATGCTAAAGCTGAAACTCCAGTACTTTGGCCACCTCGTGTGAAGATTTGACTCATTGGAAAAGACTCTGATGGCTGGGAGAGATTGAGGGCAGGAGGAGAAGAGGACGACAGAGGATGAGATGGCTGGATGGCATCACTGACTCGATGGATGTGAGTCTGAGTGAACTCCAGGAGTGGGTGATGGACAGGGAGGCCTGGCATGCTGCGATTCAAGGGGTCACAAAGAGTCGGAAATGACTGAGCGACTGAACTGAACTGAACTGAACTGATATCAGAAAAGTCAGGCTTGGGACAACTTGGAAGTCCCTGGATCTTATTGGTAATGATGTTATTGGTAATGATTAGCCAACACTTTCAACTTGCATTCACTTCTCTATCAACTTTAATTCTACCCACCTGGCCCATCTGAATGATTGATAATGTATAGTGTGAAGGTAGATTTTTCTTTTCCTTATACCTCTTGCCTCCAGCCTTCCTTTTCCACTTTCTATACCTTGACAGTTCTCTCCATTACAACCTGGGTGCTGCCTCTGTTTTCTTTGTGTGTGTGTGTGTTTTTTTTTCCAGGCAGTCCTCTCCTGATTACCATTATATTCCAACCTGAAAAGGACTTTATTTCCCAGGATATTATGTGTTATTTTTTGAATTTTGGGCTATCTCATTGGATGACTGTATGGGATTCTAAAATTGGGTCTTTGTCCCAACTTTGGAACATCTGCTCTTAGCCATTTACTTTGCTAACCTACACTTGAGGACCCTGCACTGTGATCTCTTTCTTGATTATATTTCCCACCTTGCCTCCTCAGTTCCCTCTCTCTCATTTTCCTCTTTACCCGCACTTTGTCCTCACCTTTATCTGGGGTCACTTTGCCTGTCTTACTCTCTACTTTTCATGCTATTTCTCCTTCTAATATATAGTTCTTCTTTGCACATGCCTATTTTTGCCACCGGCTTAAATGTTATTTGTGCTGTGAGAATCTTCCCCGGCTGTTTCCTCTGAAATGCCTAGCTGCGCCTATCTCATGGCCTTGCTGCTCTCTTGGAACGGTGCCCCTAATTTGTATTAAAATTTTTGGATTTTCTGCCAAGTGGCCCCATTTCCTAGCAGAATGCCTATGATACATGCATCAGCAATACATATCTTCTCTCTGAATGATGATAAAAATTAGTTTTATTTAAAAAAAAACACAAACAAACAACTAAGAATTCTCTGGTGAGCAAGTGGTTAAGACTTGGCACACACTTTCACTGCTGGGGCCTGGGTTGTTTGGGGAACTAGGATCCCACCAGCTGCACAGCATGGTCAAAACAAAAGAAAACAGAACAACAAAATAAGACAGTAATAAGCAGTAATAGCAATTACAGTAGCAACTGTAATAAGCAGTTCTAATTTTCAGAGTTGTGACAAGGTAATGAAATAAAAAGGAATTCTAAATTTTCCCACTTTGGTTAAAAGATTAAGCACAGTAACCTTTAAGAAATTTAGTATATTATGGCATAAAAAAAACAACATATAATTTTATTAATGCTTTTCTGGTACACGTAATGAGCCAGTATTAGTATATCATCATGAACTAATATCCATGCTTATTCATCTTTCCTCAGTTTTCTCCTAATGAGCTTTTTCTGTTCCAGCATCTCACACAGGGCACCACATGACCCTCGGTCATCATGTCTCCTCAGAATCCTCTAGGCCATGACCGTGTCTCTGACCTTTCGTGTCTTTGATGACCCGGATAGTTTTGAGGAGGACTGGTGAGGTATTTTGTGGAATGACTCTCAAGTGGAATTTGTTTGATGTTTTTCTTATCATTAGACTGATAGCAAGGAGAGCACAGAGCCCTTTTCATCAAGTCAGGAGCACATCCTGTAAATATGATTCATCACTGTTAATGTTGACTTTAACCTCCTGGCTGAGGGCATGTTTGCCAGGTTTCTCTGTCTTTTAAAAAAAATTATTATCTTAAATATTGAGGAGTTTCTTTGTGAGTTTACAGATTTAAAATGACTATTTAGAGGGGAAGTTAAGTTTGAGATTCCCAAGGTACTAGTCTTTGTTTCACTTCCTTTGCTATTCTTACTATTCCTGGGCCAATTCAGTCACAGCGGTAGCCCTCTCAAACACATCTATGTAGAAGAACTTAAAGTATAGTTCTCACAGTAACATCCATTAGAAGTTTTAAGACTGCATTTTTTGAATATCATGTATTTTTCATTGGTACCTCACATTTATCATATATAAAAAATTATACTTTTTGTTACTTTTCACACACAACATATATGCACATATATATATATTTTTTCTTCTCCTTGATCTATTTCTTAATTTTAAAATCATATTACCAATCATGTCTATCTCACTGGATACTTTAATTCATTATTAAAAACACAGATGTATAGAACAGTCTTTTGAACTCTGTGGGAGAGGGCAAGGGTGGGATGATTTGGGAGAATGGCATTGAAACATGCATAATATCATATATGAAATGAATCGCCAGTCCAGGTTCGATGCAGGATACAGGATGCTTGGGGCTGGTGCACTGGGATGACCCAGAGGGATGGTATTGGGAGGGAGGTGGGAGGGGGCAATCTATTTCTTAATTTTAAAATCATATTACCAATCATGTCTATCTCACTGGATACTTTAATTCATTATTAAAAACACAGATGTATAGAACAGTCTTTTGAACTCTGTGGGAGAGGGCAAGGGTGGGATGATTTGGGAGAATGGCATTGAAACATGCATAATATCATATATGAAATGAATCGCCAGTCCAGGTTCGATGCAGGATACAGGATGCTTGGGGCTGGTGCACTGGGATGACCCAGAGGGATGGTATTGGGAGGGAGGTGGGAGGGGGCTTCAGGATGGGGAACACGTGTACACCCGTGGTGGATTCATGTTGATGTAAGGCAAAACCAATACAATATGGTAAAGTAATTAGCCTCCAATTAAAATAAATAAATTTATAATAAAGAAATAAAAAAAACCCATTTCTAAAACATACATTTAAATACTTATATTAATTTATCTTAATTATTTTAGAGAAAATAAATTTTTACTGATTAAAGATATAGCAAAGTTCTGCCTTTGTAATTATGTTCTGCCAATTTCCACAAAAACATAGAAAAATCTGAATTCATTTTTACATATATTATTCTATAAAGAATCGAGAAAGTTCAGAAAATTAATAAGGAAATATTGACCTTAAATAACAAATTAGATCAGATAGACTTAACAGATATATATGAAGCGTTCTGTCCAAAAGCAACAAAATACACATTCTTCTCAAGTGCACAGGGAACATTTTACAGGATAGATCATATGTTAGACCACAAAACGTGTCTTAATACATTTAAGAAGACTGAAATAATATCAAGCATATTTTCTGACCACAATGGTATGAAACTAAAAATTAATTACATGAAAAAAAACTGGAAAACTCACAAATATGTGGAGATGAAACAACGTGCTATTGAACAATCAATGAGTCAAAAAAGAATTTAAAAAAATACCTGGAGACAAATGAAAATAGAAATATAACATCCAAAGTTTTGTGGGAAGCAGTTCTAAGAAGGAAGTCCACGAAGATAAATGTTTCCCTCAAGAAACAAGAAAAATCCCTGGTAAATGATTTAACTTTACCCCTCATGGAACTGGGAAAAGAAGACCAAATGAAGCCCACAATTAGTAAAAGGAAGGATATAACACAGAATTGAGTGGAAATAAATAAAACGGAAGCTAAAGTGACAATAGAAAGATCAATGAAACTTAGAGATGATTCTATGAAAAGATAAACAAAATTGACAAATCTTTAGGTAGACTTACCAATAGAAAAGAGAGAGAACACAAATAAAATCAGAGATGAAGAGGAGATGTTACATTCCATACCACAAAAATACAAAGAATGGTAAGAGGCTGCTATGAACAATTTTAAGAACAAATCTGACAATATAGAACAAATGAATGACTTTCTAAAAACATAAAACCTACAAAGAATGAATTATGCTGAAATAGAAAATCTGAACAGACTATTTACTTGTAAGGAGATTGAATTAATAATTAAAAACTCTCAACAAACAAAAGCTCAGGACAAGACAAATTAATTGGTGAATTTGACCAAATAGTCAGAGAAGAATTTGTACAAATCTTTCTCAAACTACCAAAAAAAGAAAAGAAAAAGAATACCTTACCAGCATTACTCTGATACTACAGTCAGACAAGAATACTATGAGAAAAGAAAATTATCAATAAGAACATTCATTGCTATTGTGAGTTCAAAATTATGCAGTCATTTAAAAAATTATCTGGGAATTTACTTATAAACTTTGATAGAAGTTTTCCACACAGTGGGAATAAATGAAATGAACCTCAGCATCTCAAAGGCCATATATAACAAACCCACAGATAACATCATACTGACTGGTGAGAAGTTGAAAGCATTTCCTCTTAGATCAGGGACAACAGAAGGATAGTCACTATTGCCATTTATTCAATATAGTATTTGAATTCTTCAGTTCAGTTCAGTCACTCGGTTGTGTCTGACTCCATGAGACCTCATGGACTGCAGCACGCCAGGCCTCCCTGTCCATCACCAACTCCCGGAGCTTACTCAAACTTATGTCTATCAAGTCAGTGATGCTATCCAACCATCTCAGCCTCTGTGCTCCCCTTCTCCTCCCTCCTTCAATTTTTCCCAGCATTAGGGTCTTTTCAAATGAGTCAGCTCTTCACATCAGGTGGCCAAAGTATTGGAGTTTCAGCTTTAGGATCAGTCCTTCCAATGAACATTCAGGACTGATTTCCTTTAGGATGGACTGGTTGGATCTCCCTGCAGTTCAAGGGACTCTCAAGAGTCTTCTCCAACACCACAGTTCAAAAGGATCAGTTCTTCAGCACTCAGTCTTCTTTACAGTCCAACTCTCACATCAATACATGACCACTGGAAAAACCATAGCCTTGACGAGACGGACCTTAGTCGGCAAAGTAATGTCTCTGCTTTTGAATATACTATCTAGGTTGCTCATCACTTTTCTTCCAAGGAGTAAGCGCCTTTTAATTTCATGGCTGCAGTCACCATCTGCAGTAATTTTGGAGCCCAAAAAAACAAAGTCTGACACTGTTTCTACTGTTTCCCCATCTATTTCCTATGAAGTGATGGGGCCAGATGCCATGATCTTCGTTTTCTGAATGTTGAGCTTTAAGCCAACTTTTTCACTCTCCTGTCTCACTTTCAACAAGAGGCTTTTTAGCTCCTCCTAACTTTCTGCCATAAGGGTGTTGTCATCTGCATATCTGAGGTTATTGACATTTCTCTTGGCAACCTTGATTCCAGCTTGTGCTTCTTCCAGCCCAGCATTTCTCATGATGTACTCTGCATATGAGTTAAATAAGCAGGGTGACAATATACAGCCTTGACGTACTCCTTTTCCTATTTGGAACCAGTCTGTTGTTCCATGTCCAGTTCTAACTGTTGCTTCCTGACCTGCATACAGGTTTCTCAGGAAGCAGGTCAGGTAGTCTGGTATTCCCATGTCTTTCATAATTTTCCACAGTTTGTTGTGATCCACATAGTCAAAGGCTTTGGCATAGTCAATAAAGCAGAAATAGATATTTTTCTGGAACTCTCTTGCTTTTTCCATGATCTAGTGGATGTTGGCAGTTTGATCTCTGGGTTCCTCTGCCTTTTCTAAATCCAGCTTGAGCATCTGGAAGCTCATGGTTCACGTACTGTTGAAGCCTGGCTTGGAGAATTTTGTGCATTACTTTACTAGCGTATAAGATGAGTGCAGTTGTGCAGTAGTTTGAATATTCTTTGGCATTGACTTTCTTTGGGAATGGAATGAAAACTGACCTTTTCCAGTCCCTTGGCCACTACTGAGTTTTCCAAACTTGCTAGCACATTGAGTGCAGCACTTACACAGCATCATTTTTTAAGATTTGAAATAACACAACCGGAATTCCATGACCTCCACTAGCTTTGTTTGTAGTGATGCTTCCTAAGGCCCCCTTGACTTGACATTCTAAGATGTCTGGCTCTAGGAGAGTGATCACACCATCATGATTATCTAGGTCATGAAGATCTTTTTTGTATAGTTTTTCTGTATATTCTTACCTCCTCTTTTTAATATCTTCTGCTTCTGTTAGATTCGTATCATTTCTGTCTTTTATTGTGCCCATCTTTGCATGAAATGCTCCCTTAGTATCTCTAATTTTCTTGAAGAGATCTTTAATCTTGCTCATTCTATTGTTTTCCTCTATTTCTTTGCATTGATTACTGTGGAAGGCTTTCTTATCTCTTCTTGCCATTCTTTGGAATTCTGCATTCAAATGGGTATATCTTTCCTTTTCTCCTTTGCTTTTCACTTCTCTTCTTTTCTTAGCTATTTGTAAGGCCTCCTCAGACAGCCATTTTGACTTTTTGCATCTTTTTCTTGGGGATGGTCTTGATCCCTGTCTCCACTACAATGTCATGGACTACATCCATAGTTCTTCAGACACTCTGTCTATCAGATCTAATCCTTTGAATCTATTTGTCACTTCCACTGTATAATCAAAAGGAATTTGATTTAGGTCATACCTGAATGGTCTAGTGGTTTTCCCTACTTTCTTCAATCTAAGTCTGAATTTGGCAATAAGGAATTCATGGTCTGTACCAAAGTCAGCTCCTGGTCTTATTTTTGCTGACTGTATAGACCTTTTCCATCTTTGGCTGCAAAGATTATAATCAATCTGATTTTGGTATTGACCATCTGGTGATGTCTGTGTGTAGAATCTTCTCTTGTGTTGTTGGAAGAGGGTGTTTCCTATGACCAGTGCGTTCTCTTGCCAAAACACTATTAGCCTTTGTCCTGCTTCATTCTGTACTCCAAGGCCAAATTTGCCTGTTATTTCAACTATCTCTTGACTTCCGACTTTTTCATTCCAGTCTCCTATAATGAAAAGGACATCTTTTTTAGGTGTTAGTTCTAGAAGGTATTGTAGATCTTTGTAACCCTTCAACTACAGCTTCTTCATTACTGGTTGGGTCATAGACTTTGATTACTGTGATATTGAATGGTTTGCCATGGAAATGAACAGAGATTATTTTGTCATTTTTGAGATTGCATCCAAGTATTGCATTTCAGACTCTTTTGTTGACTATGATGGCTACTCCATTTCTTCTAAGGGATTCTTGCCCACGGTAGTAGAATACAATGGTCATCTGAGTTAGGCAAATAAAAGAGACAGATGCATCCAAATTAGAAAGTAAAATCACTGCAAGGTTAGCTTCAATGTGAAATACAAATTCTTCCCTCGATATATTACAAGTGATACCATACACCCCTACCTGACACTCCCTATGTATTGTGATCACATTGTATTCTAATTGACACTGAGGACATGATGATGCCTTTCTCTGTAACCCAAGGAAGAAAACCTGGGTTTCAGATGGAACATGCCTGAATGACTTGGCCTTCTACTAGTTGCTTGGATATAGTTTATCAACATCCTGTTTTATTTTGCCACAAAACTTTCCTATGGAACTGATCACCATTTTCCCCGACTCCATCCTCTACCTAATGTCTACTTATTCCTTGGATCTTGACTTGAAAAGAAGACTTCTTAACTCTCTAGACTGGATTAGGCCCCCTGTTGAATATTCTCAGAGTAAACTCCACCATTCCTTTGTGGAACTTCCACATTGCAGTTTCATATGTTTTGATCTCATAATTTGGTTTATGTCTATGTTGTGCAGGTTTCAAGATACAATAGGGCAGAGAATATCTATATTTGTGTCCTCAAATACAATCTCTATTAAAATGAATTAAGACACCCATCCAACAAGTATCTGTAGACCTCTAGTGGATGCTAAGCTCTCTGTCAGGTACTGAGGATACAAACTGGAGCAAAAGAGAACCATTTAGATAATGGTTCCTACCAGATTCAGAGAATGGTGGAAGCAGAAGGGGGATAGTTGTCATGTGAGCCCAGGTTGGTGAGAACGGCCTCTCTTGTGGAGAGAGGTCTCATTTTCAAAGGCTGAGAAATGGATCAGTGTTCAGGAAGATGGAAGAAGGATTTCTAGGCATGGAAATTTGAAGAAGTCTGGCACAGTTGGTTGAATGTCTTCTTAGAAGCTCTCAGTGACTCCTCACCCCATAAAAACCAGAAGATTCAGGTACCTGAAAGGCTCAAGGCTGCAGCACCAACCAGGAAAAGAGAAGGGAGAAAGACCAGTTTCCCAAGCAGGAGGGGTGGCAGGACACACAGACCAGGCTCCCTGCAGGCTCCACAGCCAGGCACTTTAGACCTTCTACAAAAGGTCTCAGGATGTAGTCTGGGCCCTTATGAAGCACATGCTCTGGGAGAGGTGTTCTGTAGCCATCATGTGAGTTTTAAAGGGACTGGAGTCTGCTTTTCCTGATACGAGTAGGGTAGTTTTGGAGATGGGAACCAGGCATATTGGCCTCCCTCATGTATTAGACTCCTAGGGCCAACCAGGAACCACTCTAACTCATTATGATGGCCTTATGATTTGACATGCCAATTCTGAGCATGGAGTCATTATTCTTATTTCAGAAATGGGGAAAACTGATGCTCAAAGAGTGAGTGATTTACATGAGGATGCATGGGTGAGCAGAACTAGAACTCAGAGTTATTGCAATCCTTCCTTGTTGAGGAACAAAAACTGTTTGTGATAATTTAGGTTTAATTTTTATAGGAAAAATGCATTTTATTAGAAATTTAAGCTTAATTTCTAAAAGACTAATAAAATTATCTATAGGGAGTAGGGATGAGTAGAAGTAGAAAGTTTTACATATTATATCTTTCAAAAATCATTTTGAAATTTACCATATGTAATAAATATAATGGACTTCCCTGGTGGCTCAGAGGTTAAAGCATCTGCCTCCAATGCGGGAGACCCGGGTTCGATCCCTGGGTCGGGAAGATCCCCTGGAGAAGGAAATGGCAACCCACTCCAGTATTCTTGCTTGGAGAATCTCATGGACTGAGGAGCCTGGTGGGCTGCAGTCCATGGGGTCACAAAGAGTCAGACACGACTGAGTGACTTTACTTAATAAATATAATAATAGAATTTACAAAAGAGACATCACTAGAATAAAGGATATTGGATGTATTATTTCTAAATAAGAATAGAAGACAACTTGAGAATCTAGTGAAAGTTAAGGAAGAAATAAATACATAAACTATCAGGAATAAATAAAACAAGAGAAGAAAGACACCAAAGAAATCTAAACAAACGGAAAACTTTACAATGCTCATGAATAGGGAAATTCAATATTCTGAGGAGGTCAATTCTATTTAAGTTGACCTATAAATTCAATATAATTATAATCACAATCTCAATGCACAGTTTTGTTGTATGACTTTTGTATATGAGTATGTAACTGTGATGTTAATTCTAATATATATGCAACAGCAAAGGGACGAAAATGGTCAAAACATTTCAGAAGGTTAAAAACAGTGGAGACGATGACATCAAATCTCAAGCCTTATTTATTGGAAACCTCAGAAATTAAGACAGAAAGTCATTGACATGGAGGTAGATGGACCATAAGAACACAACTGAGCATTTGGGAACCTTGATTTATGAGTAGAGGAGGGGCAAGTTGGAGAAAAAGTAATCAGGGAACTGATTATCCACATCGGAAAAGTACAATTGATACAGGAGTGAACACACAGGTGGTGTGGATGGTTTGTGAACACACAGGTGGTGTGGATGGTGTGTGAACACACAGGTGGTGTGGGTGGTGTGTGAACACACAGGTGGTGTGGGTGGTTTGTGGACACACAGGTGGTGTGGATGGTTTGTGAACACACAGGTGGTGTGGATGGTTTGTGAACACACAGGTGGTGTGGATGGTGGCAAGTGGTGGAGGCTGTGGAAACCCCACATTCACCTGTCCCTGCACCACTGTGTGCCAGGTGGGAATTCGCCTCCTCCCTGG
The DNA here is from genome assembly GCA_006408695.1 of Aepyceros melampus. Taxonomy (NCBI): domain Eukaryota; kingdom Metazoa; phylum Chordata; class Mammalia; order Artiodactyla; family Bovidae; genus Aepyceros; species Aepyceros melampus. The sequence continues at coordinate 183,672 of SJXQ01004806.1, forward strand.
GCTGGGCTTCTTCAGTGCATCCTGGCCCCTTGTCCAGTGTTTGTTTACAAGGCCTCAATGAGTAATTGCAAATGGACAGGTGAGTCAACTCAGGGCAAATCAATTTTGAAACGAGCGGAAGTTTGCTGAGTCATTAAGGCGTTCACTTTCTGCTAAAGCTGAACTACATCCACTCCTGCAATGGGCTGGTAGAGGGGGCATGGAATCCTGTCTGATGCTGTCAGCCTTTGGCCACCAGAAAGCCTGGCCTTGGGGCAGAACAGACATCTTTTTTTTTGATGGAGTAAAAGACAAAAATATTTGGTTTGTAGCATCAGAACTTAATCTCTAGATCACTGATGCCTAGTGGAACATAAATTGCTGTATTTGAATTTTCTAGTAGCCACATTAAAAAAGAAACAAGAGACATAAATTGTTATACTATATTCTAATATATTCATATAATATAATATATTTAACATATTATAATTTCAGCATGATCAGTATTAAAAATACCGAAAAATGTCACTTTTTTAGTACCAGATTTTGAATCTTTCATGCAACTTACACTTCTGTGTGGCCTGTCTCACTTTTGATTCCTGTTATGACAACAAACTGCCAATATGCAGCTAAGTCTCCTTCGCCAGTAGGCAACATAAATAAAGCTAAAATGACAGGATGAGATGGAATATTTTCAGCATTTGTAACTGCAAAGATTTCTTTTACATCAATAAGAAAGCAAAGAACTCAGTGAAATAAGGACACAGGACACAGATATAAATACTTCTTCAAATACACACATCCTATAAAATAAGACAGCATGTTCAACCTCAGTGGTAAGTAGAGAAATGTTAAGTAAGATGATACTGAAGAACTTCCCTGGTGGCTCCAGATTCCCACTTTAGGGGACATGGGTTCTATCCCTGGCCAGGGAATTGAGATCCCACATGTATGTGGCATGGCCAGGGATAAAAAAGAAAGATGATATCAAGATACATATTTGCTACTGTATAGGGAATGTTAAAACATATCCATGGTTTGCATGTGGGAAGACATTTTGAGGAAGAAGAGTAATCGAGTGCCAGCCTTCCATCCTTGTTGGTGATGCTAAGGTTGTACCTACCCATCTCCCAAACAGCCAGGTGCTGGTGTAGGATGCAGCTTCTGCTGATGAAATGCCCCAGGCACGATGCTAAGGAGCAGGCCGCCTGGACCCCTTCTTGGGGCCACTGCCACTTCCTAAAGGTAGTGTCTGTAAGAAATCCAGGAGAAATAACCCCTCTCCATCCGTGCACCTACATGACTTATCAATGCATTTACTGATGTAGTCACAACCACCACCCATGATGCAAACAATCTGGCATTTATTTTGTTTATCTCTGTATCTTTTGAGCCTAGCCAAGGACAGTTCATGTGGTCAACTGCTGGGAATAGTTTATAATGAATGAATAAGAACTGAATGAATGAGAAAAATGTGTGAATGGTGGATATAAACCCAAGGAATCTTTATTTTATATTGATTCTCTTTGGGTAATTTAAAAAATCCTTTTCTCAATGTGCCTGGAAGTGATGCATTTCTTTTTTTAAATTTCTTTTTATTTATTTATTTTAACCATTTATCATTTATTTATTATTATTATTATTTTACTTTACAATATTGTATTGGTTTTGCCATACATCAACATGAATCCACCACAGGTATACACGTGTTGCCCATCCTGAACCCCCCTCCTTCCTCCCTCCCCGTACCATCACTCTGAGTCCCAGTGCACCAGCCCTAAGCATCCTGTATCTTGCATCGAACCTGGACTGGCGATTCGTTTCTTATATATAATACATGTTTCAATGCCATTCTCCCAAATCATCCCACCCTCTCCCTCTCCCACAGAGTCCAAAAGAGTAAAAGAGACACAGATGTATAGAACAGTCTTTTGGACTCTGTGATGGCATTTCTTTAAGTTCTGGCTTCTTCAACAGCTCTGAGGTTCATGTGTGTGGCAATGTAAGGACCCTAAAGCAGGAAGTCAAGTACAGGATCTTTGCTCTCCAAGGCACCCTGCCCTTGGCTATTTCTCACTGAGTTCTTTGTAGACAGTACCTGTACAGCTGTGGTAGCAGCAGGTCAGTCTTCTGCACAGCTTCATGGTTCAAAGGATACATCATTTCTCTTCTGTGTCCTTCAGTAAAAACTGGAGTAGTTACATTTATACAGAAACCCCTTCTTGTTCATTTTAAATGAAAGTACTCAGAAGAAAAGTTATGACCAACCTAGATAGCATATTGAAAAGCAGAGACATTACTTTGCTGACTAAGGTCTGTCTAGTCAAGGCTATGGTTTTTCCTGTGGTCATGTATGGATGTGAGTGTTGGACTGTGAAGAAAGCTGAGCGCAGAAGAATTGATGCTTTTGAACTGTGGTGTTGGAAAAGACTCTTGAGAGTCCCTTGGACTACAAGGAGATCCAACCAGTCCATTCTGAAGGAGATCAGCCCTGGGATTTCTTTGGAGGGAATGATGCTGAAGCTGAAGCTCCAGTACTTTGGCCACCTCATGCGAAGAGTTGACTCATTGGAAAAGACCCTGATGCTGGGAGGATTGGGGGCAGGAGGAGAAGGGGACAACAGAGGATGAGATGGCTGGATGGCATCACAGACTCAATGGACGTGAGTCTGAGTGAACTCCAGGAGTTGGTGATGGACAGGGAGGCCTGGTGTGCTGCAATTCTTGGGGTCACAAAGAGTTGGACATGACTGAGCGACTGAACTGAACTGAATCCTGTTTAGTGGGCTTCCTTGGTGGCTCAAACGGTAAAAAATCCTTCTGCAATGCAAGAGACCTTGATTCGCTCCCTGAGTCTAGAAGATCCCCTGGAGAAGGGAATGGCAACCCATTCTACTATTCTTCCCTAGAGAATCCCATGGACAGAGGAGCATGACTCGAGTCTATGGGGTGGCAAAGAGCTGGCTACAACTGAGAGACTAACATTTTCACTTTCAATTCTGTTTAGCAATTTGTACTATAAATTGGAGTGGACGTAGCCGTAAAGACAACTGTCAGTTTATTTCAAGCCTGAAGGTGTTGATTTCTTCACGCTAGACAAACCTTTTCTTGTGAAACCACTGGAAAGTGAGCCCTCTAAACAGCAATCACAGTGAATCCCCTAAATCTGAGGATGTTGAGAACGGTCCTGCCATCATCAGCAATGGCAGGGAGTATGAATTTATTACATTTTCCTTTGTCTGTGTTCCATATTTTAACTGAATGTCTGCTTTGAGAAGTATGCTGTGAACGTTAACAAGAAGGGCTGACAGCCCTGGAAAGAGTTGACCCAGCAGTGCCTCCTGTTTCCTGCGGGCCTCCGCTTTCCTCCTCTGCTTTGATGTGGGTTTTGGCATCCAGAGCTAGTGCTAGAATGATTTGGAAATGGTGAGACCAAAAGCAAGTGGAAGAATTTGCATTCTGGGTTGATCTTAAATGAAGGAACTTCTCATCTAGCAAAAAATTCTGTAGGTGTTTCTATTTTCTTAAAATAGTTCCAACAGTTACAAAACAATGTCACTTGCATTTTAATTCCCATGCTGAGAAGGAACAGCCACACTGATACCCATTTCTGTGTGGGGAGCATTTTATCTGTATTGATCTCTGAACAAGATGGGGCCTGTGAGTCAGTTGGTGCATAATGAGAATAATGCTGGTGATGGTGAGAAGACAAGGCTGCTGCTGATGTTAGTGACGTTCAGAGACACAAGCTAACCCTTATACATGTGTTAGGTAACCAAATCCTCATAACCTACAAGACCTGTGCTGTTCCTGGTTTCATAGAAGATGGACAGAAGCTCAGAGAGATTCAGTAACTCATCTCACATTTTACAACTCATAAAAGGCCCCAAATTCCAACCAAGTCATATAATTAAATCTGGTTGACATAGATTCTGTTGCACGTTTATAAAAGACATAGGTATTCTGTCCTTGAATTAATACTGGCTTTTCCATTTCTTAGATGTTCCTTCCAAAAGTGTATTTGTTATCATCCTTTCATTTATCAGATTCACAATTATTGACTACTTACAACATAGCTAGTGCTATAACAAACCCTTAGCCTTTCTGCTTTTAAAATGTGCTCATTCAGATGTTCATCAATTCTCCATTCAAATATGCTTATTCAAGATGGCTTTCCTTTCTCAGTGAACACGGCTTAGTTTAAACCTGTGACACCTAAAGTTTTTGAGATTGTCCCACACTGAATTTATCCAACTTTTGTACTTTTTCTAAACTATCATTTTGCACATTCCTGGGCAAAATAATATTCAATGCTTCTTTCTCCCTTAAGTTATAAAATGTAAAATATCTTCCCTGCATCCATAGCTCCAAATAATTTATTGTTGAATTATAGCCTGCATAATCTTGAGGACATATAAATATTAAAAAGCTGACAATTTTGAAATTAAAATGACTGGAATTTGTATTTGTTCCAGGTATCTGTTCAAGTCCTTCATGCAGAAAGGCTTTGAAGGGCAGACATTTGATCAGGAGCTTTCTTTTGCTCAACCTCTTTCCTGAGAGTTGAGTGAGAACCTCTGTATTAACCAAGCATGTCCCCCTTTTTCTAGTGGGAGTTCTCTGGTAAACAAAAGTGCTGAGATCAGGATGACAAAATGGATTTCTCCTCATTTGGTGCATGAAATCTTTGGAGTGTGGGGATTTGCTCTGAGCTTTTGGACATTAGGGTGTAGCCTCTGTGGTCTTAAAGATGCTCAGGTACTGATCTGTATCCATGTTGGTGACCCCCAAATGACCCCACTGTCTCAGGAACCCCTCCTCTCCATGTCCTCTCCCTAGTGAAGCCCTGCTCCTCTTATTACCATGCGAACAGGTTGTAACTCTGCTTTGATGACACTCAGGAAAGATATGGGAAGAAAGTTCTAACAGGAATGCCAAGATGAGATTCCACCCCTTTCAACTTCACAGTGTTCTCATAGGGAACAGGTGCAAGTTCAGCATCTACTTGCTTTCAGAGGTAAGAGGAACCATTATCTCTTCCTCTGAAGAAACACCTAGGATCCTTCTCCCCCAACTCAGCATTTAGGACCCTGAGAACTTGAGGTCCAGGCAAAGAAGGCATTTCCTCCCCTTAGTTTAGTTTTTTTCCACTCAGACCTACTCTCAGTCCCATCTCCTGCTCTGGAATCTCCCGGTGTGACTCACAATGTGAACATCTCACCCCTTCAGAGGAAGACCTCCCTCCACCCACAGTGGGCATGTTTTTGCTTCAGATTTGGAAGTATGTTAGCACCAGACACATTCATGGGATTCTGTATGTTTCTCAGTCTAGGCTGTTCCAGATGCAAGTTAGCAAAGGCACATTCCCAGCTGGTCCTGAAAAACCCCTCTGACTTGATGTGCTTTAGGACAGTCTTCCCATTGTCCTATCACTGCCCCCCATCACTATGAACAAGGGCACATACATACACACTCAGGCCCATGGCTGCTGTTATGGACTGAATGTTTATTCCCTACAACTCAAAAGCCCCAATTCCCAGTGTGATAATGTTTGGAAGTGGGACCTCTGGAAGGCAATTAGGTTTAGATAAATGAGGTCATGAGGGTAGGTTATCAGATTAGTGCCCTCCTAAAGCTGGCTTAAAACTCAACATTCAAAAACTAAGATCATAGCATCTGGTCCCATCATTTCATGGCAAATAGAATTGGGAAAGGTGGAAGCAGTGACAGATTTTATTTTCTTGGGTTTCAAAATCACTGTGGATGGTGACTGTAGCCATGAAATTAAAAGACACTTGCTCATTGGAAGGAAAACCACAACAAACCTAGACAGTGTATTAAAAAGCAGAGACATCACTTTGCCAACAAAGAGCCATACAGTCAAAGCTATGGCTTTTCTGGCAGTCATGTACATATGTGAGAGTTGGACCATAAAGAAGGCTGAGTGCCAAAGAATTGATGCTTTTGAATTGTGGGACTGGGGAAGACTCTTGAGAGTCCCTTGGACAGCAAGGAGATCAAGCCAGTCAATCCTAAAGGAAATCAGTTCTGAATATTCATTGGAAGGACTGATGCTGAAGCTGAAGAGCCAACACTTTAGTCACCTGATGCTGACTCACTGGAAAAGACCCTGATGCTGGGAAAGATGGAGTGCAAAAGGAGATGAGGGTGGCAGAGGATGAGATGTTTAGATAGCATCACCAACTCAATGGACATGAATTTCAACTGTCTTTGGGAGATGGTGAAGGACAGGGAAGCCTCATGTGCTGCAGTCCCATAGGGTCACAAAAAGTCCAACACGACTGAAAGACTGAGCAATAACTCAGATTGATTCTCTCTTTCTGTCTCTCCTTCTCCCTCTATTTCTCTCCCTCTACCCTATGTGGGGACACAGCCAGCAGGCTGCTGTCTGTAAGCCAGGAAGAGTGCCCTCACCAGGAATCCAGTCTGTCAATACCTAGACCTGGGACTTCTGGCCTCCAGAATGGTGAGATATAGAAGTCTGCTGTTTAAGCCTCCTCATCAGTGGTACTTTGTTACAGCAGCCTAAGCTGAGTGAGATAACTCCATCTCAGGAGATATACTCTTCTGGGACTTTTCAGTTTAAAAATGTGCTGAGAATGCAACCATTTCTTATGAGAAACAAACTGCAGAGATACAGCCAGGAAGTCACTATTTATCCCACATATCTGAGAGGCTGTCTGTCCTATCTAGTTCTATTTCTAGACTTTTCAGCAATTTGTGGGTCTATTCACATATGAATGGCAACCTGTTTAAATGATCACCTTTTCACTATGTTTTGCTACCTGATAAAGCTGGTACCTCTTTAGATCTCTTTCTTGTTTTCAGAGTTCTCCCCATTCTGGCTTTATTTTTTGAAATGAATTTTAAGATGAACTTCTTGCTTTTTGTTATTAAGACTGTGTAATTACCATTAAGTTGGGTAGAACTGTCCTTTTTATGAAGCCCCCTATTTCGGAATACCACACGTCTTTTCATTGCAGTAAGTGTACTTTTGAATCAGTAGGCTTCACACATTTCTTTTTAATACCTAGATATTTCATCTTTTTTATGACTTTTAAATGGATCGTTCTTTCTCATGAATATATCACTTGTATTCTTTAGAATGAAGGTGTTCGAATGGCACTAGTGGTAAAGAACCCGCCTACCGATGCAGGAAACAAGAGACACAGGTTTGATCTCTGGGTGGGGAAGATTCCCTGGAAGAGGAGATGGCAACCCACTCCAGTATTCTTTCCTGGAAAATCCCAGGGACAGAAGAACCTGGAAGGCTATAGTCCCTAGGGTTGCAAAGAGTTGGACATGACTGAAGCAATTTATCATGCAGTTGAAAACTGAAGTATCAATTTTCAGTGTAATTAGCTTTAGAAAAAGCTGTCACATAGCCCGTGTACTTCTACATTGTTGAGGAGAGTATTTGACTAACAATCCAGTTTATTTTATTAACAAACATTTTAAAAGATTTACTGTATCTTGGATACTGTTCTCAGTAATTAAAAAAGCATTGAGACACTTCAGCTTAATGGCAGCCCTGTGAGATCAGTACTACTATTTCTCTTTTTATGAAGGGGACACCACTGAGTTGCAGCTACCTGGTCAGTGTTACACCCTGGGGAGCTTCAAGCTGAGACCAGGATCGAGGCTTTGGTCTATGCCTGTGATCACAGGGCAGTCAAGTTGTCAATTTAAAGTAAAATTACATTGAAAATAATTTTTTTCTGTTGTACAGAAAGAATGAATGTGAAACTTTATGTGCTAGTATTTAAATGTTGGCTTCCCTGTTGGCTCAGAGGTTAAAGCGTCTGCCTGCAGTGTGGGAGACCCAGCGTCGATCCCTGGGTTGGGAAGATCCTCTGGAGAAGGAAATGGCAACCCACTCCAGTACTCTTGCCTGGAAAATTCCATGGACTGAGGAGCCTGGTGGGCTACAACAGTCCACGGGGTCGCAAAGAGTCGGACACGACTGAGCGACTTCACCTGACCTGACCTGAACTGAAACTTAGAGAACACTGAGCTTTGTCTAGTTTAAACCCCAGAGGGTCCAGTACGCACCAGACCCAGCAGGTCACAGACACTGCAGTGCAGACAGCAGCCCAGATGGCAGACTATCTGTCCACTGAGTCAGCTGAAACCTACAACTGTTAATCAATGTCAAGGAACAACCTATTTCAAGTAATCATGTAATAAAAAAATAGAAAGTCTGAAATGAAAAGTCTTACTGTTCCTCTAAACAATGTTCCTAATACGATTTATTCAGGGATACCAATTTTTTTGTTGTGCTGCACAGAAAAACTGACCTCATTAATGGCTGATGACGTGGGACTCCCTTGATCGCACTTTTGATTTTGCCTTTTAGTTAATTTATTCTATTTATTTATATTTAACAGGGGAGGGGCTGAAGGTGAATTAAAGCAAGTCTATTTTTGTTTAGTCTACTTGGACCTGGGGCAACAACACTTCACTGCTTTCCACTCCCAACCTTATCTCCTCTCATACTCAATGCCCTCTCCAGAAGGTGTTCAGCATCTGCAAAGAAGTAGTCTTAAAAGAAAGAGTATTAAATAGTTTAAACAAAGGGTGGAGGTAAGAGAATTGAGGTTGAAAATACTGGCTGACTTGCACTGGCTCCCAACTCACAAGTCACTAGGCAGGACCTAAGGCAATCTGTTTATCATTACATGATACTCCCTTCCAGGCTTGTTGTACAATGCCTGACATTGCTTACGATCTTCTATGTATGAAGAACATGCACAGTCTGAATTTTATGCTTTGTTTTCTCATGCTTCAGTAAGCAGTGGCAGAAATATCTCACTGTGGAAACCATGCAGTTTGCCTCCTTGTACAAAAATATTCTTTGAGATTTCTAAAATCTTTAAGTACATTATTAAATTAGGTGATAATGCTTTGTATCTCTTTTTTGTCTATTTTTGGTATGTTTTCCTCAGTGATACTTTGTCTGTCAGTGGCTTTAAATTTTAGTTTTTCCCTATGTCTGTCTAAGATAAAGGCATTGTTATCCTCATTCGGAACTGTGGAAAGGGTGGCCAGAGGAGTGAAATAATGAGCTCCTGGTCACAGAGTTTTCAAGAATCCATAGATGTTTAACTCCAAGTATGTGCACTTCTTACTCTCTTATGATTATCATCACTTCTTACTCAGCATGATTATCATCCCCAAATTTTAGAACCAGAGCCCACTTATACATGCTGTGAAATCTTGTATAGCCACGATTTCAGTTTTGCAGGGGAGCAAAACTTACTAAACCAAAACGTGTTTCTTTGTCATGAGGGTTGACCTAAGTTGATTATTTTTAAGAAACAGAAGACATAGGAAGTCTTTCTATTTACCTATCTCTTAGCTGCGTGAAGAATTTAGGAAAAGGCCTGGCTCTTGGAACAGTGCTATCATCTGAGATACTTGCAAAGAATATGGGTGAGGTGTGGTGGGGGAGACTTGCTAGGGCCTGGAGATCAGAGTCCATGTTCTGTCTCATTGTCTCTGTACAGCTCAGTACACATTTGTTTACCAAACGTTTGGTTTTTTTCATCTCCATGCCAATTGCCTTTTTCCCCTTTGAAGTCCCAAACCACTATCTCAACATCTTCTTTTTTCATTAGCAGAACCTGATATTTAAAGTGAGAACTTCGGCCATTTTGGCAAGTTACTTTGTTTTCCTGGGTCTCTCCCACTTATACATGTCATTAAAATTTGTTTGACTGCCCCCCCCCCCCCCCCCCA
>SJXQ01004806.1:196417-234619 GCA_006408695.1 Aepyceros melampus
AGGAGAACATAGGCAAAACACTCTCTGACATAAATCACAGCAGGATCCTCTATGATCCACCTCCCAGAATACTGGAAATAAAAGCAAAAATAAACAAATGGGATCTAATTAAAATTAAAAGCTTCTGCACAACAAAGGAAACTATAAGCAAGGTGAAAAGACAGCCTTCTGAATGGGAGAAAATAATAGCAAGTGAAGCAACTGACAAACAACTAATCTCAAAAATATACAAGCAGCTTATGCAGCTCAATTCCAGTACAGATTTTTTTAGTTTGTCTGATGAGGTAGAAGAGGTTTCCGTCACCTAACAGATTAGAAAACTAAGTCTGATCAGTTAAGTACATTGATCAGTTAAGTATCTTTATCATCCAGTTATTTAAGTGAAACAAATATGGCTCAGATATTCCATCCATGGTTCTTCATCCCTCACACAACCTCATCTCAGCCACAAGTAACCAGACAGATGAGAAAATGCTTCAGGAGCAACTATTTCACAGAAGTAGAAATACAATTATTTCAAATAAGTAAATGTTTAAAGAGCAAAATTGTCCTTATTTCAACTCTGGAATTTGAAATTTTTTTTTATTTTGAGATAATTTTGGACCTCTGGTGAAAGTGAAAGTCACTCAGTTGTGTCTGACTTTTTGTGACCCCATGGACTATACAGTCCTTTGGATTCTCTAGGCCAGGATTCAGGATTGGGTAGCCTTTCCCTTCTCCAGGGGATCTTCCCAAATCAGGGATTGAACCCAGGTCTCCCACACTGCAGGTGGATTCTTTACCAGCTGAGCCACAAGGGAAGCCCAAAAATACTGGAGTGGGTAGCTTATCCCTTTTCCAGGGGATCTCTCTGACCCAGGAATTGAACTGGGGTCTCCTGCATTGCAGGTGGATTCTTTACCAACTGAGCTATCAGGGAAGTCCTTGGACCTTGAGAGGAGTTGCCAAACCATTACAGAGAGTTTCCACATAGAATGACAGTTTCCACTGTCACTCAGCTTCCTCTAATATAAACAGCTCACCTAATTAGGGAATGTTTATCAAAATGAAGAATTCATATTGGTACAATATTGAATTTCAGATTTTATTCTGGTTTCATCAGCTTTCCCACTATTGCTCTTCCTCTAATTCAGTATTTAAGCCAGGATCTCTCACTGCACTCAAGTCTTTCAATCTCCTGAATCTTCTGCATCCACGATACGTCACCATACGTCACCCCTCTTTGCTCATCTCTCTTGACTTTGGCACTGCTGAAGAATACCAGTCCGAAGTGCTGTAGACTGTCTCTCAGTTTGGGTTGGTCTGGTGTTTTTCTCATGATCCAACTAGGATATGGCTTTGGGGATGAAGGACACAGAGGTGATATGTTCCTCCCATCATATCCTTGAGCACCTGTGATATGAACACAACTTAAAGAGTGTGATGTTGGCTTGGTCACCTGGTTAAGGATGTGTCTACAGGTGTCTTCACCTAATGACACTGCTGTTCTCTTTCTGTTCTCTGGTCGCTGGTCACTGGTCACTGAGTTCATCTCCACCTCCTAGGAGGTCACTGAAGTCCATCTCTGCCTCCTAGGAGGATGGAGGAGTTCTGAGAATTTGTTAAATTATCAACATAGATTAAATGACAATAATTGATACATATTTGTGGGGAGATCGTGTGAGGTTATTCAAATATTCTGTTTTGCCTTAAAATCCCATCCATTACTTTTGGCATCTTCAGTGGATGTTGATTACAGCCATTATTGTGATGCTTTAATGTTGATCTCTTATCTCCCTCATTCCTTCTGTATGTTACTGTGATTCTTTTGTCAGCAAGATTTCTTTTCTCTTCTCTTCTTTCTCTCTCCCTCACTTCCACTCTCTTTCCCTCCATTCTTCCTTCCCTCCCTCCCTCTTTTTTATGAGAGGGATTGTTGGGCAATAGGTAAGTATATGTTTGCTTCTATAAGTAACTCTCTAATCTTTCCCATTCTATTGTTTTCCTCTGTTTCTTTGCACTGATCATTGAGGAAGGCTTTCTCATCTCTCTTTGCTACTCTTTGGAACTCTGCATTCAAATGGTTATATCTTTCCTTTTCTCCTTTGCTTTTCACCTCTCTTCTTTTCACAGCTATTTTTAAGGTCTCCTCAGACAACCATTTTGCCTTTTTGCATTTCTTTTTCTTGGGGGTGGTCTTGATCACTGCCTCCTGTACAATATTATGAACCTCCGTCCATAGATCTTCAGGCATTCTGTCTATCGGATCTAATCCCTTGAATCTATTTGTCACTTCCACTGTATAATAGTAAGAAATTTGATTTAGGTCATACCTGAATGGTCTAGTGGCTTTCCCTACTTTCTTCAATTTAAGTCTGAATTTGGCAATAAAGAGTTCATGATCTGAGGATTATAATCAATCTGATTTAGTATTGATCATTTGGTGATATGCATATGTAGTTTCTTCTCTTATATTGTTGGAAGAGGATGCTTGCTATGACCAGTGCATTCTCTTGGCAAAACTCTGTTAGCCTTTGCCCTGCTTCATTTTGTACCCCAAGGCCAAATTTGCTTGTTACTCCAGGTATCTCTTGAGTTCCTACTTTTGCATTCCAGTCCCCTATAATGAAAAGGACTTTTTTTTTTTTTTTTTGGTATTAGTTCTATAAGGTTTTATAGGTCTTCAAAGAACTGTTCAACTTCAGCTTCTTCAGCATTACTGGTCAGGGGATAGACTTGTATTACTATGATGTTGAATGGTTTGTCTTGGAAATAAACAGAGATCATTCTGTCATTTTTGAGCTTGCACCTAAGAGCTGCATTTCAGTCTCCTTTGTTGACTATGAGGGCTACTCCATTTCTTCTAAGGGATTCTTGCCCACAGTATTAGATATAATGATCACCTGAGTTAAATTCACCCATTCCAGTCTGTTTCAGTTCACTGATTTCCTAAAGTGAAGATGTTCATTCTTGCCATTTCCTGTTTGACCACTTCTAATTTACTTTGATTCATGCACCTAACATTCCAGGTTCCTATGCAATATTGCTCTTTCCAGCATTGGACTTTACTTCCATCACCAGTCACATCCACAGTGAGGCACTGGTTTTGCTTTGGCGCCATCTCCTCATTCTTTCTGGAGTTATTTCTCCATTCTTCTCCAGGAGCATATTGGGCACTGAGTTCACCTGTCAGTGTCATGTCTTCTTGCCTTTTCATACCGTTCATGGGGTTCTCAAAGCAAGAATACTGAAGTGGTTTGCCATTCCCTTCTCCAGTGGACCACGTTTTGTCAGAACTCTTCACCATGACTCATCTGTCTTGGTGGCCCTACAAGGCATGGCTCATAGTTTCACTGAGTTAGACAAGGCTGTGGTCCATGTAATCAGTTTGATTAGTTTTCTGTGATTGTGATTTTCATTCTGTCTGCCCTCTCTTCTGACAAATAAGGGAAGAAGCTTATGGAAACTTCCTGATGAGAGACACTGGCTGTGAGGGAAACTGGGTCTTGTTCTGATAGGCAGGACCATGCTCAGTAAATCTTTAATCTAATTTTCTGCTGATAGGCAGGGCAATAACATGGGAAAGACTAGAGATCTCTTCTAGAAAATTAGACATACCAAGGGAACATTTCATGCAAAGATGGGCAAAATAAAGGACAAAAATCATATGAGCCTAATAGAAGCAGAAGATATTAAGAAGAGGTGCAAGAATACACAGAAGAACTATACAAAAAAGATCTTTATGACCCAGATAACCATGATGGTGTGATCTCTCACCTAGAGCCAGACATACTGGAATATGAAGTCAAGTGGGCCTTAGGAAGTATCGAACTTAGGGCCTTAGGAAGGATTGCTACAAACAAAGCTAGTAGAGGTGTTAGAATTCCAGGGGAATTATCTTAAATCCTAAAAGATGATACTGTGAAAGTGCTGCACTCAATATGCCAGCAAATTTGGAAAACTCAGCAGTGGCCACAGGACTGGAAAAGTTCAGTTTATATTCCAATCCCAAAGAAGTGCAATGTCAAAATATGTTCAAACTATCACAAAATTGCACTCATCGCACATGCTAGCAAAGTAATGTGCAAAATTCTCCAAGCCAGGCTTCAACAGTATGTCAACTGTGAACTTTCAGATGTTGAAGCTGGATTTAGAAAAGGCAGAGGAATCAGAGATCAAATTACCAACATCCATTGGATCATTGAAAAAGAAAGAGAGTTCCAGAAAAACATCTACTTCTGCTTTACTGATTATGCTAAAGCCAACAAACTGGAAAATTTTTCAAAAGATGGGAATACCAGACCACCTGACCTGCCTCCTGAGAAATCTGTATGTAGGTCAAGAAGCAGCAGTTAGAACCAGTCGTGGAACAATGGACTGGTTCCAAATTGGGAAAGGAGTATTTCAAGGCTGTATATTGTCACCCTGCTTATTTAACTTATATGCAGAGTACATCATGCAAAATGTTGGGCGGATGAAGCACAAGCTGAAATCAAGTTTGCCAGGAGAAATATCAATAACCTGAGATACGCAGATGATACACCACTCTTATGGCTGAAAGTGAAAAAGAACTAAAAAACCTCTTGATGAAAGTGAAAGAGTTTAGTGAAAAAGTTGGCTCAAAACTAGACATTCAAAAAACAAAGATCATGGCATCCAGTCCCATCATTTCATGGCAAATATATGAGGAAACAATGGAATCAGTGACAGACTTTATTTTTTGGGCTCCAAAATCACCGCAGATGGTGACTGCAGCCATGAAATTAAAAGATGCTTGCTCCTTGGAAGAAAAGCTATGACCAACCTAGACAGCATATTAAAAGGCAGAGGCATTACTTTGCTGACAAAGATCCATCTAGTCAATGCTATGGGTTTTTCCAATAGTCATGTATGGAAGAGCTGGACTATAATAAAGAAAGCTGAGTGCCAAAGGATTGATGCTTTTGAACTGTGGTGTTGGAGAAGACTCTTGAGAATCCCTTGGACTGCAAGGAGATCCAACCAGTCCATTCTGAAGATCAGCCCTGGGATTTCTTTGGAGGGAATGATACTAAAGCTGAAACTCCAGTACTTTGGCCACATCATGTGAAGGACTGACTCATCTGAAAAGACCTGATGCTAGGAAAGATTGAAGGCAGGAGGAGAAGGGGGTGACAGAGGATGAGATAGTTGGATGGCATCACTGGATATGAGTTTGAACAAGCTCTGGGAGTAGGTGATGGACAAGGAAGCCTGGTGTGCCACAGTCCATGAGGTTGCAAAGAGTCAGACATGACTGACTGACTGAAATGATAAGTAACTCTCTCAGATGATTTTTCAAAATGACTGTTTAATTTTGAACTCACAGTAGCAATAAATGTTATTATTGTCTTAGGCCTTCATGATCATTTGGTTTTGTCAGTATTTCTTATCTAACACATTTTAAGAGCATTAGTAATGTGGCTTTAATTTGTATTGCTCTCCAGGAGTTGGTGATGGACAGGGAGGCCTGGCGGTTGTGATTCATGGGGTCTCAAAGAGTCAGACACGACTGAGAGACTGAACTGAACTGAATGATTAAAAATACTGTGTATATTTTCAGGTGTTTATTTTCCATCATCTATCTTATTCTGTGAAATATTTGTTCTTAACGCTTGATCATTTTTAAATTTGAGAAGTCTTCTTTCTTATTGTTGAATTTAAAGAATTTTTTGCATATTCTGGAAGTAAATCTTTTATTAACTGTGATTTTCAAGTTGTATATGTGGTTTATGGCTTGCTATGTGGCTTATCTTTTTATTTTCTTTATTGTGGTGTTTGGCAGAGAAAATATTTTAAATTTTATAATTAATTGCCTATGTCAAAGACTTGGGTTGCTTCCCTGATAGCTCACTGGTAAAGAATCTACCTGCGATGCAGGAGATTCCAGTTCGATTTCTGGTTCAGGAAGATCCACTGGAGAAGGGATAGGCTACCCAATCCAGTGTTCTTGGGCTTCTCTGATGGCTCACCTGGTAAAAAATCCACCTGCAATGTGAGATACCTGTGTTCGATCCCTGGGTTGGGAAGATCCCCTGGAGAAGGGAAAGGCTACCCACTCCAGTATTCTGGCCTGGAGAATTCCATGGACTATATAGTCAATGGGGTCACAGAGAGTCAGGCACAACTGAGCAACTTTCACTGTGCCAGGTGACATTAGTGGTAAGGAATCTGCCTGCCAATGCAGGAGACTTAAGAGATTCAGATTCCATCCTGGATTGGAAAGATCCCCTGAAGGAGGACATGGCAACCCATGCCAGTATTCTTGTCGGGAGAATCTATGGACAGAGGAGGATGGCAGGCTATATTCCTTGGGGTTGAAAATAGTCAGAGATGACTGAAGTGACTTAGCAGGCATGCACTTCAAAGACTTATTTTATGGATCATATTTTTGATGTCATGTCTGAAAACTCATCTTCACACTCAATGTCATACACATTGTCCCTTATGTGTTCTAAGTTGTATGGTTTTATATTCTACATTTAAGTCTATGATGCATGAGTTAATTTTTATATCAATACAAGGTGTCAGGTTTCTGACCTTCATTTTTTTCTTTTTACATTGGAATGTTTAATTATCTCAACAATATTTGTTAAAACCAGGAGTCTTTCTTCATTAATTTGTCTTTACCTCTTTGCCAAAACTCTCTTTCTGGGCTATTTTTTTTTAAATTTATCTATATGTCTATCTTTTCACTTGTACTTCATTATCTTGATTACTGTACTGATAAGTCCACCTGATGCAATGAGCTGACTCATTGGAAAAGACCCTGATGCTGGGAAAGATTGAAGGCGAGAAGAGAAGGGAATGACAGAGGATGAGATGGTTGGATGGCATCACCTACTCAATGGAAATGAGTTTGAGAAAACTCCAGGAGTTGGTGATGGACAGGGAGGCCTGGTGTGCTGCAGTCCATGGGGTCACAAAGACTTGAACCTGGCTGAGCAAGTGAGCTGACAGGCAGTCTTGATTTTGGGTAATGTGAATCCTCCAGCTCTGTTCTTTTCCAGAATGGTTTTGATCTTGCAAGTTTTTAGTATTTCCATATACATTTTAAAATTAACTTGTTGTTATCTACAGAAAGAAAAAGTTTGCCAAGCTTTTGAGATATTGATTGTGTGTTTGAGTTAAATTTATTGGTCAAATGAAGGAGAACTCAAATGTTAACAATGTTGAGTCTTCTCATAAATGAACATGATTTATCTCTTCATTAGTTTAGATATTTTTAAATAATTTTTTTTCCTCAGAGTTTTTCAGTTTTCAGCAAACAAATCATTCTGCTTGCTTTAGGCTAGCTTTGCTGTTTACAGTTTCTTAAGGTGGAGTATTAGGTTACTGATTTCAATATTTTTCTTTTCTAATATGAACGTTTAAGACTATAAATTTCTCACTAAGCACTGCTTTAGCTGCCTTGCACAGATTATAATATGATTTGTTTTTTCATTTTCATTAAGTTCAAGGTACTTTTATGGATTCTAGTTTTTTTTTTTTTTTAGTATTATGATTTCTGGCTTAATTCCTTAAGTCCATTTAAATAATCTCTATTATTTTAATTTGCTGAGAGATGCGTTACAAAACAAAATATAATTTATCTTGGTGAATGTACCACATGCGCTTAAACTATAATCTGTTTTAAAGTGTATTTATTTTATGTATTTTCCTAATATCAATTAGTAAAAACAAAGGTCCATCTAGTCAAGGCTATGTTTTTTCCAGTAGTCATTTATGGATGTGAGAGTTGGACTATAAAGAAAGCTGAGAGCCGAAGAATTGATGCTTTTGAACTGTGGTATTAGAAAAGACTGAGAGTCCCTTGGACTGCAAGGAGATCCAAGCAGTCCATCCTAAAGGAGATCAGTCCTGGGTGATCATTGGAAGGACTGATGTTGAAGCTGAAACTCCAATATTTTGGCCACCTGATGCGAACAGCTGACTCATTTGAAAAGACCCTGATGCTGCGAAAGATACATGTGTGTGTGTTAAGTCATTTCAGTCATGTCTGCATGCATAAAGGCATAAATAAAAGCAAAAGAATGAGGAAAGACACACCACACATATACTAAATAAAATAAAGCTTAGGTTAGCTGTAGTAATCTCATATAACTTAGGGTTTAGAATAAAATGATTAATCAGAGATAAAGTAACAATTCAGTTCAGTCAGTCATGTCTGACTTTTCGACCCCATGAATCGCAGCACGCCAGGCCTCCCTGTCCATCACTAACTCCCCGAGTTCACTCAGACTCATGTCCATCGAGTCAGTGATGCCATCCAGCCATCTCATCCTCGGTTGTCCCCTTCTCCTCCTGCCCCCAATCCCTCCCAGCATCAGAGTCTTTTCCAATGAGTCAACTCTTCGCATGAGGTGGCCAGAGTACTAGAGTTTCAACTTTAGCATCATTTCTTCCAAAGAAATCCCAGGGTTGATCTCCTTCAGAATGGAATGGTTGGATCTCCTTGCAGTCCAAGGGACTCTCAAGAGTCTTCTCCAACACCACAGTTCAAAAGCATCAATTCTTCTGTGCTCAGCCTTCTTCACAGTCCAACTCTCACATCCATACATGACCACTGGAAAAACCATAGCCTTGACTAGATGGACCTTTGTTGGCAAAGTAACGTCTCTGCTTTTGAATATGCTATCTAGGTTGGTCATAATTTTCTTCCAAGGAGTAAGTGTCTTTCAATTTCATGGCTGCAGTCACCATCTGCAGTGATTTTGAAGCCCAGAAAAATAAAGTCTGACACTGTTTCCACTGTTTCCCCATCTATTTCCCATGAAGTGATGGGACTGGATGCCATGATCTTCGTTTTCTGAATGTTGAGCTTTAAGTCAACTTTTTCAGTCTCCTCTTTCACTTTCATCAAGAGGCTTTTTAGTTCCTCTTCACTTTCTGCCATAAGGGTGGTGTCATCTGCATATGTGAGGTTATTGATATTTCTCCTGGCAATCTTGATTCCAGCTTGTGTTTCTTCCAGTCCAGCGTTTCTCATGCTGTACTCTGCATAGAAGTTAAATAATCAGGGTGACAATATACAGACTTGACGTGCTCCTTTTCCTATTTGGAACCAGTCTGTTGTTCCATGTCCAGTTCTAACTGTTGCTTCCTGACCTGCATACAGATTTCTCAAGAGGCAGGTCAGGTGGTCTGGTATTCCCATCTCTTTCAGAATTTTCCACAGTTTACTGTGATCCACACAGTCAAAGGCTTTGGCATAGTCAATAAAGCAGAAATAGATGTTTTTCTGGAACTCTCTTGCTTTTTCCATGATCCAGCGGATGTTGGCAATTTGATCTCTGGTTCCTCTGCCTTTTCTAAAACCAGCTTGAACATCAGGGAGTTCACGGTTCACGTATTGCTGAAGTCTGGCTTGGAGAATTTTGAGCATTACTTTACTAGCATGTGAGATGAGTGCAATTGTGCGGTAGTTTGAGCATTCTTTGGCATTGCCTTTCTTTGGAATTGGAATGAAAACTGACCTTTTCCAGTCCTGTGGCCACTGCTGAGTTTTCCAGATTTGCTGGCATATTGAGTGCAGCACTTTCACAGCATCATCTTTCAGGATTTGAAACAGCTCAACTGGAATTCCATCACCTCCACTAGCTTTGTTCGTAGTGATGCTTTCTAAGGCCCACTTGACTTCACATTCCAAGATGTCTGGCTCTAGATTAGTCAACACATCATCATGATTATCTGGGTCATGAAGATCTTTTTTGTACAGTTCTTCCGTGTATTCTTGCCACCTCTTCTTAATATCTTCTGCTTCTGTTAGGTCCAGACCATTTCTGTCCTTTATCGAGCCCATCTTTGCATGAAATGTTCCCTTGGTATCTCTAATTTTCTTGAAGAGATCTCTAGTCTTTCCCATTCTGTTCTTTTCCTCTATTTCTTTGCATTGATCGCTGAAGAAGGCTTTCTTATCTCTTCTTGCTATTCTTTGGAACTCTGCATTCAGATGCTTATATCTTTCCTTTTCTCCTTTGCTTTTTGCTTCTCTTCTTTTCACAGCTATTTGTAAGGCCTCCCCAGACAGCCATTTTGCTTTTTTGCATTTCTTTTCCATGGGGATGGTCTTGATCCCTGTCTCCTGTACAATGTCACGAACCTCATTCCATAGTTCATCAGGCACTCTATCTATCAGATCTAGACCCTTAAATCTATTTCTCACTTCCACTGTATAATCATAAGGGATTTGATTTAGGTCATACCTGAATGGTCTAGTGGTTTTCCCTACTTTCTTCAATTTCAGTCTGAATTTGGTAATAAGGAGTTCATGATCTGAGCCACAGTCAGCTCCTGGTCTTGTTTCTGTTGACTGTATAGAGCTTCTCCATTTTTGGCTGCAAAGAATATAATCAATCTGATTTCGGTGTTGATCATCTGGTGATGTCCATGTATAGAATCTTCTCGTGTTGTTGGAAGAGGGTGTTTTCTATGACCATTGCATTTTTCTTGGCAAAATTCTATTAGTCTTTGTCCTGCTTCATTCCACATTCCAAGGCCAAATTTGCCTGTTACTCCAGGTGTTTCTTGACTTCCTACTTTTGCATTCCAGTCCCCTATAATGAAAAGGACATCTTTTTTGGGTGTTAGTTCTAAGGTCTTTTAGGTCTTCATAGAACCATTCATCTTCAGTTCTTCAGCGTTACTGGTTGGATTACTGTGATATTGAATGGTTTGCCTTGGAGACAAACAGAGATCATTCTGTCATTTTTGAGGTTGCATCCAACTACTGCATTTCGGACTCTTTTGTTGACCATGATGGCTACTCCATTTCTTCTGAGGGATTCTTGCCTGCAGTAGTAGATATAATGGTCATCTGAGTTAAATTCACCCATTCCAGTCCATTTTAGTTCACTGATTCCTAGAATGTCGATGTTCACGCTTGACATCTCCTGTTTGACCACTTCCAATTTGCCTTGATTCATAGACCTGACATTCCAGGTTCCTATGCAATATTCCTCTTTATAGCATTGGACCTTGCTTCTATCACCAATCACATCCACAGCTGGATATTGTTTTCTTCTTTGGCTCCATCCCTTCATTCTTTCTGGAGTTATTTCTCCACTGATCTCCAGTAGCATGTTGGGCACCTATTGACCTGGGTAGTTTCTCTTTTAGAATCCTATCATTTTTCCTTTCCATACTGTTCATAGGGTTCTCAAGTCAGGAATATTGAAGTGGTTAGCCTTTCCTTTGTCCAGTGGATCACATTCTGTCAGATATTTCCACCATGACCAGCCCGTCCTGGGTGGCTCCACATGGCATGGCTTAGTTTCATTGAGTTAGACAAGGCTGTGGTCCTAGTGTGATTAGATTGCCTAGTTTCCTGTGAGTATGGTTTCAGTGTGTCTGCCCTCTGGTGCCCTCTTGCAACACCTACCATCTTACTTGGGTTTCTCTTACCTTGGGGTATCTCTTCACAGCTGCTCCAGCAAAGCGCAGCTGCTGCTCCTTACCTTGGAGTAACAATTAAGTGTCTGTTATTCAAAAAGATAATAATCTTAAACATCTATGCACCAAATAAGAGAACTTCAAAACAGCATAAGGCAAAAATGTGTTGTTCTGAAAGGAGATATACACAATTCACAATTATACTTTGAAATTTAACATACTCTTCTAAGTATCTCATACAAGCATGGGCAAAAATTAGTAAATATATACATAACCTGAATATATTATCAATCAACTTAACATAATTGATATTCAGTTCAGTTCAGTCACTCAGTCGTGTCCAGATCTTTGTGACCGCATGAACCATAGCACGCCAGGCCTCCCTGTCCATCACCAACTCCCGGAGTCCACCCAAACCCACCCAAACCCATGCGTGTTAAGTCACTTTAGTCATGTCTGTGGAGAAGGCAATGGCAACCCACTCCAGTACTTTTGCCTGGAAAATCCCATGGGCAGAGGAGCCTGGTGGGCTGCAGTCCATGGGATCACGAAGGGTCAGACATGACTGAGCGACTTCACTTTCACTTTACACTTTCATGCATTGGAGAAGGAAATGGCAACCCACCTCAGTGTTCTTGCCTGGAGAATCCCAGGAATGGCAGAGCCTGGTGGGGTCGCACAGAGCTGGACACAACAGAAGTGACTTAGCAGCAGCAGCAGCAGCAGCAGCAGTAGCCGTGTTTGACTCTGCAGTCCACCAGGCTCCTCAGTCCATGGGATTCTCCGTACAAGAAAATTGGAGTGGGTTGCCATGCCCTCCTCCAGGGGATTTTCCCAATCCAGGGTCAAACCTGCATCTCGTAAGTCTCTTGCATCAGCAGGCAGTTTCTTTACCACTAGTGGCACCTGGGAAGCCCATATGCCTTTATATTTAATGTGAGTTTCTTGCAGATGCCGTGCAGATAACTTTAAAAAAATCTATTCTAACAGCCTATTTTTTAATTAGTGTGTTTATTCATAATGTTCATGTTGCAGGTGCTTATTGGTATGATTGGATTAATCCCATCTCACAAGCTGCTTCATATTTGTTCCATAGTCATTTTTTTTTCTGTTTCCATTTTTTTTCTACCTTGTCTAGGTTTAATTGAGCATTTTATAAGGTTTCATTTTATCTCCTCAGTTGACTTATGATTTAGTCTTTTAAATAAATCATTACAAAAAATTATGCTATAATGGTTACCTTAGAGTTAAAAGTACTCGAACTTAAATTTTGCTTGGAGGTAGTAATGTCATGTATAGAAAAAGTTCTATGTACAGATATATTAATATTTTACATTGTTTTTTTTAATAGAAGATATTTAAAAATTCTCTAAATGTCCAATCACATGTTAAAAGTTGAATCAGTTGTAGTATATCCTTTGGTGTATTACAAAATTAATTATGCATCAGTTAGAAGGCTGTATCTAAACAAAAGTGTGTGAAACTTCAGACATAGACAAAAACATATAGGTTAAAACTCTGGTCTACTTACCAATTATGGTAACTCAATATTGTTGTCTGTACAGTCAAATAATGGCACACTGTCTCACTGGTTTACTGGTGGAGACCAAGAAAATCACTTACAAAAATGCCTACACACAATGGTGGCACAGAGACTGGAGAGAACATGCATTAATTAGCTTCTTTTCCATGTGAAATGCTTGTGGACTGGAAAAAAAAGTGTTGATAAGTCTTTGGTTTGAAACTTAGCTCTTTGTGTGCATGGTCAGTTGTGTCTGACTCTTTGCAATCCCTTGGACTGTAGCCTGCCAGGCAATTCTGTCCTTGGGATTTTCTAGGCAAGAATACTAGAGTAGCTGGTCATTTCCTTCTCCAGGGGATCTTCCCGATCCAGAGATGAAACTTGTGTCTCCTGTATTGGCAGGTGAGTTCTTTACCACTGAGCAACCTGGAAAGCCTGAAACTTATCTCTACCTCTTATTAATTATACAATCTTGGTTGAGCTCTTATATCTTTCTGTGAGTTATTTCATCTGTGTGGAAGCAAGCCACCTATGCACAAGGTTGTTGAGAAGACTAAGTGAGATCATAAAGGGCTTGACATAAGATTGGGTACAGAACAGAAGCTAAATTAGTTTATCTCTTTTTTCCTTTCTTTAGGGCACAGGTTCTGTAGGTATTGATCACAAACACAAGGAGACAAGACAATAATGACTTTTGTTGATTGAATTAAAAATAATAAACACCACTGTTTATTGAGGGTTTGTTGTTTGCTATGTTCTTGGTTGTATATAAGAATTTCATCACTACAAAGAAACAAAAACAAGCTTTTCTAAGTAGAAAATGATAGTACTAGAGTTTGGGCAGTAATCTAAGACTCAGTCCTTTCAAGATTTAGGATAGTTTATTTCAATAAATTGCATTCACTGAGAACTTTCAAAATCCATAATGAAAGTCATTTCTCCACATGGAGAGAAGTAGAGGATAAGATGCTTTGGTTTGAGGTTGTGAACAACAGTTTAGATGAATGAAGCAAGACTGGTCCTCTTTCATGAGCACAGCCTGTAAAGAAATGTGGCCTTTTTTTTTTTAATTACAAAACTAAGGAGGTTTCTAACTTTCACTTACTTATTCCAATGACTTAGCTTTGTCACATCTTCTCTTTTTCTTACACCTTTGGTTTAATGGAAAAGATAGTGTCTAAAATGAAGACAAAAGAGTACATTCTGTACTGCCCAATTAATAAAAAATTCTAGAAAGGAAAACTAGCTTATAATGACAGAAAACGGGTCACTGTTTGCCTGAGGATGGAGGTGGTGAGAGTGAGATGAGGTGGTGGTGAGGCATGAGATGGAGGAGAAATTACAAAAGGACATGTGAAAATTTTAAGAGAACATGGATGCATTCTCTGTGATGAAGCAACACTTAGAACTGAACATAGAACAACAGACCTATTCAAAATTGGGAAAGGAGTATGTCAAGGCTATATATTGTCACCCTGCTTATTTAACTTCCATGCAGAGTACATCATGTAAAAAGCTGGAACTGCTGGGAGAAATATCAGCAGCCTCAGATATGCATGATACCACTTTAAAAGCAGAAAGCAAAGAGGAACCTAAAGAGCCTCTTGATGAAGAAGAAAGAGGAGAGTGAAAAAAACTGACTTAAAACTCAATATTCAAAAAACTAAGATCATGGCATCTGGTCCCATCACTTAATTGCAAATAGAAGGGGAAAAAGTGAAAGCAGTAACAGATTTTATTTTCTAGGGTTCCAGAATCACAGTGGATGGTGACTATAGCAATGAAATAAAAAAAACTTGCTCCTGGGAAGGAAAGAAGTGAAAGTGCAAGTCACTCAGTCGTGTCCGACTCTTTGTGACCTCATGACCTATATAGTCCATGGAATTCTCCAGGCCAGAATACTAGAATGAGTCACCTTTCCCTTCTCAGGGGATCTTCCCAACCCAGAAATCAAACTCGTGTCCCCCCATTGCAGACAGATTCTTTACCAGCTGAGCCACAAGAGGAGCCCAAGAATACTGGGGTAGGTAGCCTATCCCTTCTTCAGTGGATCTTCCCAACTGAGGAATCGAACCGGGGTCTCTTGCATTGCAGGGAGATTCTTTACCAACTGAGCTATAAGAAAGCCATGATAAACCTAGACATCACATAAAAAAGCAGAACCATCTCTTTGCCAAACAAACATCCCTATAGTTAAAACTATGGTTTTCCCAATAGTCATGTAAGGATGTTACAGTTGAACCATAAAGAAAGCTGCTCCTGCTGCTGCTAAGTCACTTAAGTCATGTCCAACTCTGTGCGACCCCATAGATGGCAGCCCACCAGGCTCCCCCGTCCCTGGGATTCTCCAGGCAAGAACACTGGAGTGGGTTGCCATTTCCTTCTCCAATGCATGAAAGTGAAAAGTGAAAGTGAAGTCACTCAGTCATGTCTGACCCTTGGTGACCCCATGGACTGTAGCCTTCCAGGCTCCTCCATCCATGGGATTTTCCATGCAAGAATACTTGAGTGGGGTGCCATTGCCTTCTCTGAAAGAAAGCTGAGCACTGAAGAATTGATGCTTTTGAATTGTGGTGCTGGAGAAGACTTTTGAGAGTTCCTTGAACTGAAAGGAGGTCAAACTAGACAATCCTAAAGGAAATGAACCCTCAGTAGTCATTGGAAGGACTGATGCTAAAGCTGAAGCTCCAATACTTTGGCCATCTGATGTGAAAAGCCAACTTATTAGAAAAGACCCTGATGCTGGGAAAGATTGAGAGCAAAAGGAGAAGAGGGTGACAGAGGATGAGATGATTGGATGGCATTATCATTCAATCGACATGAACTTGGGCAAACTCTGGGAGAGAGAGAGGGACAGGGAGGCCCGGCATTCTGCAGTCCATGGGGTGGTAAAGAGCCGGACATGACTTAGCGACTGAACAGCAGCAAAGAATTCCATAGTCATCCAGAATGGTGGAATCCAAGCAAAATAACTGTTTCTCTGCCTTTCTAATCGCTGTGCCATCAGTGCTGATTCTGAATGTGCTGCTGACTGCTTTCCTCAAGAGTGTGTGGTCTCCAGGGACTGTCACGTGCATGGCACTCAAATCAAACTCGAAAGATTTCTATGTCTTACAAATTGACTCCAGAAACTAGAGCTGTAGCAGAATCCTCCAACCACAGAACCATACTATTTGGGTGAAAGAGTATTTTATCACTTTTAAAATTGCCTGAAAATAGTGACAGTAATAACCAGACTGACTTTTATTCAGCTTTATTGTTTTCTTAAAGTTTTCTCCAGGCAATGCCTCCTTTATCTCCTATGTGCAGGCAGGGGAATTCCCGCTGCCCTGCCCTTGATATAATTTTGCACTTGGTCCATTTTCATATAATTTCATTTTGCTGGAACCCAGTGATATTAGAGACCTCACAGTTCTGACTTTCTACTCCTCTGCCACTGGATAAGCAGGAACCTTCAACTCTAGGACCACTGGTGACTTGAAAATCAACGTTTCTGTTCACAGAGAAAGGCTCACCTTTACACCTGTAATTAGGAGTTTCCTAAGCACCCCTAACTAGAGAGTGAAGCATCCTTGCCTTGGCTTTCTTCTAGCAATGGTTCAGATTAAGCAGAGGTGGACTGAATATTGACTTTGCAAACTTTACCTCTATTAACAAAGGTTTATTACAATCTCTGAAGAAGAAGGGCACTGATATTTATTGACTACCTACTGTGTTTCACAGACTGTCATTCTCTTTTTATGAGAGTAAGTGAAGGCTTGGTTTTCAAAGACTCCCTGGTTAAGAACAAAAGAAATGGTACAGATGTCCAGATTCCATGCTGCCTTGACCGCAGTGGAGCTCATCCACATTTATAACAATGGCCAGGCTTGGGTGAAACCACGCAGCCAGCACAGTTCAGCCCAAAGCTGCCCCTGGAAACAGCTCTGCTGGCTTCAGGGTGGAGTGCAAAGTGTCGATTTAATCTACAAAGCAGCTCTCCTGCTCTAGGCTAGAGGAGCCACCCCACCCAGCGGGAGAGGCGCCAGGGCCCCATTACTCAGACTCATCCTCCCTGAGAAGTGGAGTCAACAGTTGGCCCCACCAGGCATGTGGGCAGCATTGCCCAGGCCCTGTGGGTCATCCCGACACACCCCAGGGAATGCACATGTCTTCTGGTGATCTCGCTCATGGAGCTCAGAAGGGATTTTGTGTGTGTGTGGGTTTCCCAGGGAATTATGGATCCAGGCACATTTTTCACTGCCTGGATACGTGTGTCTTTCTGTTAGTCTAAGACTCTACCTGGTAAGGACAGACATCATGCCACCCAGTGCCTTGATTTCATCTGTGTCCCTGTACTGAATGACATGGCTCATTTTCTCAAAAAAAAAAAAAAAGAAAAGAAAGAAAGAAATGATTAATTTTTTTCTTAAATGTGTTCTCTGAGAACTCATTTTGAACTGATCTGAGAATAGATACTAACCACCATCACCACTGCCCCCACCCCTGGCTTGTTCATCCCTTCAGCAAAGCTGACAGGTTATTTTCAGTATCATTTGTAACCATTCACATTAAAATTTGATGTGGTGATATACAAATAGTTTTAGGGAACATTGAATCAACCCGTCATGCCCCAGGGGTACAAAATCTGAAAATAACTACTGAATTCCTGAACACAGAACAAACAGTGTCTGACTTGATCAGCATTGAGGAGTACCAGCTCTTCCTGGAGAGGAACACCCCTGTCCTTAACTCACAGGGACTCCCTTATCCTCTGTAAGAGGGGCTTATTGCCCAGGCCATGCTGGGACCTGCACAGACAGGCCCACTTCTCCACCACGAGGCTGCCTCAGACCTACACTGCACTGCCAGCCAGGAGGGCTAGGATGGGAGTGTCATTGGGTTTTTCTTGCTCCTGAGTGTCTGTTCATGTTCTAATATTTATTTATAGCATTACCAATTTGATTTCTGAAACTCTTGAGTTTCAAATTTGGGCTGGAGTTTGAAAATTAAACAGCCTCATAAATTAATATACACACACTACTATATAGAAAATAAATAACCAACAAGGACCTACTGTACAGTACAAGAAACTGTACTCAATATTTTGTAATAACCTATAAGTGAAAAGAACCTAAAAAAAGAATATATATATTTTCAGTTCAGTTCAGTGGATCAGTCATGTCCGACTCTTCGAGACCCATGGACTACACGCCAGGCCTCCTTGTCCATCATCACCACCCAGAGCTTGCTCAAACTCATGTCCATACAGTCAGTGATGCCATTCCACCATCTCATCCTCTGTTGTCCCTTTCTCCTCCTGACTTCAATCTTTCCCAGTATCAGGGTCTTTCCCAATGAGTCAGTTTTTCGCATCAGATGGCCAAAGTATTGGAGCTTCAGCATCAGTTATATATATATATATAAGAGTCAGACACTTACTGAGTGACTTCACTTCCACTTTTCACTCATGCATTGGAGAAGGAAATGGCAACCCACTCCAGTGTTCTTACCTGGAGAATCCCAGGGACGAGGGAGCCTGGTGGGCTGCCATCTGTGGGGTCACAGAGTCGGACACGACTGAAGAGACTTAGCAGCAGCAGCATGTATATATATATATATATGTGTGTATATATATATATATACACACACATAAACATATACACATATATATAGTTGCTAAATAGTGTCTAACTCTTTGCAACTCCATGGAGTATAGCCCACAAAACTCCTCTGTCCATGGGATTTCCCAGGCAAGAATGCTAAGGTGGGTTGCCATTTCCTCCTCCAGGGGATCTTCCTGGGTCAAACCTGGGTCTCCTTCACTGCGGGCAGATTCCTTACCGACTGAGCTGCCAGGTTAGCCCCATACATATATATCTATACACACACACAACACACGCACACACACACCTGAATCACTTTGTTGTAACTGGAAACTAACACAATATTGTAAATCAACTACACTTCCATAAAACATTTAAAAAAGTGAATAAAATGATAAAGTAATAAAAGATGCATCTTATATTCATTCTGGCAACTCAATTATTATAGACAAAAGAACACTAAAAAAATAAAAACACTTTCATTCTGTTTAAAATTTTTCTTATCTCTAATCATTTGAAAAGAAAGCCTTATTTAAATCAGAAAGTTAGTTCCAGGTAACTTTACTTACAAGCTATGTTCATTTCTTAATGGCACCCTTATAAACTTATACAAAAAACTTCTGGGAAGTTCTCTAAAAGCAAATGATTGTTTTTTTTTGTTTGTTTATTTTTGATAAATAGGTTTGGAAAAATTATCTGTTCTCTGGGGAGGTGTGTGTTTCTTATTTATTATTCTCTCATTTTACTTGATGTAGTTTTATATTCTACCCTCAAAAGTCCATTTTAAAAGATATTATTTTTCACAAAAATATTTATTTCAAGTAAAAATTCAAATGCTATAAAATGCTATCCTGATGCAAGTGTGTTTCCTCTCTGCTCGCTACACTGGGTTCTGAGTTTTCCCATCATTGCCCCTGCTTCCTCTGAGCCCATCAGTCCAGACATGACTATGCAAGCCTTGCCATGACTAAGTGAAATGCCCTGCTCCATTTTTTATTTTAACATCCATGGGAGCAGAAGGTTGACACATTTTCTCATTTAGCTCCTTTCATGGGATAATTCTAGGAGACATTTTGTTTCATCACTTGGAGACTATTTTAATGATTATATTGTGTTTCTTTATTTCAGTGAGCCTTAATTTATTTAACCATTATTTATAAACTCTGCAGAGTTTATATATTTAGGCTGCTTTCCAGGCATTTCCTACCACACAGAATTCTACTTCAAATGCATGTTATCTCTCTGTGCATGTAGAGTATGTATGTGTCCATAAAAGTCCTTAAAATTGAGATGTTTCAGACAAAGGGAATCATGTATATTTCTGCATGGCTATAATATAAGACCTAGAGGAAATGCCAATGTTGCCCAACTGAAGACAAAAAGGTATACTGTGTACTCTCACCTACTAAGCATTTATATCCAAGATTCTTATTTTCTAATGGGAGAAATATCAATAACCTCAGATATGCAGATAACACCACTCTTATGGCAGAAAGTGAAGAACTAAAGAGCCTCTTGATGAAAGTGAAAGAAGAGAGTGAAAAAGTTGGCTTAAAGCTCAACGTTCAGAAAACTAAGATCGTGGCATCCAGTCCCATCACTTCATGGCAAATAGGTGGGGAAACAGTGGAAACAGTGGCTGACTTTATTTTTTTTTTGAGGGGTGGGGCTTCCAAAATCACTGCAGATGGTGATTATAGCCATGAAATTAAAAAAAAAATGCTTATCCTTGGAAGAAAAGTTATGACCAACCTAGACAGCGTATTAAAAAGCAGAGACATTACTTTGCCAACAAAGGTCTGTCTAGTCAAGGCTATGGTTTTTCCAGGGGTCATGTATGGATGTAAAAGTTGGACTATAAAGGAAGCTGAGTGCCAAATAATTGATGCTTTTGAACTGTGGTGTTGGAGAAGACTTGAGAGTCCCTTGGACTGCAAGGAGATCCAACCAGTCCATCCTAAAGGAGATCAGGTCTGGGTGTTCATTGGAAGGACTGATGTTGAAGCTGAAACTCCAATATTTTGGCCACCTGATGTGAAGAGCTGACTCATTTGAAAAGACCCTGATGCTGGGAAGGATTGAAGGCAGGAGGAGAAGGGGATGACAGAGGATGAGATAGTTGGATGGCATCACTGACTCAATGGACATGAGGTTGGGTAAACTCTGGGAATTGGTGGTGGACAGGGAAGCCTAGCATGCTGTGGTTCATGGGGTCACAAAGAGTCCGACATGACTGAGCAACTGAATTGAACTAAATGACTTCAAAAGTAAAACACATTACCAAGTGTGATGGTGTCTATAACTTGGAGGAAAAGTGTGCTATTTTGCTTTTTTTATAATTTCTTAATTATAAGCAAGTTTGGGTCATTTTGTAAAACTTTAAGTGGTCTTTGGGTTTCCCTTTCTGTGAATGTTCTTTGCTCATTTTCCTCATTCTTGTCCCTCATCTTTGAATATTTGTAATGACACATCTACATGCAAACAGACATTCTCCCTCGCTCCCCTGTCTTTATTTTACATTATGAAACTGTACATTTAAAAAATCCTTGCACTGTGTTAGAAGCAATGCGGGTCCAGGGCATGCTTGACATACATAACACAGTGACTCACTCCTGCCTCATTCAACCATTTCAAGTTTGTAAAGGTTATATTTAAAAAAGCCAAACTTGTAGTCCTGGTTAAACACAATGACAAACAAAAAGGTGCTCTAGAGGGAAGGTGGTGAGCTGGACTGAAACCCCAGGACAGTAGGAAGAGTACCATGGCAGGGTGTCTGGTACACGCCCCGCCCCCCGCAACTTGATAGAGGTTTAACCTCTCCACCCTAGCAACAGAAGGTGGCCCAAATGGGTGCATCTCTCACCTGGACTGATGGGAGACTCCCTAAGAACATCCAATAATCCAGACATCACCCCAAGGCAGACTGATGGGGAGCCCTGAAGCCAGGGGTTCTCTCCTTCCTTCCTAGGTCCAAAGTTCCCCTTTTCTACCTTGAGACACCAGTGTGGGTGAAGAGGAAAGGTTAAAATTTTACATAACCTCCTGCTCTTTCTACCTCTGTAACTCAGCTTGCTCCTTGCAAAGTCTGGATCATGTAGGTCTCAGAAAGCGGGGACTCACAATGGTAGGAACTGGAACTTATCTCACTCACCCTTGTCCTGCTCTTTGCAATCGCCAGCCCCTGAAAACCCACAAACCCACTTAATTATGCCTGTCTGTGTATAAAAGCTCTGTAACCCCTTTGTTCAGGGCTCAGAGCTTGGAGTGTTAACTCCTCTGGGCCCACCAGCGTAATAAACCTGAGTTATCCAACTCTTCAAGTGTGGTGCTTGGTTTCTTGATTACTGGTTTCTGCACATGGGCAGATGAGAAAAAGGTCTCATTCCCAGCAAGCAGCCTGGTCCAAGGAATCTTTGTCCTCCAGCCCAAGTCCCGTACATTGCTCTGACAGGAGTGGCCACTTGGTAGAATCCTATTATACACTTTCCTCCTGGATCGCCAGCTTGTGGCTAACCCTTCTCCTTCTCAGGCATCACAAGAAGGTGAGGAGGAAATCTAGCAGCATCAGATAAACAAAGGACAACAACTAACCCAGAAAGTCTCTGCAAATTAAACTTCCATTAGAATTTCAGCCTGCAAAGGAGGCCAAGAACTGCACACTAAACCTAACCAGGGTGGCTGCCTGCAAAAATGAAAGATTAAATAGGACCCAGAGTCTGCTTATATAATAGACAAAATATGCAGGATACAACAAACATTACCAAGAACCAAGAAAATCACAGAATGAGTGAGATAAAAACAATCTATTGACACCCACACCAAAATGAATCAGTCATTGGAATTGTCTGGTAAGAGCTGTAAAGCAAGCATCAGAGAAATGCTACAGTGATCTATTGGAAATTTCATTGAAAAATAAATTTTTAAAATAGAAAATCTCAGCAAAGAAATGGAAGTTTTTAAAAAGCAAACAACAGCAACAACAAAGAACCAATTATTGGATGGGCTCAAGAGTAGAGTAGAAACAACTAAGGATAAAGTTGATAAATTTGGGGATGGATCAATAGAATTCAACTGACCTGAACAGTTGAGAGTAAATAGGCTGGAAAAAGTGAACAAAGCCTCAGGGTTCCCTGAGATAATAACAGAGACTGAGCATTCAAGTTGAAGGAGTCTTAGAAGCAGAAGGGGAGAGACTGGGACATAAAGAGAATTTAAACAGATGTTGAGTGAAAGCCGCCCAAATTTGATGAACAGCACTAACACACAGATTCAAGAAGCTGAACAAATCCCAAGTAGGATAAACCCCAACACATCCATGAATCCATCATAAATAAACTTTTGAAAATCATAGGCAAAGAAAGACATCTTGAAGGAGCATAGAGAGAGAATGCAATACTATAGGGGACTCTAACCCACATGGCAATGGCTCTCTTCTCTGAAATCACAAGGGCCAGAAATGAGCTGAACACTTTTCATGGGTTGAAAGAAAAGAATTGTCAGCCATAAATTCTATACCCAGTGAGACTAGTGTTCAGGAATGATGGGGAAATAAAAGACATTCTCAGATGAAGGAAAAGCGAGAGACTGTGTGGCAGACCTACTCCGAAAGATTGTCTGAGAGAAGCTCTTCAGTCAGAAAGGTGAGGACAAAAGAATCTTGGAGGATGAAGAAGAAAGAAAGGACAATGGGACATTTAAGAATATAGTTACATACAATAGGTTAGCATTTTCTCATGCTGCCGCTTTTTTTTTTTTCCGATGACTTAAATAATAATCATCACACTAGCTGATACTCAGGACAATGATATTTAAAAGTGGGGAAGATAAAGGGACCTAATGGAAACAGGGTTTCCAATTTGACTTGAAATGATAAAGAGTTGATAACTATAGACTGCCATGAGTCTGTTATAAGCATATTGTAATACTCAGAACAACCGCTATAAAGACTACACAGAGAGAGATACATGCAAAAAAACTATCAATAAATCAAAGTGCTTTTCTATAAAATATTCAAGAAATCTAAAGGGAAGCAAGAATCAAAGAATGGAGGGGTGTGACCAGAATAAATGAGCAGAAAACAATGAATAAATAAATGAACAACAAATAAATGAACAGTCTAATAATAAAATGATAGACTTAAAAACTAACAAATTGGATAAAAAGTGACCCAACTATATGTTATTTACAAGAAATTATGTTTCAATTCAAGAACATAGGTTGTGAAAATAAAAAGATGGAGAATATATTCCATGCAAATGCTGAAGTGATATTAATATTTGGTAAAGTGGACTTCAGAGCAAATAATATAAGTAAAAGAAAAGAAGAACATTAACCTAATGACAAAGGGAGGAATCCACATGGAGACAAGACAGTCCTGAATGAGTACATGTCAAATAATAAGCCTTAAAATACAGGAAGTACAAGCTGGTAAAAATAAGAAGAGAACCTGGAAAACCAACCGTGGTAGTCAGAGACTCCAACGCTCTTCTCTCAGCAACTGACAAAACTACTAGCTAGAAGAGAAGCAAGATTTGAATAACACAACTGATCAACAAGACCTAATGCAGAAGGAACATGCCACTCAATAATAGCAGAATAGGCACTTTTCCAGGTGGCTGTGGAACATGCACCAAGAGGGATGAATCCTGGTTCCCCAAACAAACTTCAACACATTTAAAGAATTGAAATGGTGCTCTGTGCTCTCTGAGCATAATGGAATAAGATTATAAATTAGCAACAAAAGAACAGAAAACTGCTTGGAAATTAAATAATATGCTTCTGACTAAATCATGAGTAGAGAGAAAGTCTTAGAAGACATAAAAATATTATAGCACTGAGTGAAAATGAAAACAAAGCATGTCCAAGTATGAGATACAGTGGAAGCAGAGATGAGGAGGAAGTTTGTGACATTACAGTGTACAGTATGATTGAAGAAAAGTCCTAAAGGAATAATCTAAATTCCTTCCTCAAGAAAAACAACAATGAAATAAACACAAAGTAAGCAGATGAAAGGAAATGATAAAAAACAATAATCAGTAACATTGAAAATAGAAACAGAGTAGAGGAAAAAATTGATTTAAAAAAGCTGGTTCTCCCCCTTCCCCAAATCAGTTAAATTGATATTTCTAGAAACATCAGTAAAAATAAAAAGAGAACATACAAATCACCAATATCCAGAATAAAATGAGGGTATAGCACTACAGATACTGTAGCCATTCATAAGATAATAAAGAAGAACTGCAAACAACTTTATGCTCATGCCTTTCAAAGTTCAGAACAAATAAACCAAATTTTTGAGAACCACAAACTACCAAAACACAAACAAGATGAAACAGAAAAATCTCAATATGCTTATAATTGTTCAAGAAATCAAATTTGTAATTAAAAGCTCCTGAAAAAGCAAGCTCCAGGGCCAGATGGTTCACTGGACATTTCTGCCAGGCATATAAATAAAAATTAGCATAAAATTTACAAAACCTCTCCAGAAAATAATAGAGGATGGAATACTTCCAACTCATTTTATGAGGCAATATTACCCCAATAGTAAAACCAGGACAAAGCAGAAGAGAAAGAAAGACAAAGTACATAAATTGGGGAAGGGGAAGAAGAAGGAGAGGAAAAGGGGAAGTGGAAGGAAGAGAAAAGGAGAGAATGAAGAAGGAAAGGGAGAAAAAGAGAGAGGCAGGGAGGGAAGGGGGAGAGGGAAGGAAGGAAGGAAAGAGAACACTATAGATGAATAGATGTTGTGAACACAAAATTCCGGAACATCTCAGCACAGCAATATAACAATGTTTAAAAGGAACTGCAGACTACAACCAAGAGGTATTTATTACAAGTGTGAAAGACTGGTTCAACATTTGAAAAATAAGCAATGTAATCTCTCTATTTCAACAAGCTGAAGAATAAAAATCACAGGATCATAATAGAGATGATGCATAATAGAACTGATACAGAAAAAGCATTTGATAAAATTCAAAATTATGATAGAACTCTCAGCAAGTTAAAAACAAAGGGGGAATTTCCTCAGCTTGGTAAAGAATATCTCCAAGAACTAACACTGTACTTAATGGTGAAAAATTTCTGATTTTTTCCCTTAGGTTTCAGAACAAGGCAAGGGTGTCTACTCTCAACAGTTTTCTTCAACATAGTAGTGAAAGGTCTAGCCCATGTAATTAGGTAAAAAATAAATTAATTAAAAAAGAAGTTGTTCTTGTTCAGTTGCTCAGTCTTGTCCTGCTCTGCAACCCCAGGGACTGCAGCACGACTGGTTTCCCTGTCCTTCACCATATCCTGGAGCCTGCTCAAACTCATGTCCATTGAATTGGTGATGCCATCCAACCATCTCATCCTCTGTCGTCCCCCTCTCCTCCTGCCCTCAATCTTTCCTAGCATCAGGGTCTTTTCCAATGAATCAGCTCTTTGCATCAGATGGCCAAAGTATTGAGCTTCAGTTTTAGCTTCAGCATCAGTCCTTCCAAATAATATTCAGGGTTGATTTCCTTTTGGATTGACTGGTTTGATCTCTTTGCAATACAAAGGACTCTCGAGAGTCTTCAACACCACAGTTCGAAAGCATCAGTTCCTCAGTGCTCAGGCTTCTTTACGGTGCAACTCTCACATCAGTAAATGACTACTAGAAAAACCAAAGATTTGACTAGACGGACCTTTGTTGGCAAAGTCATGTAGCACCCAAATCAGAAAGGAAGAAAAAAAAATGTCCCTATTGAAGGTTGCCTTGCTCCTGGGCAGGGTCTCAAGGCTATTGGACCCCAACGTGGTACCTCATGCATAACCGCATCAATAGACACTCCCCTTACCCTGTATCCTAGAGGTCAGGAGATGCTCTGAGGGCCGACTTATAACCCAGAGCACCCCTGACTGTATATTTGTACTTTTGAGGAGTTCTTACCCCCCAAGATGGCTACATTAGGTCACGAAGTCCAAGCATAAGAAGTGCAGAGTAAAACTCAGTGTGCCTGGGCCAGGCTCTGGATCCAGGACCCTTCTTTGAGGTTTGCTTTTTGTATGGTTTCAGGGGGATAATTACCCCTTCCCTGACCAATCCCCTCATCTTTAAATTGGAAGTAACAATTGCCTTCCCTGTAAAATTTCTATTAAAAATTTAACTCAATCTGTGTAAAATATTGAGAATACTGCTTGTTATTCAGTAAGTAGACCACAGAGGCCAGCTTTCATTTATCGACAGAGGCCTGCAACTCTATCCAGAATAATTCTGAGAGCTCAGCAGCAACAGACTATGAGATTGCCTGTGCTTCTCCCACATCCTGTGATGGATGCTGGTCATCCATGCTTCCTTTTGTGGATACGGGTGAGGGGCCCAGGCAGGAAGCCACTAACTCTTGGGAAGCACAGCCCCTCAGTACAGAGCCGAGGCTGACACTCCATCCTTTATGTGACCCAATTCAGTTGTCTTTTCTCTGTACTTCACGATATGCTATACTTACGCAAATCAGTTCCTGTACTGTGACACATCAGTCAATAAGGACGTCTCGGAATGAATGTGGGAATTCTTTCCAAACTTCCCAGATGTAGTCTACAATTCCAGATCTCAGAGTTGGAAATCAGTGCTTATAATCAGAGCTGAGACTGGTGGTGGCTACTTAATTTCCATTTTCCTCTTCTTTTCCTTGAACACACTTCTGTTTATTTCAGGTAACACTGTTCCAAATGAAAAATAACATTTTTCCCCCCTTCAAGCTGAAGTCACCAGTGATATACGTCATTAAGTGGGGCTCTCAGGCAACTTTCTCAAGGTCATGACCCAGCTGGTGTTCTTTTGACCTACTCCCCACTTTTTCCTATCTGGGATATTGAAAGAATGGCTGAGGTTCCCGCAGCCATTTTGGGTTACATGACAAATTAGAATAGAATCACATTGAAGGACAGAAGTTGCCATCTCATAGGTGAGATCATGGAGTCAGCCTGCCAGCTCTGCACTTCTATCTCCATACTCCTTTTATGAGAAAGAAGTATTAACCTCTTATTTTTAAACCCCTTATTTCAGTTTTCTGTTTCGTGAAGCCAAACCTAATCTGTATTGAACACCATAGCCTAGAAAAATGCCCAGGTTAAGAGTTGACAAGGAAAATTGGGTTTTATCTGTCTTTCTTCCCTTTTAGTTTATCCTTAGATACAGAAAAAAAAGAATCTCCTCAGTGTGGCTCTCAATCTTGGAAACTCCACAAAACACACATATATCTCACTGTTATTTGGTAACTTGAGGTTATGATATGTTTTTATATCATGTCTGATTTGAATTCCCTTTCTTAGGGATGGAGACACTTATTACTATCAGGCAGGGCAGTTAGGAATATTAAATTAAATATATATATATAATATATATAATGAGATATATTTGATAAAGCATAATTCTTCTGATATCTACATTGGAAATATTACCTCCATCTGATCTGAGATTTGTACAACCAGGAGATATCAAGACGAGAATCTAACCTGTTCCAAACCATTTTCAAGAAACCTAGGTTCCTCTATATAATCCTAGATTTCACATTTTAGAGATATTTCCCAGACATCTTCATGAGAGCCTGGCAGGGGATGAGTAAGCCTGCACGCCTACAGAAATGTCAGAAACGTCCAAAGCTACCCCATTGTTTGTTTCAGCCATGAAGACTCCTCCCAAGTCTGTTTTTAGAACTCACAGACTCCCTCAACTTAGCTTCTGCTTCCCATTGTTCCTGAAGAGCCACAGATGGGAAATTTTTTCCCTCGACTGTCTCCTAAGAATGCCACTCATTCCTTTTATGACAGTGTACAACATTGAGGTTACATTTTATTTTAGCAGTTGTGCCTTGAGGCAAAGTCAGACGGTCCAGTTTCATGAATGGAATGGGATCTGGGGCAGGAAATGTTGACACGATGTCTCCTTCTAAGTGATTCTCTGTGTGGCAGGAAGATAATTCGATTTGTGGAACTGGATTTGGTCATCATGTTAAATTGTCTAGACAATGCACATCTGGCTTATATATTGTTGCTATATTCCCCTTGGCACCTTTGAGTCCTTGTCATAGTTTCCATGATTGTACTTGGCCTATCTGGGGAGTTGTCATGCACAGTTTGGCATGGAAGGGGGTTATAGGTCACCTTGAAAGGAATGAGTTTAAACCTGCCTGTGCTCACTCCAATGCCCCAACACACTGGAACTCTTGTGCCATAAAGACCATATGAGGAGGAGGGTCCATAAGTAACTGCCTCCTTTTATATAGAAGTGACAAGTCAGGCAAGGGATTTGTGACTTTCCAGTAAGAGTGGTACTGATCTTCAAGCTCAAGTGTCCTTACTTCTGATCTTGCTACCTCTCCCGACAACTCCAGATCACTCTGGAGACTGTATGGTATTTACTCTTTAAAATTATACATATAGCTGATTCACGTTCCTTGTACAGCAGAAACTAACTTTACATTGTAAAGCAACCATATCCAAATTAGAAAAAAGAATCACCCAGTGAGGTAAAGATTAACCCATTTATGGTGAGCAAGGTAAGGCTGATAAGTAACTATACTGTTTGAGACCATATCAAGTACATGAAAGAACTGGGATTCAACACACACTTACCAGCACTAGCTCTGCTCATCTTCCCACTGAATTTCCCAGGCTGACTCAAAATGAATTTTCAGTGACATTTTATGCTTGATTACAGTGTTGGCCTTCACACCTAGTTTGACATTCCTTATACTGACTTCCCTGGTGGCCCAGACGGTAAAGCGTCTGTCTACGATGCGGGAGACTCAGGTTCGATTCCTGGGTTGGGAAGATCCCTTGGAGAAGGAAATGGCAATCCACTCCAGTACTATTGCCTGGAAAATCCCATGGACAGAGGCGCCTGGTAGGCTACAGTCCATGGGGTCGCAAAGAGTGGGACACGACTGAGCAACTTCACGTTCAAGTTCATACTGACGTGAGCGAGTGTTCTGCTGCAACAAGAGACATCCCAACTTCCAGCCCTGAATGCAGGTGAATACCCATCAATACCACAACCTGAGAAGCACCAGAAAAGAAGGGAAATGTGTATTCTAAAAAGAAATAATACATGGATCTGAACAATGTTTACGTTCATCAAGCCGATACTCTTCTTTTATGTGGTTCGTTCTTTGTTGAAAGCACCAGGCACTAGATACATGACTAAACATTGGTCCTGCATCACAACTTTTAGCACATTTAGTTCTCACATTGGCCTTAAAATTAAGTATGCAGATGTCATTTTTTGGGTGAGGGAACTGGATTCAGAAAGGTTGAGTGGAATACTCAAGGCTGCATTGAATATAAGTGAAATGGAGTGTGTTTGCCTTTCTTGTCTATTTATACTTCATTTGCAATGGGCTAGTTCATACATTCCCTCCAGTTTTGTTTTTTTTTTTTGACATACTTACCTTTCTCATACATTTAAAAAATATTGGAGTATAGCTGATTTACAATGTTGTGTTGATTCAGGTGTATAGCAAAGTCAATCAGTTATACATATCCATTCTTTTTAAGATTCCTTTCCCATATAACCATTATAAAGTATTGAGTAGAGTTCCCTGTGCTATACAGTAGGTTCTTATTAGTTATTTGTTTTATATATAGTAGTGTGTATATGTCAATCCTAATCTTCCAACTTATCTTCCCCCCATTATCCCCTGGTAACCGTATTTTTTCTACATCTAAAACTCTATTTCTGTTTTGCAGATAAGTTGATTTAAGAGTTTTTAAGATTCCACATAAAAATGATATGTCATGCAATTTTATAAGAGCTTTTAATGGGCTGAAGATAAACACCACTGGTCTTCTGGGTGTGATGCTTAGATTTCTCTGGGTTTGATGCTTATCTTTTACCTTTGGTTATAGTAAGGTTGCCTTTTCATACTATTCATACTGTTCATGGGATTCTCAAGGCAAGAATACTGAAGTAGTTTGCCATGAGAAACCAGTATGCAGGTCAGGAAGCAACAGTGAGAACTGGACATGGAACAACAGACTGGTTCTAAATAGGAAAAGGAGTATGTCAAGGCTGTATACTGTCACCCTGTTTATTTAACTTATATGCAGAGTACATCATGAGAAACGCTGGGCTAGATGAAGCACAAGCTGGAATCAAGTTTGCCGAGAGAAATATCAATAACCTCAGATATGCAGATGACACCACCCTTATGGCAGAAAGTGAAAAAGAACTAAAGAGCCTCTTGATGAAAATAAAAGAAAAGACTGAAAAAGTTGGCTTAAAGCTCAACATTCAGAAAACTAAGATCATGGCATCTGGACACATCACTTCATGGCAAATAGATGAGGAAACAGTGGAAACAGTGTCAGACTTTATTTTTCTGGGCTCCAAAATCACTTCAGATAGTGATTGCAACTATGAAATTAAAAGACGCTTACTCCTTGGAAGGAAAGTTATGACCAACCTAGACAGCATATTAAAAAGCATAGACATTACTTTGTCAACAAAGGTCTGTCTAGTTAAGGCTATGGTTTTTCCAGTGTGTATGGTTTTAAGAGTTGGACTATAAAGGAAGCTGAGTGCCAAAGAATTGATCTTTTGAACTGTGGTGATGGAAAAGGCTCTTGAGAGTCCCTTGAACTGCAAGAAGATCCAACCAGTCTATCCTAAAGGAGATCAGTCCTAGGTGTTCATTGGAAGGACTGATATTGAAGCTGAAACTCCAATACTTTGGCTACTTGATGCAAAGAGATGACTCATTCGAAAAGATCCTGATGCTGGGAAAGATTGTTGGCAGGAGGAGAAGGGGATGACACAGGATGAGATGGTTGGATGGCATTACTGACTCAATGGACATGGGTTTGGGTGAACTCCGGGAGTTGGTGATGGACAGGGAGGCCTGGTGTGCTGAGGTTAATGGGGTTGCAAAGAGTCAGACATGACTGAGCAACTGAACTGAACTGATGGTGAGGTTGACACCCAGAAATTTTGGCTAGAAAAAGTAGTAGAAAAATTTTTTTTGACCTTTTAGGTAGCCTAACATCTTGGAGTCATATACTTTGTACTCAGAGCTAGGTTCCAGGTACAGATGTGCCCTCAGTAGCTGTATATCTTCAGTCTAATTAGTCTAGTCACTCAGATTCCTCATCTGCAAAAGATTAATATTAGGATTAAATGGGATAAAATACACAAAGTTCTGAGCACAGTGCCAAACATATAGGAAGGACAATGTAACAATTCAATTTCTGCTTCTCTAGGTAAAATATACTATCACGAACTCCTTGTAAATTTGTGCCTCTAAAATCTCATGTTACACTCTTTTTTATTGCTTTGTGTTCAAGGTGTGCACATCTAGAAGGCAAGATCTTTTCAATAGAAAAGTTGCACTTTGCCAGAATTACACTGTACTGCCAAATAAGTAGATACATAGTGAAGTCTAGCTTATATTCAAAGAGACCAGCAGCCTTTTGTTTTATGTTTTCTGCATTTTCCTGAAAGTCTTCATAGAAGTGAAGATGATTTGAAACTCTTTTTCACCTCCATGTGCTTAGGAGGAGGGGCAGCCTTGTTTTTGGTTACTGTGATTCACTTGTGCATCACTTGGTCTTGTAGAAATCAGACTGGCAGTAAGAACTGGCAGAATCAGCTCTTGCAAGGAACCAACACTTTCTTATCACAGTTTCCCCTTTGTATGTCTACAAGACATTTTAATAACAATTTCTGAATCAGGAAGTGTAGCTTTCCTCAGTTCGGCAGAGGAATCAAAAGAAGACTACAACAATGTATGTTTGCATTGGGAGGTACTGAAACTGTTGCAAGAACCACTATTTTTAATTAAGCATCAATATTTTTGGTGGATGCAAGAAAACACCTTTCTATTGATGTAAGATTTGTCTGTCTCATCCAAAACTTTGAAGGCTCAGTCTTCATGCAAACTCTCACATCCAGATTCTTACTGCACATTGCACAATGTGTTCCTTTTTGGTTATTTACCTCCCTCATCCAGTTGGGTGTATCATTCCATCTGCAACTGAACTAAACATAGTCATTTATTTGCTTTGTTGGGGTGATGTCTGGCTCATACTGGCATTGTTACTGTAATTGTTTTCACTTCCCTTACTTGAACTGCAAGAAGCAGAGACACAGCATTTACACTGGAGAAATTACTCTGGCACCATCTCATTGCAAAGTATGGTGATTAATCCACAGGTAAAGTCAAAGATGGACTGTTGATTAAGATACACACAAACCCCATCATGGGACAGATGTCATGAATGACCTATGACTACATACTGCAAATCATGGTCACCAACATCAGTGGTGACAGCTATGAACTGAACTGAAGTCGCTCAGTCATGTCCGACTCTTTGCAACCCCATGGACTGTAGCCTATCAGGCTCCTCTGTCCATGGGATTTTCCAGGCAAGAGTACTGGAGTGGATTGCCATTTCCTTCTCCAAAGGATCTTCCCAACCCAGGGATCGAACCCGGGTCTCACGCATCGTAGACAGACGCTTTACCGTCTGAGCCACAGGGAAGTCCGGTGACAGCTATAGAAGGTGGAAATTGATTTGACACTAAAATCATTGTTTCTTAAGCCCCTATTTAGTGAGCTTCCATATGAGCTTTGTACATTCCCCTAATCTCCTGCATTAGATGCTGAAAACATGGAAGGTGTGGTATCTTGGGATTGGGAACTTTTAAGTACTAAACTAGGACAGTTCAGACAAACCAAGGCTATTAATCCACCTGACTGACAGCACAGTCAACACTAACCACCAAACATGTGAGGAACTATCCGAGAGTCCTGCCCAATTCAACCTTCCAAGGCATTATCGCCAGCCAACAACTGGCTGCAGCTGGGCTCAGGACAGAACTGCCTAGCTGAGCCTGTCCACGCACAGAACTGTGAGATATGGTAATTAGTTATCTTTAAAGCATTAGATTTGGGAGGTTAATAGGTAAAAAGCAGAAGGGAAATGGAATACTCAGGAAGAGAACTCCAGGTCCAGAGTCTTGTTATATAAGTCAACTTCATAAAAGAGCAGGGAGTTGCTTTGTAGAGAACCGTGTAGTAAAGGGTATGGACATTCCCAGGATGCACACAGATTGGATGCTGAGTGATCGATATGGGAGCTCTGTGGTGAGGAGAGACACCCACATCCCCTCCAGGCTATGCCTTCTAAGCCATATCATCACTTACAGTACTACCCTGTGAACTCTTGCGGTAACAAAGCCATGGAGAGCCTTCTGTGTTCTAAAAAAAGCACAGAGTTGGAAGTGGGTAGCAAAGTGTTTGAAAGGGCATCATTGAGGAAATAAAATCAAACAGCTGTGGAACTCTAAGTTAGGAGATCCATGCAAACCGAAGATGAATTCAAATGCTTATTTGGTTCCGGGCAAAAGGGGTGCCAAGTGTCTCTGCTGGATCAGAACTGATGTTTGTTGCTGGGGACAAAAAGAAACTTAAAATTCCTTTTCCCTTGGGGAACTCAGCCTAGCCAGGGAGAAAGACATGTAAATAAGCACTTACTACTTCGTGAGCTCATGTGCCTAGGAGCCTGGAGGCAGAGGCTGGGAGGCAGGCAGACCCACTGTCTAAACTTTGTGAGGTCAGTCCCTTCCCTTCCCTTTCCGGATGTCAGCAAGTGGATTCATCTTCTCACCTACAGGACTCTTGCTGATGGAATGAAGCAGAGTCTGTGAAATTTCCCAGGGCTCTGCTCTGGAAACTGTAGGTTCATAAATGTGTGTTTTCTCCCCTCCTCCACCCTCTTCCATTTCATTAACATTACACATCATTTTGTCAGCATCAGCTGCTCCTGGTGGATATGTGTCAGTCCAGCGGTCTGGTGAGATGTGCTCCGTCTTAGGCTGTGGGAAGGCTGGAATTTGTTTTTAGCTATTGCATTCTTCTTTTTTTTCTTTTTTCTTTGGGAAACACCTTTCAACTTTCCATCAGGTACTTTGGTGGAATGTGACTGTACCTGATAGCTTGCTTGAATGAATAAAGATCTTTTTAAACAGTGCTTATGCTGTTTCTAGAATGATCAATCTAGAATGAACCTTGTTCAGAGAATCCACATTTAGAAGTGGGTGTGTTCAGTCGCTAAGTCATGACCCCATGGACTGTAACCTTCCAGGTTCCTCTATCCATGGGATTTCTCAGGCAAGAACACTGGAGTAGGTTGCCATTTCCTTCTCTAGGGGATCGTCCTGACCCAAAGATCAGATCCGCATTTCTTGCATCTCCTGCATTGGCAGGCAGGTTCTTTATCACTGCACCTTTAGAAGA
The DNA here is from genome assembly GCA_006408695.1 of Aepyceros melampus. Taxonomy (NCBI): domain Eukaryota; kingdom Metazoa; phylum Chordata; class Mammalia; order Artiodactyla; family Bovidae; genus Aepyceros; species Aepyceros melampus. Next base: position 231,166 of record SJXQ01004806.1, read on the forward strand.
ATTGTCCAAAAGGGCCCTGAAAGACCAACAATGCTCGAAACCTCAGGTGTCACCTAACACTAGAGCAAGATCATTGTTTCTGAAATTTAAGGTATCTTAAGAAAACAGAAGGGTGTAGAAAGCATTAGAGTCAATAGCCATTCTAGATAATAGTCTAGGAAGTTGGGAATCAGACGCTACTTCTGCAATTTAGTTTCTCATCTTACTAAAACAATCATATCGCAGAACTAGGTCACATTCGATTTAGTCTCCACAATCCAATCCAAGACAGCAGAAAGGACCTTCCATCACCCCCTGTTTTCAAAGTCATTCTAAAAATTTTAGGGAGTGAAATAAAAAGCAACAATTAACTAAACTGAATTCCGAAAGGAGAACAGACTGAGTTATTTTTGCAGATGGTATCGTGGTCTTCCTGGAAAACTGGAGAGAAATTTGAAAAAGACTACAATATTTGAGTTCAGTAATGTGGTTTGCTAAAAATAACTATACACTCATAAATAACTTCCTGATGTAGTAGTTATAATCCATTAGACAATGAGGCAATTAAATGATTTTTTCAACAAAAAAATGATTCATGATCATCAGAGAAGTATAAATTTCCTAAGAAATACATAAGATTTATATGAAAAAAAGCTAAAAAAAAAATTTGCTAACTCTCATAAAAATGCCAAGGTTGATTGGTTATGTCAGGTTCTTGGTTTCATCTGAGAACAGGTAGAAAGCATGTCCTGGATGCCCAGGGATATGGTCCCAAGATGAGGACTGGGACGAGGACACAGAGCCAGCGTGGCCACAGGAGAGAATCTCAGCAGGTGTTCTCACTGCTGGGTCTTGTTAAGCTGGTGGTGGGAAGGGTGATGGTCCTGCAGTATGAAGAGCAGATTGTGTGGCTCTAACAGTGGTAGCTGATATTCTGCAAGAGGTATGGTTGTGGAGAAGTGCAGGAGCCAGAGAAGAGAGGGTGTTCAGAAGAAGGTCCCAGGAGAGACAACGTGATGGCTTGAGGTGGTGCTGAGCAGGGGGAGGGAAGAGCTCATATGAACAGTTGGATTCCACCATCAAGAGTATCAGGAAATCTAACTTTTGCTGGTGTATTTACTTATTTATTTATCATGACATTATGTACTAAAATAAACTCCAAGTGGATTGAAGATTGAAAGATGAAAGGAAAAAAAAAATCTATAAAACAGCAAGAAAAAAACTGCATGCCAATATCATTTTGAATCAAAGAGAAAATCTAAGTGTCGCTCTATATCAGAAAATATATGAGATTAACTACAGGAGTACATTTTAAAGTGAAAGTTTTACATAGCTAAATATAATACAAAGATAGCATATCCTATAAATATTTGGAACTCTCTCACCCAACAACATGTACGTGAAAAACTTGGAGTGGCAGAACTCTAATTTTACCTGAATACATAGCCATCTGGAAAAAAAAAAAATCTCTATTGCCTGGGCATCTTGGCAGCTGTGAGTGTTCAGTGACTAAGCTTTGTCTAGTGAGTGGGTGTGCTGAGAGGACTCCTAGGAAAGATACTAAAAGGAGAGGGAGTGGGCTCATCCTGCTTCTTCATTATTCTCCACTTCCTTCTACTAATGTCCCAGAAGGAAGATGTGATGACTAGAGCCCCAGCAGCCAAGATGGCTTGTGAGGTGCTCCTAAATGTGAAAGCCACGTGCAGAGGGCAGTGGTGCTGGATGGTAGGGCCCCTGGGGCTATCTTATGAGTACTCAAGTGCCTTCCCCCAGGCTTCCTTCAGTTCACAGAGAATCAAGTTTCTGTTTTGGTTGAGACACTCCTATTTCAGGTTTTAGTGATACTTACAGAAAGCAAGATTACTCACAATGGCTTAGTAACTGCAAGGAATTTTGTGTATCAATAATTACAGTAAAAATCTCAATGGAAAAACAAACAAAGGGCATGAAAAAAATTCAGGGAATTATAAATATATAAAACATGAAAGATGTTTCATGCCATTTTATCGCTAAAATTTTTCAGTTAAAAGCAAAGCTGTTTCTTTTTGTCAAGAGTGTAAATACATGTTTAAGCTATAATTTCAAAATTAGGGAAAATGCAAGGTTGTTATCGAGAGAGTATCTTGTTATAAATTCTCAAGATGGCAGTTTTTAATCTCTTCAAAATTGTTTCATTTTTCATTCAATATGTTGTTTCTAGTTATAGGTCCTAAAGATGTAATTTATGGATGTATCCATGAGAGTGTTTTTCAGGTAATGGGATGAACAGGAAATAACTGAACTGTTAAATATAGGAAATCAATGAAATGTTTGGTTCATTCAATTAATGAAACATGGAACAGCTATTACATTTATTGTAGAAGGAGGATTAATGAAACAAAATGATTTTTCAAAACATGCTTTGAAGTTTTAAAGTGAAGTTTAAAACCAGAAGATTCCTATTTTTATAATTTTGTTAAAATATAATTAAAAAAATTTTAATCTCCTCTTTTATGCTCTATGCCATAGTAGCACTGGGATTTCTGACTCCCTTCATCTCTCATTCTATCATAGTCAAAATTACTGTATTAATTTCCTATATTAGTTGTTCTCATCTTACATTTTATTTGTGTCTTAGCCCAGTATAATCTAATCTTTATTCCTAGCCCACTGCTGAAAATGTATTTCTTGTTCAACTGTCTGTTGAAATCTCTGGCCACTCTCTCACCCTTGAGCTCTGACAGAACCCACACAGAGAATGGCCACTCTCTCACCCTTGAGCTCTGACAGAACCCACACAGAGAATGGCCACTCTCTCACCCTGGAGCTCTGACAGAACCCACACCGAGAATGGCCACTCTCTCACCCTGGAGCTCTGACAGAACCCACACCGAGAATGGCCACTCTCTCACCCTTGAGCTCTGACAGAACCCACACAGAGAATGTGTGCCTTGCACACCTGAAAGTACTTCTGGGATTTTTTCTTCTACTCCAACTCAGTTTAATAAAAATCACCTTGTTTGGAATATGTAAATTGGGATGCTTCTCCTAGTTGAGAGAGAGAGAGATTATTAGTTTTCAAACTAGTGGGAAGATAGGCAAGTTGGCAAAGATGGTGAGTCTAGTTTTAGATGGAGATCTAGGTAGACGTGTCCTTTCGGCAGTGAGACTTTTGGTTCTTGGGCTCTGGAAAAAGATGGAAGCTAAATAAGGGGCACCAAAGTTACAATAAACAGAAGTAGTAAGCACATCTGGAGAGAGAGCTCTGAGAAGGAGTAGAACCTGGAGAATGAATCCACTGAGGAGCAGGCTGGAGAGAGGAGCAAAGAGACAGTAAAAGGATGCAAGAGTATATTGTGGTGAAGGAGAAGAAGGAAGGATATTGAATATAGTTCTCTCTGCAATATTCAAGAGCCTATGGTAAACTATGATGGAAAAGAATATTTAAAAAGAATATATATATGTGTATATATATATATATATATATATATATATA
>SJXQ01004807.1:0-42277 GCA_006408695.1 Aepyceros melampus
TTGAGTGCAAAACCTAGCCATGTCTCATATATTAATGTCAGCACTAGTTGTAAAGGAGTAGGATCCTGAGCCTCAAGAGGAGGACATTTGAATATTAAATAGTTTGATGATGCTTAGACCCTTGCAAGCAGTCCATCTTCCCTTATCTCTAGAAACTATCCTTCCCTTGCTTAAAGTCACTGCAATGTACAATAATGATCTTACCTTAAGCAACTTTTGCAATGGGATACTATTCTCAAGACCCATTCCTACTAGTTCTTACTGCCTCTGGACCCTAAAGTAGAATCCGATCCCACTGTAAGGGATGAATTGCAAGGTGTGCTCTGGGAAAGACATCCTATACACCAGAGGAATTATACACTCTTACTAATTCCTAAGAGCAGAAACCTGGAGAACAACTGTGCCATCAGATTCTAAGGCTAACAGCCTAAGAATAGAAAATAAAATTAGATGAGGTCAAATTTGTCAATAAAGTACCCTTACTCAAAATTCCAGATAATGTTCTAGCTCCTGCAGCCAGAAATAGCTCCAACAGTGTCCTTGATTGGTTAACTGAGCCTTGGATTCAACTGCTTACATTCAATTACATCAAGATACTAAAACTTCCCTAGCATAATGAGCTTTGCATGTTCCTGTCAGTACCACAATCCATGGATTTAGGGTATGCCTCATTTATCATGAGAGTATCTCACATGACATTCTGAACAAGGAATACATTTTATAGTGAAGAGGGTGTAGTAGTGGCTTCACACACATGGAATTCACTGGCTTTGACACATCTCTCAAATGCCTTGAAAAAGCTGGCCTGATATAATGGGTTGTTATAAACTCGGTCACAGAGTCAGATAGGAGACCATACTCTGTGAGGCGGGATAGTGGCCTGGAGGATGCAACATATGCTTTAAACTGAAATAAACAGTCGCTGCTCTTTCCTCTGTAATCAGAACATGCAGATCTGGGAACCAAGAGATGAGGACTGGCTCCATTTGCTATTATACCCATTCTCAGAGATTTGCTTACTGTCTCTGCAATCTTGAAGGTGTTCCAAGGAGTGACTGCTTCCACAGGGAAGAGGACGAGGAGACTGCCAGCTAGCTAGTAGGAGTTCCCCCATGTTCCTGGATCAACAGAAAATGGGGTTGATTTCAATTATCAGGGAGATATTGGGTTGTTTCCACACAGTGGAGGCAAAGAGACCATTACAGGAGCCCAGGGATAATCTTAGATGCTGCTTATTACTTCCAAATAGAAGTAGAGAGCAATCCACTAAAGGCACAGTCACTGAAGACTCAGAACCTCCAGGAAGTGTGATTTTAGTCACCCCAGCAGGTCAAGAACCCCAACCGAGTGGAGTGCTGACTAAAAGCAAGGTAAAAGGAAATGGGTGGAAGAAAGAGGAAGATATAAACATCAACTGCTCTCATGAGCAGTGACAGAGATGATGGCTTTGTGAAGTGAAAGTTGCTCAGTTGTGACCCCTTGAACTCTACAGTCCAANATTCCGAGAGATGTGATGGACAGGGAGGCCTGGCATGCTGCGATTCTTGGGGTCGCAAAGAGTCGGACATGACTGAGTGACTGAACTGAACTGAGGTTGGTCATAACTTTTCTTCCAAGGAGTAAGCGTCTTTTCATTTCATGGCTACAGTCACCATCTACAGTGATTTTTGAGCCCAAAAATATAAAGTCAGCTACTGTTTCCACTGTTTCTCCATCTATTTGCCATGAAAGTGATGGGATCAGATGCCATCATCTTAGTTTTCTGAATGTTGAGCTTTAAGCCAACTTTTTCACTCTCCTCTTTCACTTTCATCAAGAAGCTCTTTAGTTCTTCTTCACTTTCTGCTGTAAGAGTGGTGTCATCTGCATATCTGAGGTTATTGATATTTCTCCTGCCAGTCTTGATTCCAGCCCAGCATTTCTCATGATGTACTCTGCATAGAAGTTAAATAAGCAGGGTGACAATGTACAGCCTTGAGATATTCCTTTCCTGGTTTGGAACCAGTTTGTTGTCCCATGTCCAGTTCTAACTGTTGTTTCCTGACCTGCATACAGGTTTCTCAAGAGGCAGGTCAGGTGGTCTGATATTTCCATCTCTTTCAGAATTTTCCACAGTTTATTGTGATCCACACAGTCAAAGGCTTTAGCATAGTCAATAAAACAGAAATAGATGTTTTTCTGGAACTCTCTTGCTTTTTCGATGATCCAGGAGATGTTGGCAATTTGATCTCTGGTTTCTTTGCCTTTTCTAAAACCAGCTTGAACATCTGGAAGTTCACAGTTCGTGTACTGTTGAAGCCTGGCTTGGAGAATTTTGACCATTACTTTACTAGCGTGTGAGATGAGTGCAATTGTGTGGTAGTTTGAGCATTCTTTGGCATTGCCTTTCTTCACTGGGTAGATTTGTTTGAAATTAGTCCCAAAGCACATAGTACATGTCACAAAATAACACTGTTACTTTTTTTTTTAACTAATTTGTATTTTTTAGTTTGTTTTGCTTTACAATACTGTATTCGTTTTGCTATACATTGAATGAATCAGCCACGAGTGTACATGAACTCCCAATCCCGACCCCCACCTCCCCCCTCCCGCCCCACACCTTCTCTCTGGATTATCCCCGTGCATCAGTCTTGAGTGCAAAACCTAGCCATGTCTCATATATTAATGTCAGCACTAGTTGTAAAGGAGTAGGATCCTGAGCCTCAAGAGGAGGACATTTGAATATTAAATAGTTTGATGATGCTTAGACCCTTGCAAGCAGTCCATCTTCCCTTATCTCTAGAAACTATCCTTCCCTTGCTTAAAGTCACTGCAATGTACAATAATGATCTTACCTTAAGCAACTTTTGCAATGGGATACTATTCTCAAGACCCATTCCTACTAGTTCTTACTGCCTCTGGACCCTAAAGTAGAATCCGATCCCACTGTAAGGGATGAATTGCAAGGTGTGCTCTGGGAAAGACATCCTATACACCAGAGGAATTATACACTCTTACTAATTCCTAAGAGCAGAAACCTGGAGAACAACTGTGCCATCAGATTCTAAGGCTAACAGCCTAAGAATAGAAAATAAAATTAGATGAGGTCAAATTTGTCAATAAAGATACCCTTACTCAAAATTCCAGATAATGTTCTAGCTCCTGCAGCCAGAAATAGCTCCAACAGTGTCCTTGATTGGTTAACTGAGCCTTGGATTCAACTGCTTACATTCAATTACATCAAGATACTAAAACTTCCCTAGCATAATGAGCTTTGCATGTTCCTGTCAGTACCACAATCCATGGATTTAGGGTATGCCTCATTTATCATGAGAGTATCTCACATGACATTCTGAACAAGGAATACATTTTATAGTGAAGAGGGTGTAGTAGTGGCTTCACACACATGGAATTCACTGGCTTTGACACATCTCTCAAATGCCTTGAAAAAGCTGGCCTGATATAATGGGTTGTTATAAACTCGGTCACAGAGTCAGATAGGAGACCATACTCTGTGAGGCGGGATAGTGGCCTGGAGGATGCAACATATGCTTTAAACTGAAATAAACAGTCGCGCTCTTTCCTCTGTAATCAGAACATGCAGATCTGGGAACCAAGAGATGAGGACTGGCTCCATTTGCTATTATACCCATTCTCAGAGATTTGCTTACTGTCTCTGCAATCTTGAAGGTGTTCCAAGGAGTGACTGCTTCCACAGGGAAGAGGACGAGGAGACTGCCAGCTAGCTAGTAGGAGTTCCCCCATGTTCCTGGATCAACAGAAAATGGGGTTGATTTCAATTATCAGGGAGATATTGGGTTGTTTCCACACAGTGGAGGCAAAGAGACCATTACAGGAGCCCAGGGATAATCTTAGATGCTGCTTATTACTTCCAAATAGAAGTAGAGAGCAATCCACTAAAGGCACAGTCACTGAAGACTCAGAACCTCCAGGAAGTGTGATTTTAGTCACCCCAGCAGGTCAAGAACCCCAACCGAGTGGAGTGCTGACTAAAAGCAAGGTAAAAGGGAATGGGTGGAAGAAAGAGGAAGATATAAACATCAACTGCTCTCATGAGCAGTGACAGAGATGATGGCTTTGTGAAGTGAAAGTTGCTCAGTTGTGACCCCTTGAACTCTACAGTCCAAATTCTCCAGGCCAGAATACTGGAGTGTGTAGCCTTTCCCTTCTCCAGGGGATCTTCCCAACCCAGGGATCAAACCCAGGTCTCCCGCCTTGCAGGTGGATTCTTTATCAGCTGAGCCACAAGGAAAGCCCAAGAATACTGGAGTGGGTATCCTATCCCTTCTCCAGAGGATCTTCCTGACCCAGGACTTCAACCAGGGTCTCCTGCATTGCAGATGGATTCTTTACCAATTGAGCTATCAGGGAAACCCAATGATAGCTTTAGCAGCTATGAATATTTTGTTACATTTCTATCATTCAATTCTTTTTTTTTTTTTCCTGTTCTCTTATTTTTTACACCAAGTGTCAAGGATTTTAACTTTACAATTACGTCAGCAGACCACCAGACTATGAGAACCCACACCCAGACCTTTGGAAAGGATGCTATCAACCGGAAGCTATGCATTTGCAGAGGTGATGACAGTGAAGTGACTTAGGGTCTCCCCTTGTTGACAGGGTGAGAACATTTTGGCTTATATGACACATCTTAAGTCGGGCAGGTGAGAATAGACACCAGATTGCAAGAGAGATACAATTGGAGGTCAACAACCTGACTGCTTTCATAGACACTTCCCGTTCCTCCTCTGCTCTATTCTGTAGTTCAGGAAACTACATTTCTCAGGCTCTCTTTCCCCTGGCTTCTGAGTAGATGTGACTAGTAGGCTATGATAGGGGAAGACTGGACAGTAGGAGGAGGGGAGAAAAAAAGGGTATTTCTCCCCCTCACCCTGCTTCCTGTGGCTTCTCTCTCGCGGCTGCAACTCCTCCACGGGTTCAGCTCTCATGAGACAGGCCCGCCACGCACATCGGTTGCTCTGGCAAGAATACTGTCTCCTCACTTTGCTTCTCCAGTGTGAGGGTGCTTTTCACCTTTGTAATCAAGTCCCTGTGTAAAAGTTTCTTGCTTTTAAATATTTATAGTACTTTTTATTTTTCCGGTTGGACCAAAACTGATAAGAGTGTGTTTTGTTGTAATAAAAATAAGCTATAAAGATCCACAGACATAGAAAACAAACTAATGGTTAACAAAGGAGAAATGGGGACTGGGGGAGGGGTAAGTTAGGAGTGTGAGATTAACACATACACACTACCATATATAAAATAGATAAATAACAAGGACCTACTGTATAGCACAGGGAACTATACTCAATATTTTGTAATAACCTATAAGGGAAAAGAATCTAGAAAAGAATATATAGAGAGATATATCTGAAGCATTTCCCTGTATCTCTGAAACTAATACAACATTGTAAATCAACTATACTCCAATAATAAAAAAAAAAACCTATATATTGTTTAACAACTTGTTCCTGAAACCTACAATGTATCAGGGACAGCCTTCTATTTCAGACAAACAAAATTTCTCTCTTTTTTTTTTCAGATACAGTTCACATACCATAAAATTCACCCTTTTAAAGTTTACAACTCAGCGGTTTAGTATATATTGTTCACAAAGTTGTATAACCATCACCACTAATTCTAGAATATTTTCATCACTGCCCTAAGAAACCCTATCTGTATTCATTAGCAGTCACGTGCTATTACTTCCTGCTCCCCAGTTCCTGGAAACTATCAACATATTTTTTATCTCTATGAACTTGCCTCTTTTTTGACATTTGATATGAATAGACTTATATAATCAATCCATGAACTTGTATGTCCAGCTTTTTACACTTAGCATAATGTTTCCAAAGCTCAACCACCTTATAGCAAGAATCAGTACATCATTTCTGTTTACAGCTGAGTAACATTCCATTGTTGGAGAAAGCAATGGCACCCCACTCCAGTACTCTTGCCTGGAAAATCCCATGGATGGAGGAGCCTGGTGGGCTGCAATCCATGGGGTTGCTAAGAGTTGGACACGACTGAGCGATTTCACTTTCACTTTTTACTTTCATGCATTGGAGAAGGAAATGGCAACCCACTCCAGTATTCTTGCCTGGAGAATCCCAGGGACAGGGGAGCCTGGTGGGCTGCTGTCTATGGGGTCTCACAGAGTCAGACACGACTGAAGCGACTTAGGAGCAGCAGCAGCAACATTCCATTGTATGGCTATGCCACCTTTTGCTTACCCATTCATTAGCTCATGGAAATTTGGGTTGCTCCCACTTGTGCGTGCGTGCTCAGGTGCTTCAATCACGTCCAACTCTTTGTGACCCTATGGACCATAGCCCACAGGCTCCTTTGTCCATGGGATTCTCCAGGCAAGAATACCAGAGTAGGTTGTCATGCCCTCTTTCAGGAGATTTTCCCAACCCAGGGATCGAACCCATGTTTCCTGTATCTCCTGCACTGCAAGCAGATTCTTTACCCACTGAGCCACCTGGGAAGCCAGGTTTCACATTGTGGGCTATCATGAATAATGCTGCTACAAACATTTGTGTACAAGTTTTGTGTAGACATAGGCTTTCAGTATTATTGGTTATATCCTGCTGGGTCATATGATAATTCTTTAATTTCTGAGGAATTGCCAAGTGCTTCCCAAAACAGGTGTATCATTTTACATTTCTAATTCATTCTTTTTAAAAGCTATGCAAAATTTCACAAAATAGCAACATAGATTTTCGATAATTAATTCAACATTTTCTCTATTGAAATACATTCATGTTTTCTCCATTTTTCTTTTATAATCACAATTAATCACAGTCATTCATGAACATCTAATTTGTACACTTCCATAAATATAGGGATTCTTGCACTTGAAATTACTATGTCCCTTTAATTTTTGCTTTTAATATTTTGCTTTTTTTTGCCTTTTACATAGCTTTTTAATTTTTTATTATTTCAAGTTTTGCTTTGAAATGTGTTAGACTGCCCCCCAAATCCATACTCATCTAACAGTGTAGGAGACAGACAATTTGTCCACCTGTCTGGTAACACTGGGTATGGTTCTGTTTTTGCCAATTTGCCAGAGGAAAACTTTGTTTTCTTACTTTAATTGCACTGCTCTTCTCACTAGTGGGAGTAAGCATCTTTTCAAGTACTCATATATTTATTAGTCAAACATAAATAGCTAGATTGGGTGATTTCTAAAAGCCTCTGAAGCTCTAAAATCTGACTTGTGTGATTCACTCTCTGGCAAGAGGAGATAGTTATAGCAATGCTGGCTGAAGCCAGGACTGGCTTTATGGAGCATGTGATTGTTTAATTGTGTTTCACAGGTGCTGCCACAGGCCCTCTGCTCACTGATATCCTCCCGCAGGGTGCCACTGGTAAAGCCACATCTCTTTCTATTTAGCCCAGAAAAAGATGCCAGTACCTCCAGGACAGGCACAAGTCAGCACCACCAAGGAGATCAGAGCAAGTCTGGATTGACGTTAGGAACCAAGAGGGCAAACGATCTTAGAAAAATGAACCTGGAAGACTGAAGGACAGAACTGACCTCCTCTTTACCTGAAGCCAACTGTTTCCCAGGGGGGAGACTGCATTATAATGCATTGGGCCTTGAATCTAGAGTCAGAGGATTAAGGGTCTAGACTGACTCACTCATGAGAGAGCTTAGGGCATTTCCATGACTCACTTTTCAAGCCTGTTAAGTGATAATATTCTCTATTATACCAAATTATTCTAAGTTCAAATAAGGGAACAAGTGAAAATATAACAACAACAAAAAAGAAGCATTCTACCTAAAGCCAGTGCTGTGGGTTCTGGCCCACGTCCAGTAGTTGGGGAAGCAGCATAAACTGGCCCGCAGTCCAGATGGAAGGGACTGGCAGTGTCACTCCTCCACTCGGCCAGAATCCCAAAGCAACTCTTAGAAGCACACAGATTATGTAACATCCTAAATGGGAAAAGAACTTGAAAAAGAACAGATCCATGAACAACTGTACCGTTTTGCTATACACCTGAAATTAACACAGTGTTGCTAATCAACTCTACTCCACATAAAATGGTTAAAATTTTTTTAAAATAAAACCAAACAGAAAGGTTTAAAAACATATTCACATAACCAAAACAAACAAACAAAAAAAGTCACCCTGCACCCATGCTTCCCCATTCCAGAAGCCAGCACACCTGAATTCCAGCATCTATGCTAGCCTCTCTCCATCTCTTAAAAAGATGAAGACAGTCGTTTAGGGACCCAGATGGGCTTTGTTTCCATTTCACTTATTTCTCGGGTTATCTTATTCCACCGTTTTCCTCTGTTGCTCCAATTATTTCTCAAGCTCTTCCACATTTCCTTGTAAATGTCAAATTAAGTGGTGGCTAAACTTGGAAGGCAGCTGGCGTGCTGACCCAGCTGTTTGCCAAAAAACAGTCAACCATCCAAGTAGAGTTCACACTCTCCAATCCATAATTTCTCAAAGGGATGATATTTTCCTGGCGGTTTGACATCTAGAGGTGACCAGATGACCAGTTTTCACCCATGGAATTCAAGATAGAATCATGTATCTCATTGCCTAATCAGAGGTTTTTAAAAGTGGGAGTACCTGCTTCACATTCCCTTTCGTCTTCTGCCAGTTGGAGGCAGATGACAACAGGGCTTAGAGAATGGCTGAGCCTATGATAAGAGGAGCCTGGATACCTGTGTTGAGGAAAGCTGACTTTCCTTGACTATTAATAAGTGGGAAGTCAAATTCTATTATTTAATTTTGAAGTCTACTTTAGCAGCTACCATTACTTTAACATCCTGCCTGAAAACATTTCAACAACATGACTGTTATAATAAAACAGGTAATAGTAAACCTCATGTAATTCCCAATAGGCACCTTCCTTAGAGCCTAAAAGTTTCATCAAACAGAAAGCTCATTAAATTATCCTCATGTCATAGGAGTTCAATTCCATCATACCTTGCAATTCTCGGTTTATACTTTGAAAAGCTCTGAAGCATGAGAAACAGATGTTTTACAATAAAAAATTACAACATATTGATTGTGTGTTCCTGAAAATTATCAGGAAGTATGAAAGATTCAAAGAAATATTGTAAGAATAAGATTAGTCTTGTCCAGGAGCTTAGAGTTTAAATGGGAAGAAAAGATGCTCACAGAAATGACTTTAGGATTGTATATCTGGCTAGTACCTAATAGGTGGTCTAGGGCTTTCCAAGAGGGTGAGATCACTTTTACTGGGGCAAGGGACAATAAGGTAAAGCTTCACGGAGGATGAAATTTGAGCTACGGCTTACAAGTTGAGTGGAGTTAACTTGTGGAATCATACACAACAGCCAATAGAAATTAAGCAAGCAAGTTAAATTACTGTTAGATGCTAGAAATCTAGAAGGTTTTGAATGCCAGGCCAAGGAAGTTGGACATCATTATAAAGGCAGCAAGGAGCTGATAATTTTAGGTCCCCCTTAATTCCTAGAATTTTCTAGCTACATATATGACTTCCCACAGCAAAAGCCATGACAGCTCTCTATTCTTTTCAGATATATTCCAAGCCTCCTTGATTTCCCTATGGCCTATTTTCCTGGCCCCTAAATTTTAGTTATTGCCACTTCTGCATTCTTATTCCATCCCTATGTACCACTTGTATATTTGTTATTTAAATTTTTTCTAAGTCTACTTCTAATTGACTCCTAACAAAAATTATGAAATTACAGGGTAGACATTGATGTTCAGTTCAGTTCAGTTCAGTTGCTCAGTCTTGTCCGACTCTTTGCGACCCCATGAATCACAGCACGCCAGGCCTCCCTGTCTGTCACCAACTCCCGGAGTTCACTCAGACTCACGCCCATCAAGTCAGTGATGCCATCCAGCCATCTCATCCTCTGTTGTCTCCTTCTCCTCGTGCCTCCAATCCCTCCCAGCATCAGAGTCTTTTCCAATGAGTCAGCTCTTCGCAAGAAGTGGCCAAAGTATTGGAGTTTCAGCTTCAACATCAGTCCTTCCAACGAACACCCAGGACTGATCTCCTTTAGTATTGTCTGGTTGGATCTCCTTGCAGTCCTAGGGACTCTCAAGAGTCTTCTCCAACACCACAGTTCAAAAGCATCAATTCTTCAGCACTCAGCTTTCTTCACAGTCCAACTGCCATATCCAGACATGACTACTGGAAAATCCATAGCCCTTGAATAGACGGACCTTTGTTGGCAAAGTAATGTCTCTGCTTTTTAATATATTGTCTAGGTTGGTCATAAATTTTCTTCCAAGGAGTAAGCCTCTTTTAATTTCATGGCTGCAGCCACCATCTGCAGTGATTTTGGAGCCCCCCAGAAATAAAGTCTGCCACTGTTTCCACTGTTTCCCCATCTATTTCCCATGAAGTGATGGGACCGGATGCCATGATCTTTGTTTTCTGAATGTTGAGCTTTAAGCCAACTTTTTCACTCTCCTCTTTCACTTTCATCAAGAGGCTCTTTAGTTCTTCTTCACTTTCTGCCGTAAGAGTGGTGTCATCTGCATATCTGAGGTTATTGATATTTCTCCCAGCAATCTTGATTCCAGCTTGTGTTTCTTCCAGCCCAGGGTTTCTCATGATGTGCTCTGCATATAAGTTAAATAAGCAGGGTGACAATACACAGCCTTGATGTACTCCTTTTCCTATTTGGAACCAGTCTGTTGTTCCATGTCCAGTTCTACCTGTTGCTTCCTGACCTGCATACGGTTTCTCAAGAGGCAGGTCAGGTGGTCTGGTATTCCCATCTCTTTCAGAATTTTCCAGTTTATTGTGATCCACACAGTCAAAGGCTTTGGCATAGGTGTACTGACCTAGAAAGCCCCTGGATCACTGTTCCAAAACTGTCCCTAGGACAGGCCAGAGTATCTCAGAATTAAAAGACCAAATGCATTTGCTTAACTGGGCAGGTATTTTTTCATCAAAATAGTCACTGAGGAATTCAAGAAACCAAGCCTAGCATTCATTCTCTCTTGTCCTTCCCTCATTATGATGAAGGGCAAACAGAGGACCACAACATTTCTCCACTTTGACTGGACTTGCCTTTCATTCTCCATATTGGAGTTTGAAAATAGAGGCTGTATTAATTTTCTTTTGCTGTTGTAACAAATTACAAGTTTGATGGTTTAAAGAACACAGACTTATCACCTTACACTTCTGTAGCTGAGGCATCTAAAATGGGTCTTACTGGGCTAAAATCAAGGGTCAGCAGAACTGATTCCCTTTCCATAAGATCTACCGGAGGATCTGTTTCCTTGACTTTTCCACCTTCCAGTGGCCACCTACATTCCTTGGCTTGTTGTCCCCTTCCAACTTCAAAGCAGCAACACTGCACTGACACATTCTCATATCTTACCACTCTGACACGGACTCTCCAGCCTCCTCTGTCCACTTTTAAGAACAATTGTGATTGTGTTGAGATGATGAGGATAATTCAAGCTAATCTCCCCATCTTAAAGTCAGTGATAAGCAACTTAATTCCATCTGTATCTCCTTGGTGGTGGTGCTCAGTCGCTCAGTTGTGTCCAATTCTTTGTGGCCCCACAGACTATAGCCTACCAGGCTTATCTGCCCATGGAATTTTCCAAGCAAGAATATTGGAAGAAGTACCATTTCCTTTTCCAGGTTATCTTCCCAACCCAGGGATTGAACCTGAGTCTCTTGTGTCTCCGGCATTGACAGGCAGATTTTTTAATACTAGCACCACCTGGGAAGCCCATTTGCCATGTACAAAGCACATTCACAGGTCCTGGGAATTAAGACTCAGACATCTTTGTTGAGGGGATTATTCTACTTACCATAGAGACCCACAAGCCATGGGTTTTATCAGTCTAGTGTTTTCCTTTTCTTTTCTCTTTAAAAAATGTTTTTTAGAAATTTAGGTTAAAGATTTTTAAGTTGAGAAGTTTTGTGGATTTTTAACCTATCCACATCTAGAAACCTCAGGGGCTTTCCAGGTGGAGCTAGTGATCAAGAACCCACCTGCCAATGGCAGGAGACACAAGAGATGTGGGTTTGATCCCTGGGTTGAGAAGATCCCCTGGAGGAGGGAATGGCAACCCACTCTAGTATTCTTGCCTGGAGAATCCCATGGATAGAGGAGCCTGGTGGGCTACAGTCCATGGGGTCGCAAAGAGTGCAACATGACTGAAGCAACTTACCATGCATACGTGCAGAGATGTCAGCCATCTAGAAACAAGGACCTGGATTTCCTCATCAAAACAAAGGCTGGTGCCCAGACTGACTCCCCATTTAAAAGGGACATGAAGCTCCCAGGCTGCTGTAGTCTCCACCTCTTCCCAGTGTCACCTACTCCTGGCCCACTTCAGGCTATGTGACCGGCCTCACACCTTAAATTTGCAATTCTGACCAGTGTATCACAGACTATCATTTTGGTTCTGGACTTCAGGTGTTGGACTTCCAGCTGTTGGCGGCAGGTCCTCCCATTCAGAATTCTTCCATCTGCACAAAGTGTCATGGCAGCCCTCTCTTCTGACTCTAGAAAGTAAACAAGGCCTGCGGCATGGAAGGGGGTGTGGTATGGCTGGATGATCGCAGGCATTTGAAAGCCCCTCTCTTTGGCCACTACATCATAAATCCCCTCAAGAAGCAGGGACCGAAGCGCATATTGGAGCAAGGGACAAAGTTTTAATTTGCTGTTGCTCCATCAACACCCACCCCCTCTTCCTTTTTCTCTTCAGTCCTTGCTGCAAGCTCTCCTCTAATGAATTTCTTTACTCTGACAGCAGGCCGCTTCTGGCTCCCAGCCAAGAGGCACACTGCCTTTCATTGTCCTCGAGGGCTTAAGTGAAGGGCATCTCACTCAGTTTCACTTGCAGATGCTCACGGATGCAGCGCTGGCGTTAATAACACTGCTGGCTCGACCATTCCATCTTCATCAGTGGCCACGCATCAGGCACAGATGATAAGCTGCCTGGGCTGCTGGGGAGATGAACTCTATTACCTGGGTCAGGCTGCAGGGCCTCTGCACCAAATACCTGAAAATCACCTTAGCCCGGCAAAATCTCTTGCATCACACTGACAGTGGGAAGAAGAAAGAGACTTTAAAGCTCTAAATTGTGTTGAAATTCTTACAGATGTCATGACAGCAAGAGACAAAATCAGTAACTTTGTCACTGAGTCCAGTCAGTGTTTTCCCAGTCTCTGTCATTTGAGCTCCACTTTTGCAGTTTTTGCCATTGCTGCTTAATACCTGTAATTGTATTCATTTAATATATCCCTTAAATCAACTCTATTGATTTGCTTTTCTTTAGCCCTAACCTAAGTCATAGTGATCATAAAATTGGAGCTTAGATGTGCTCGTTTTACCTCTTTAAAATACACATTAAAGTTGGAATGTTTATTTAATTCATTAAAATTAGGATATTAATATTAAAATAATAAATGTTGACGCACATATCATCTAAAGTTATCTTACGTGCTCTTCACTGGATGCAAACCATACCGTGTTTCAGAAACCACAGATCTAATCCATCCTTCCAGGTCAGAACAGAATTTCGCCTGAGTTAAATGATCAGGTTCAGTTCCGTTCAGTCGCTCAGTGGTGTCCGACTCTTGGCGACCCCATGAATCACAGCACGCCAGGCCTCCCTGTCCATCATCATCTCCCGGAGTTCACTCAAACATATGTCCAACGAGTTGGTGATCCATCCAGCCATCTCATCCTCTGTCATTCCCTTCTCCTCCTGCCCCCAATCCCTCCCAGCATCAGAGTCTTTTTCCAATGAGTCAACTCTTCACATGAGGTGGCCAAAGTACTGGAGTCTCAGCTTTAGCATCATTCCTTCCAAAGAAATCCCAGGACCGAACTCCTTCAGAATGGACTGGTTGGATCTCCTTGCAGTCCAAGGGACNCCTGAAAATCTAGTGAAACTGCTAGTTGCTCAGTGATGTCCAACTCTTTGCAACCCCATGAACCACAGCCCGCCAGAATCTTCTGTCCATGGAATTCTCCAGGCAAGAATACTGGGGTGCATTGCCATTCCCTTCCCCAGGGGATCTTCCCCATCCAGGAACTAAACCTCATCTCCTGCACTGAAGGCAAATTCTTTACCGTCTGAGCCACCAGGAAAGCATCAAATCTAGACCACTCAGCAAATGGCTCTAGAAACAGTCCATCTCCTTAAATGCAGCAATCCCTAAATGGCATGATAGAAACCAGCTTGGAGCCCTAGCCTCGAAGTTCAGAGATGGACATTGCCCACATTTTAGAGGTGGACGCTTAAGAAAAGAAGCAAGTTAAGAAAAGTAGTGTGAGTAGGTGAGGTGAACTGAACAACTACATCCTAGAGCAGAGGTCAGCAAACATTTTCCTGAAAAAGCTAGAAATCAAGGGTTTTGCACTTTGCAGGACAGATGGTCTCTGCCATAACCTGCTCACTTCCATCAATGTAGTGGAAAGGCAGCTATGGACAGTACATAAACAGGGGGTGTGGCTGTGTTCCAATAAAACTTTATTTACAAAAACAGACGGGGGCCGTAGTTTGCTGACTCTAATTTTAGTTAGTGGATTGATTGATGAGATTCACTCAACACAGATGGAAACTTCTCCTAGAGTATTAATCAAGTTTTTTTCAGAGTAACCAATAGAGCATATTTTTTTTATACTTACATTATTATAAATTTCATAGCTATAATTATAAATCTAATTATATATACATACATATTATTTATATATGTATGCAAATATGTATAATCTTGGCTTCCCTGGTGGCTCAGATGGTAAAGAATCCGCCTGCAATGTGGGAGAGCTGGGTTTGATCCCTGGGTTGGGAAGATCCCCTGAAGAGGGCATGGCAACCCACTCCAGTATTCTTGCCTGGAGAATCCCCATGGTCAGAGGAGCCTGGCGTGCTTGAGGTGGCAAAGAGTTGGACATTAATTTATATATATATGATTTAGATGTTTAAAAACATGTAATTTATGCATATAGAAAAACAAAATGTATATATGTATAAGCCATAGAAAGTGAAAGAAAGAAAGAAAATGAAGTCACTCAGTCATGTCCAACTCTTTGCGACCTCATGGACTTTAGCCTACCAGGTTCCTCTGTCCATGGGATTTTCCAGGCAAGAATCCTGGAGTGCGCTGCCATTTCCTTTTCCAGGAGATCTTCCCGACCCAGGGACTGCACTCCGGTCTCCTGCACTGCAGGCAGGCGCTTACTCTCTGAGCCACTGTATATGTAAAGTTAGAGAGAGAATTATGGTAAGGAATTAACCCACAGGATTATGGAAACAAGTCCCAAGATTTGCAAAGTGTCAGAAAGCTGGTGACCTAGGAGAACTGTCAATTTAGTTCTGTCAGAGTCTAAAGGCCTAAGAACCAGAAGGGCCAATGGTTTTCAGCCTGAAAGCTGGCAGACTGGAGACCCAGGAAGAACTAATGTTCCAATTGTAGTCCAAAGACTGAGAGAGGGAAAATTTCCAATATCTGAGCCCAAAGACAATTAGGCAAGAAGAATTCTTTCTTATTCAGAGGAGGTCAGCCTCTTTTTTCTATTCAGACCTTGAACTAATTGGATCATATTCACTCACATTGGTTAGGACGATCTGCTTTACGTGGTCTGCAGATTTTAATGTTAGTCTCATCCAAAAACACCCTGGCAATCACACCTAAAATAACATTTAACCAAATATCTGGGTACCCATGGTCCAATCAGCTTGACACACAAAATTAACCATCACCCTGGAGAGAGGGAAAATTTCCAATATCTGAGCCCAAAGACAATTAGGCAAGAAGAATTCTTTCTTATTCAGAGGAGGTCAGCCTCTTTTTTCTATTCAGACCTTGAACTAATTGGATCATGTTCACTCACATTGGTTAGGACGATCTGCTTTATGTGGTCTGCAGATTTTAATGTTAGTCTCATCCAAAAACACCCTGGCAATCACACCTAAAATAACATTTAACCAAATATCTGGGTACCCATGGTCCAATCAGCTTGACACACAAAATTAACCATCACCCTGGCAAGGTTCTGTCCTTGGCCTAGGGCTGGAAGTTGTCAGACGAGGATGAAGGCCCAGATTTGTAGTGAAGGCAGAGCTGAAAAACAAGTTGGATGTGAGATACTTGTTAAACTGCTGAAAAAGTCTAAGGAGAGACACAACTTATGAAATACAAGGCTGTCAGAGCTAGACAAAACCTTCAAGATCACAAAGCCCAAAGCCTTCAGTTTTCAGATAAGAAAGCTAAGCTTTAGACAGGTCTAAAACAAAATGACATACAGGTTGAAGAAGAAATTATACACCACAAGTTTTTTAATTAATTGCAGAAGTAGAGAACAGGAGAGATTTGACTAAACTATATGTGGTTCACAAGCAATAATAAAACTAGGAGTTTAGTTACAACAGCCCAGTGAGAGTTAACAGAATGATACAAGTCCCAACAATGATTTTGCAGCTTCAACACGGTTCAGTGGAAGACAGGTGCTCCAATTAAGCGAAATAATGCTTCTGCATTGCTTTGCCCTGGCAAACTGCTTCTGAAGTGTTGTTCCAACTGGGGACAACACACTATACCTTTCACAGGATTACTACTAGGGAGGATCAAGACCCTCACTCAATGAGCATCCTCCACGGCCAGGCCAGGACGAGAGCTGGGCATTTCTAGTTGTTGTCGTTGTTTAGTCACTAAATTGTGCCCAATTCTTTGCAACCCCATGGACTGTAGCCCACCAGGCACCTCTGTCTATGGGATTTCCAAGGCAAGAATATCAGAGTACATTGCCATTTCCTTCTCCAGGGGATATTCCCGACCCAGGGATCAAACCTTCATCTCCTGCATTGGCAGGTGGATTCGTTTTCAGTGAGCCACCAGGGAAGCCCAGGCATTTCTGGTATACTCATAATAATAACCTGCTAAGACTATTTTAATATAGAAATACAATCATTTTGTTTCTCTCCCTTTTCTTCACTGTAGTAGGTAGTACAAGTTTAAGCCCCACTTCACGTCACTCTTTGAGAAAAGGTGAGCTAGTTCCATTGACTGGAACTCTTGGACCCAGAAGTCTGGAAGAAAATTAAAGAGAAGTTGTCCAGGAAGATAGAGAGGTCTCTACTCAGCAATAGCAGGTGGACAGAGCACCATGAATGGGTACCACCTGAGGATCCAAGTGGGAGCCTCCGTTCAAGTGAGCAGCATCCATCACCATCCTCAGAGACTGCTGATCAGTCCCTGAGAAAGATTCCATGGGAACTTCACTCCACTGAAGACCACCCAGCATGTGGTCAAGATCTTTCTTGGTTTTCTTCTGATTTTCACTGGCCATCATAGGAGTAGGGTAGGGCCCATGCATGCCTGCACCAATGGGGAACAATCTGAACCAGTGGAGAAGGCCCGAGCTTGCCCAATAATAACTCGCCCACTACAGCACTTTATCCCCATTTTCAGATGATGATGCCGATCCAAAGTTAATGTATCAGTATATTAGAACCCTCATTTGACTCAAAGCCTATGCTTTGTCCACTATATGATACTCTCCTGATGGAAGGCCACACAAGAGCATCTAAGACACTAAAATGCAGAGCCTAGAGGAGACTTCAGAGTAGAGGCCGGCAGGGAAGAAACTGGTATCTCCCTTTGGATATTTAAAGTGTTATTATCTGAAAAATACACTGTTCTCTGTTATTCCATGAGTGGACCTTGAATCAGCTGGAAGTCACAAGGAGATAAAGTTCAGCTGATAGCATTAGAGGGACCCAATAGGCAATGGACTTCCTCCCAGAGCAGTCAGATATCTGTCACTGGATATATCCAAGCAGCTGCTGAGTGAGCAGGTCAGGGACATGGAACACTGAGTAGGAGATTGGGTCTTGCTCTCTATAGTCTTGCCTTATAGTAAGATTCTACGAAGCCAAGAAGGCAGGAATTTGGCAGAAACTCTCAATTTTGACCTTATTCCTGGCCCCATGGTCCATGCTTCTGCTCACCCAAAGCTGCCAAAGTTCCTCATCACCCAGCTATCCTTGGGAGACGCCCCCTGCCTTCACTCTCTGGATTAGTGCATCAGCCCCAATCCCCACTGCTCCAAGAGCTCATAAGAATGTGTCTTAACCCAAGCTTCCACTTGAAACTTCTGCTGCCTGACCCACATACTTCAGAGGGCCCTTCAATACCAGAGCCTGAGGGAAAGCAGATGTCATGGGGAAGAAGGTCAAGGCATATCCAGCAGGAAATTTCTGGCCCCAGAAGGCCCTCGTTAGGCTAATGATATTGATTCTTCATCAGACCTCACTGTCCTTTTCAAGTATGACTTGTGTGTTCCATGAAGCAGGTCAGGGAGAGAGGACACGCACATGAAATCTACCCGCCTGTTGAGTCAGAGTGTGGAGAGAGCCTCGGGAGTGGTGGAGGCTGGAGGGGATTGTTGGAGGGGCTGCTGGGAGACGGAGGTTCCACCTAAGGGAGGATGAGGGCATGTGAGGGCAAGAGTGGAGAAGGGTGTTAGTGGCTGAAGGCTCTGGGAAATGACCTCTGACCCTGGGGTCAGAGGATGATGGAATGTCCACACTATCAACGTGTGTAGAGACTTAACCTCATGGGCCTGACACTTCCAGAGCTCTAAACTCACTTCAGAATGGGAGAAATGGCAAAGGAGGGCCTCTCTCCTTTCTCTTGAAAAGCAGCCTCTCACACACCACATCACTGTGTCCATGTAATATGGGAATCGAGAGAAACGGCTGCAAGGATAGCTGTGGGGCATGGGACGCCCAGCTGTGCCACCTTGGAAGGCACTTTACAACTCTGGGGCTCGGCCCAAACGTGCAGGGGGAGGGGCTGGACCTCCGTGGTCCATCGCAGGGTGACAAGCGGATTCTGAGATCCTAGCACTCCTTGGATCTAGGATCCTTAAGCCCATGGTACCTAAC
Organism: Aepyceros melampus; assembly: GCA_006408695.1. Lineage (NCBI taxonomy): Eukaryota > Metazoa > Chordata > Mammalia > Artiodactyla > Bovidae > Aepyceros > Aepyceros melampus. The sequence continues at coordinate 18,894 of SJXQ01004807.1, forward strand.
ATACATCAGCCTTCCTGAGGGCTGGTGAGAATGTCTGAACAGGAAACAGATCAATATTTTCACTTGAGTATTTTACTTTTTTTGTTGTTGTTGTTAACTTTTTATTTATTGAGAGACTATTTCTCACCCCAGATAGTCACAGTTTCATAGTTCAGGAGCACAGGAAAGTGACAAAACTTCCAAGGAACTCAACCCAAAGAAATTCTTTATATTCCAAATCACTTTGCACTCTGAAAGATACCAGCCTTCCTCATCTCCTCAAAATCTTTCATGGAATCATAATTTCTGTAGAAGTCTGCATATGCCTTCTTTCTTTTTTCAGCCACAGCAAACTTATAGAAAGTTGCAAACCCCAAGGAGACCATGAATGCTCCAACAATATGAAATCGCAGACATTTGGCCAGGAGGCCACGCATCTGAGGTTTTGCCAAAGCAGTGGACATGGCAGGTTTTCTTCTCAACGGCTCAACCGTGACATCCTCTCAGGCTCGAGTATTGTACTTTTAAAACAAAATTAGAAAGGAAAGAAGATTCAGGAATGGGCCAGGCTAAGGCAGAGGTGGCTAGGCATTCGTCTAGCTGTGTTAGGGCCATATCCCCCCAGTATCTATTCTCCAGGAATGGAAAACTGCTGCCCAGTGGTGAAGGACCATAGCAGGATGAGGTGAGGCCCCAAAGGTGCTGAGATGAGACAGGAAGACAGCAGGGTTCGTGGTGGTTTCAGCCCCAGGAGAGGGGAGACCAAGGACCCAGTTGTGCAGTTACTGCATCTCTGGGAAACACATGGAACCGAACACTGGATCGTGCGGGTTTTACAATTTGTTCCTGAAAGGGACCACCAATATCCCAGATGCTGTTTCAAAAGGTGCCATTTAATGACCATAAATGAAACTGTTCCAAACAGCCCATCTGTCACCCAGTTTTTACAAATATCTAATTCTGTTCACATGCTATTCCCAAGGGGAATGGTGACACAGAGCTGTTTGCCCACCATGAATCTGTCCATTTGAATGATTAATGAATTTCTCATGTCAAGTACATAGAGACGGCTGGGACCATGGAGAGCCCTGGGAGACCTGCCTTCAGAGAAGCTGCCTAGTTAGCTCTGGTGCAGGGCTACAGCCTCCTTCCTCTCTTCCTTCAGCAAGCCCTCTCCAGTGCAGGTGATGGAGCAGAATCTCTCCATGGGGAGTTTTCCCCACAGTCAGAATATCCGGGAAAGAAACGACAAGGAAGTTAGAAAGAAAGGCTGCTCCCCATCTACCCTCCAGAGCAAGGATCTCTGTCCCCTGGCCTTCCACTGCCCCTCCCTGCTCCCCGTCCCTTCCTCACTTTGGTTTCCAAATTTGAACCTCCCTCTGCTTTCCCCAGACCTCTTCCTACCTCATCTGAGGAACAGCAAAGGCAGCATATGGCAGTCACTCCATCGCCTCTCTGACTGCTGATCTAAGGTCCTGCTTAGCTCAGCCACGTCATGAGCATCAAATCTTTCAGCCGAACATAAATGTCTATATTATTATAAGGAACCAGTTGTCTCAGACTCACACTCTTTTCAGTAATTATGAGGAAGAAATGTTTTCTTCCATTTTTGGTTTCCTCTGTAATTTCTTCCACCCACCGGACCACTGCTGAAATAGTACCGTTGTATTCATACTTCTGTTTCTTGAATTTTCTTACGTAATGATATATGCTGGAATTGTTCCCCATAAGATCATAGAAGTAGATCTACAGTTCTGGCCGAGTCTTGTTCATAGCTGCAGAGTATTTCACTTTATACTAGAATGTATTACATCAGTTTCATATGCCTATCTATTTAGGTTGTTTCCAGGCTTTTGTTACTTGACACAATGCTACTCTTAATATGTATATATATTTCAGCACATGTTCAAGTATATCCATAAGGATATATTCCTGGAAGTGGAATTGCTCCATCAAAGGGCGTATTCATCTAACATTTGTATACATGCAATTCAGGAGACCTGGATTTGATTCCTGGGTCAAGAAGACCCCCTGGAGAAGGGAATGGCTACCTACTCCAGTATTCTTGCCTGGAAAATCCCATGGACAGAGGAGCCTGGCAGGGCTGCAGTCCATGGTGTTGCAAAGAGTCAGACATGACTGAGCAACTAACACTTTCTTTCATAGCTAGGTAGGGTACATCATAAATATAAATCCTATTCAATAGCTTACAGAACTAAACTTTAGAAGTTAACAAGTAAAAAGTATCAATCCTTTGGGAGGAGCTGCATATACACTCTACACATCTTTTTACCTACCCCAGACATTTTAGTTACAAGGTGTTTGTGTTACAGAATGGCAGCTGAAGCTCTAGCCATTTTGTCCAGCTTCCAAGCAATAGCAAAAAGGATAGGGAATGTTCTTCTGATGGGCCAGCTTCCTTCAAGGAGCCACTTCAGTTCTATTCAATTTTTTGCTTACATTTCATTGTCCATAATTTAGTTCTACAGTGATATCTAGCTATAATGTAGTCTTTCAATTGAGTGATTTTCTGTCCCCAAAATAGGCTTCTCTTATTTTAGAAGACAAATGAGTGAAAATTTGGGAAATAGCCAGCCATCACTGCTGACCTATGCCTATCTATTTGTGCATCTATTTCATCCCATTCAGGTTCTAGAGTTCTTGCCCAGGCTTTCTTTCCGCCTCGTAGCCTGGCAACCCCAGGTTGTGGTTCATTCTGCAGCATAGTTTTCATCATGAGTCCCAAGATCTCTTCTCTTTCAACTTGTACCTCTACCTAACAGTGCTCCCTCTCCCATAAACACATTTTCATATCCCCCTGGACTCCAGCCAGAGCAAGCAAGGCCAGGATCCACATGCTGCCAGCACACCTTCCCCGTGTTTTATCCCCTTCTTCTTCCCACAACCCCAGCAACAGGATTTCCACTTCCTCTCCCCTTCCATCCTTGACCTTCCCATATACCCGCAATGCACATCCCACAAGACTGCTTCCCTTTCCCAGATCCTACAGGGGAGGGAGTGGCCACCAGATACTATGCAAGAAAAAATTTAAACGTACTGCCTCAATATTTTGAAAATAGTATCCCTGTGTGCTCAGTCGCTCAGTCGTGTCTGACTCTTTTGAAACTCCAAGGATTATTGTCTGCCAGGCCCCTCTGTCCATGGCAAAAATACTGGACTGGGTTGCCATTTTCTTTTCCAAATATTATCCCTACCATACCTATATTCTTTTTAAAATTTATTGAGCACATGATAAACATAGAAGCCTTCTGATGATGAATAGCGCTGTCATGGGAATCAAAATGAGATAAAATACAGAACTCTTGCCACAACGCATAGTATATTGTATACACTTAGTAAATGGTAGCCATTATTGTTATTATTATTATTTAAATAATACAACACACTCTGCCTTTGTCTTTTGTATTCCAAACAAACATGCTACCATGCACGGCTCCATTTCACAGAGACACTGTTATGCTCAATCATGGCATTTTCTGTTTTGCTTGGTTTCAAACTCCATTTTCTGCTAACAGAGGAATTTTTTCCCAGGGAAAGGCGATACTACTTAGAGACCTAACTCCTAATTAACTTTGTTACTGGATGCCCTGTAACTGGGAGCATGTCACTTTCTTTAGGGAAGGGGGCTAATTGGAAGAGGGAAGATTGATGAAGGTCAGTGTGGATGGTGATGCGGAATTATGGCTGGAGGCTGGGTCAGCTGAAGTCAGGCCTTTCCAAACTGCACCTCGTCGTGGACTCTAAATTATTTGTAACCCCCCTGACCTCCCCCATTTTCTGTTTGTGTAACAGCAGCTTGAGAGAGCGTATGAGTTAAACAAGGCAAGATGAGAATTGATTTATCAATGGTCAATCAGGGGGTTGGCTCAGGGAGACTGGGAGGGAATTGCCAGAGGCTCTGGACTGAACTGCACTTAAATAGATTTGAAAATGGGCTGGGAGGAAAACAAGGATGTACATTCAGTTGTATCTGGGCCTCAGAGTCCACCAGGCACATCAGATTTCCTAAGGTGGAGCAGGAAATCCCCAGAGATTTACAACTATAAATAGGAGGTTGTTTTAATGTAGGGAAAATATGAATGAGCGAATTTGTAAAGAGTTATAATTCAGTTATGTTCAAGGACTACATATAGACATCTAACAAAAATGTCAACAAATGCTTTAACTAACCTCAGAAAATGTCATCACCAGGGCCAAGCCCTGACACAGCAGGGACTTCTCAAACCCAGGAAACTTCTAGGTCGTAGAAGATGAGCAGAAGAGTTGAGGTTGGAGGTGATGGGCAGAGTTTGGGAGGACAGGAAAGAGACTTTTAGGGGTTCAGCATAGGAATGGGTTCGCTGAAGAGTCTTGATTCATCTAGTCTCCCATACACACAAGCTGAATTAAGTGTTGTTATCCAAATCTGGAAGTACTTATGTTGATTTTACGTTACACAGGAAGGCAGTGCTCCTGGTGGGAAAGGACTTTCATAGTAATATCTGAAATTCACCTACCATTGAGGAAAAGCAGAGGAGGGCATGAAGGTTGGTGGATCTGAAACCAACACTCAGGACAGGTCAGGAAATGTATTGGGGAAATGTCAGATGAAGGCTTGGGTTTCCTAGCTGACACTAATATATATTTATTATTAGCTCACATGGAATGACCCCTTACACACATCACCTCATTTAATTCACATAGCAAAAAAAAGAAACAGGTAGTATTATTATTATTTCCATTTTATAGATGAAGAAATTGGGGCACAGAGAGGTCAAGGAGTTTACCTAAAATTACAGGTTTACAGATGGTGAAGTTAAGAGCTAAATGCAAGGAGTCTGACTCCAGAGACCTGTGTTATCACAGGAATATGTGATAAAACCAATATTTGCTATACCAAAAACCCAACAGTAAAATTTATAAATTAAGGGAACTGATCCTTTTAACATTAGCAGTAAAGTACTAGATTAGCATAAATTTCCGTTAGGTAATTTTCAGTTAATTACTTCACAGAATTTTTACTTCCACTTAGAGCTGTCCTTCAATAAATGAGTTCATTTTTTTCTGCATTTTAAAATAATTGCCTCTGATTTGTATCTTTAGCTAAGATCTGTCTTTTCATTTAAAGAGCCAGTATCCAGGAAATAAATTCAGAAAGGGTGATGAGTTACCCTAAAGTTGCATTTTGAGCTCCAACTGTGTTTTGAGATTTCCCTTTGACAGCCTGGCCTGAAGCCCCATATAGGGCCAAGCATGGAGCCTGGCACCTTCCCAGTAACTGAGAACTAAAAGACAGAATAGAATCTGAGAGAATTTTAAACTCATATTTTCATTCATTGATTCTGAGAACTAGCTCCTAGTACCTGTCAGTTTCTCCAGGATATTTTAACTTTATTGTCAGAAATAAAAATCGCCTAAGCTGTTTTGTGTTCATATTTTACAATTCATTTTGAGAATTAATATTTTATCAGAAAATTATTTTGATTCAAACAGTGACTTTTAAAAGGTTTATGGTATTCTTAAGTGTAACTTTTATTATACCTTGGGGCCAGTAGCTTTTCTAGAGAAACACAGTGTAGTTATTGATGTATGGTACCCCTTGTGAATTTCCCTTCATGTTCTGAGACTGAAATGAGAGAAATTATTTTCTGTACATAATTTACTACCTTCTTTCCACCTCTACCCCTCCTTTTCCCTGGCTGCCTCTTTTTCTCTCCTTTCAGTACAAAATAAATTTTAAAAACCATTATTACATGTAAAAGGGGGAAAAAAGCTTAACAGTCATATTTGAGCCAAGCCAAGCCAAAGTTAAATTAAAATAATAGAAGATACTCATTAAGACCTGGGAAGGTAGATGTGAAAAACTCTACTCTGAGTTCTCCCCCAGTCTAATGACCTTCCCTGTTGACCATTATCTCCCTTCTCTCTTCCCTGGTCTAAGTTGAAATGATTGATCCCCTTTTCCATCTTCACATGACAGACAGGCAGGCATCAACCTTCAGCTGAAGTGGCTGCCTGATGCTCTTCTAGAGGATCTAGAATGCTAAAGCTCCGAAATTAAAACTAAGTGAAGTCGCTCAGTCGTGTCCGACTCTTTCCGACCCCGTGGACTGTAGCCTACGAGGCTCCTCCGTCCATGGGATTCTACAGGCAAGAATACTGGAGTGGGGTGCCATTTCCTTCTCCAGGGAGTCTTCCCGACCCAGGGATCGAACCCAGGTCTCCCGTGTTGGAGGCAGACACTTTAACCTCTGAGCCACCAGGGAAGCCTTCAAATTAAAACTGGAGATGCTCAAATCCTTGGATCAGTTAGTTAGTGATGTGCAAAAAACCACCCTCCGTGGCGGATTCATGTTGATGTATGGCAAAACCAATACAATATTGTAAAGTAATTAGCCTCCAATTAAAATAAATAAATTTAAAAATAAAATAAAAAGAAAATCTATTGTTTAATTCTCATGGTCAATGGATTGGGTTGGTCAACTGGCTGACCTAAGCCAGTTTGGCTGATCTTAGCTGGCTGGGCTCTCTCACGCATCTGTGGTCAACTAATGGCTAGCTGGTCTAAATGGCCTTGTATAAGACAAGTCTGCTCTCTTCCATGTATCTCCCACTCCCTTCTTGTAGGCTATGTTCTCATGACGGTGGCAGGGGTCCACAAGGAAAGGAAGAAATGCACAGGTACCTCTAAAGCTTTTACCTGCACCAGATTTGTTAACATTCCATTGTTAACATGACTTGGCCAAGCCAAGTCACATGCCCAAGTCTGGAATTAATGTAGGAGGGGACCAAGAGTTACAGGACAGACAGCCTGATACTGGAAGACCAATATGGTGGCCATAAAGCAATTAATCTCTCATAGTTCCCAAATGAAAACCTGAAAAGGAGCAAAAAGGGACATTTTGAAAGCAAAATACAGTAGTTCCTCATTATCTGAAGATTCCGTATATGAGAATTTGCTTCCTTGCTGAAATTTGCTTGTAACCTCATCCTCATTAGCTGGGGACACTTTGACAATCATTGCAGTGGAAATATATGCATGCCCTGGACTGAGGCTGAACAAGGAGATGCTCTGCTCTTGTGCTTCAGCTCTCATACTACAAGCAAGTGTTCTTTTAACAGTATGCATAATACCAACATTTTTGCATTTTTTGTCCTTTTTATCGGTGATTTCACTGTTTAAAATGGCCCCCAAGTGCAGTGCTAAAGTGCTATCTGGTTTTCCCAAGCACAAGAAGGCTGAGATGTGCCTTAAGGGGAAAAAAAAAAAAAAAAACATGGTATATAAGCTTTCTTCAAGGCATGAGTTACAGTACTGTTGACCATGACTTCAATATTAATGAGTCAACAGTATATATTTTAAAATGTGTTTTTAAGCAGACAGACACATAAAATAAAGTTATATATTGATAAGCTGAAATGTTTTGACCAGAAGCTCACAAGAACCTAACCCTACATTTCCCCTGTGAGCTATGGGTCAACACTCACACATTCAGTGTTTCTAATATATTCTGGAGGAGGGAATGGCAAACCACCCCAGTATACTTGCCATGAGAACCTCATGAACTATATAAAAGGACAAAAAGATTTGACACCACAAGATGAGTCTCCCAGATCTGAAGGTGTCCAATATGCTACTGAGGAAGAGCAGAGGACAACTCCTAATAGTCCCAGAAAGAACAAAGCGACTGGGCCAAAGTGGAAATGATGGTCAGTTGTGGATGTGTCTGGTGATGAAAGTAAAATCCAATGCTTCAAAGAACAGCATTGCATAGGAACCTGGAATGTTAGGTCCATGAATCAAGGTAAACTGGATGTGGTCAAACAGGAGATGGCAAAAACAAACATCAACATCTCAGGAATCAAGAACTAAAATGAACAGGAATAGGCAGATTTAATTCAGATGAACATTATATCTACTACTGTGGGCAAGAATCTCTTAGAAGAAATGGAGTAGCCCTCATAGTCAACAAAAGAGCCTGAAATGCAGTACTTGGGTGCAGTCTCAAAAATGACACAATGATCTCAGTTGGTTTCCAAGGCCAGCCATTTAACATCACAGTCTACCACTGATGCCAAAGAGTCTGAAGTTGATCAGTTCTATGAAGACGTAGAAGATCTAGAATTGGCACACAAAAAAAGATGTTCTATTCATCATTGGGGATTGGAATGCAAAAGTAGAAGTCAAGAGATACCTGGAGGTAACAGGCAAGTTTGGCCTTGGCAAACAAAATGAAGCAGGGCAAAGACTAACTGATTCTGTCAAGAGAATGAATTGATCATAGCAAATAATTTTTTTCAACAACACAAGAGATGACTTTACACATCAATTCAGTTCAGTCGCTCAATCATGTCCAACTCTTTGCAATCCCATGAATCGCAGCACACCAGGCCTCTCTGTCCATCACCAACTCCCAGAGTTCACCCCAACTCATGTCCATTGAGTCGGTGATGCCATCCAACCATCTCACCCTCTGTTGTCCCCTTCTCCTCCTGACCCCAATCCCTCCCAGCATCAGAGTCTTTTCTAATGAGTCAACTCTTCGCACGATGTGGCCAAAGTATTGGAGTTTCAGCTTTAGCATCAGTCCTTCCAATGAACACCCAGGACTGGTCTCCTTTAGGATGGACTGGTTGGATCTCCTTGCAGTCCAAGGGACTCGCAAGAGTCTTCTCCAGCACCACAGTTCAAAAGCATCACCAAATGGTCAATACCAAAATCAAACTGATTACATTCTTTGTAGCCAAAGATGGAGAAGCTGTATACAGTCATCAAAAACAAGACCTGGAGCTGACTGTGGCTGAGATCAACTTCTCATAGCAAAATTCAGGCCTAAACTAAAGAAGGTGGGGAAAACCACTAGGTCAGCCAGGTATGATTTAAATCAATCACCTATGAATATGCCCACCAGGCTCTCCCGTCCCTGGGATTCTCCAGGCAGTGGAAATAACAGATTCAAGGAGTTAGAACCTGTAAACAGTAGGCCTGAAGAACTATGGACAGAGGTTATAATATTTTACATGAGGAAGCAAGCAAAACTATCCCAAAGAGGAAAAAAAAAGCAAGAAGTGGTTATCTGAGGAGGCATTACAAATAGCTAAAGATAGAAGAGAAGTGAAAAGCAAGGGGAAAAGGGAAAGGTATACCCAACTAAATGCAGATTTCCAAAGAATAAAAAGGACAGACAAGAAGGCCTTCTTCAATGAACAATGTATAAAAATAGAGGAAAACAACAGAAGGGGAAAGACTAGAGCTCTCTTCAGGAGAATTAGAGATATCAAAGGAACATTTTGCCCAAATACAGGCACAATAAAGGACATAAATGGTAGAGATCTAGTCGACACTGAAGAGATCAAGAGAAGATGGAAAGAATACCCAGAAGAACTGTATAAAAAAAGATCCAAATGAACTGGATGACTACAATGGTGTGGTCAGCCACCCAGAGTCAGACATTCTAGAGAGCAAAGTCAAGTGGATCTTAGGAAGCACCACTGTTAATAAAGCTAGTGGATGGAATGGCATTCCAGTAGAACTATTCAAAATCCTAAAACATGATACCATCAAGGTGTTACATTCAATACATTAGCAAATCTGGAAGACGCAGAAGTGGCCACAGGACTGTAAAAGGTCAATCCTCCTCCCTATTTCCAAGAAGGGTAATACTAAAGAATGTGCTAACCATCAGACAATTGCACTCATCTCCCATGCTAGCTACTGCTGCTGCTAAGTCACATCAGTCATGTCCAACTCTGTGTGACCCCATAGACGGCAGTCCACCAGGCTCTCCCATCCCTGGGATTCTCCAGGCAAGAACACTGGAGTGGGTTGCCATTTCCTTTTCCAACGCATGAAAGTGAAAAGTGAAAGTGAAGTCACTCAGTTGTGTCCAACTCTTAGCGACCCCGTGGATGCAGCCTACCAGGCTCCTCCATCCATGGGATTCTCCAGGCAAGAGTACTTGAGTGGAGTCCCATTGCCTTCTCCATCCCATACTAGCAAGGCCATGCTTAAAATTTTGCATGCTAGGCTTCAGCATTATATGAACCAAGAACTTCCAGATATCCAAGAAGGATTTAGAAAAGGAAGAGGAACCAGAGATCAGATTGCCAACATTTTCTGGATCATAGAGAAAACTAGGGAATTCCAGAAAAACATCTACTTCTGTCTCATTGACTATGCAAAACTTTTGACGGTGTTGTTGTTGTACTAGTCCTGTCCAACTCTTTGTGACCCCATGGACTGCAGCACACCAGGCTTCCCTGTCCTTCATCACCTCCCAGAGCTTGCTCAAACTCATGTCCATTGACTTGGTGATGCCATCCAACCATCCCCTTCTGCTGTCCCCTTCTCCTACCTTCAATCTTTCCCAGAATCAAGGTCTTTTCTAATGAGTTGGCTCTTTGCATCAGGTGTCCTAAGTATTTGAGTTTCAACTTTGGCATCAGTCCTTCCAATGCATATTCAGGATTGATATCCTTTAGGATTGACTGGTTTGATCTCCTTGCAGTCCAAGGGACTCTCAAGAGTCTTCTGCAACACTAAAGTTCAAAAGTATCAATTCTTCAGCACTCAGCCTTCTTTATAGTCCAACTCTCACATCCATACATGACTACTGGAAAAACTATAGCTTTGACTATTTGGATCTCTGTTGGTAAAGTGATGTCTCTGCTTTTTAATATGCTGTCTAGGTTGGTCATAGCTTTTCTTCCAAGGACCAAGCATCTTTTAATTTCATGGCTGCAGTCATCATCTGCAGTGTTTTGGGAGCCCAAAAAAATAAAGTCTGCCACTGTTTCCATTGTTTCCCCATGTATTTACCATGAAATGATGGGGCCAGATGCCATGATCTTCGTGTTTTGAATGTTGAGTTTTAAGCCAGCTTTTTTTACTCTCCTCTTTCACCTTCATCAAGAGACTCTAGTTCCTCTTCATTTCTGCCATAAGGGTGCTGTCATCTGCATATCTGCGGTTATTGATATTTCTCTGGGCAATCTTGATTCCAGCTTGTGCTTCATCCAGCCTGGCATTTCACATGATGTACTCTGCAAATATGGTAAACAAACTGTGAGGACCATAATAAACTGTAGAAAGCTTTTAAAGAGATGAGAATACCAGACCATCTTACCTGTCTCCTGAGAAACCTGTATGCCAATCAAGAAGCAATAGTCAGAACGCTGTATGGAAAATGGAACAACTGATTGGCTCAAGATTAAGAAAGGAGTATGACAGGGCTGTCTGCTGTCACCCTGTTTAGTCTATACACTGAGCACATCATGAAAAATGCTGGGCTGGAGGAGTTACAAGCTGGAATCAAGATTGCCAGGAGAAATATAAACAACCTCAGATATGCAGATAATACCACTCTAATGGCAGAAAGCAAAGAGGAAATAAAGAGCCTCTTGATGAGGGTGAAGGAAGTGAGTGAAAGAGCTGACTTAAAACTAAATATTTAAAAAACTAAGACCATGGCATCCAGCCCCATTACTTCATGCCAAATAGAGGGGAAAAGGTGGAAGTAGTGACAGATTTTCTCTTCTTGGGCTCCAAAATCACCACGGATGGTGACCATAGTCACGAAATTTGAAGATGTTTGCTTCTTGGCAGGAAAGCTATGACAAATCTATACAGTGTGTTGAAAAGCAGAGACTTTACTCTGCCAACAAAGGTCCATATAGTCAAGGCTATGGTTTTCCCAGTGGTCACGTACAGTTGCAGAAAAGGCAATGATACCCGACTCCAGTACTCTTGCCTGGAAAATCCCATGGATGGAGGAGCCTGGTAGGCTGCAGTCCATGGGATCGCTAAGAGTCAGACACGACTGAGCAACTTCACTTTCACTTTTCACTTTCATGCATTGGAGAAGGAAATGGCAACGCATTCCAGTGTTCTTGCCTGGAGAGTCCCAGGGATGGGGGAGCTTGGTGGGCTGCCGTCTATGGGGTCGCATAGAGTTGACATGACTGAAGAGACTTAGCTGCTGCAGCAGCATGTATGGTTTTGAAAGCTGGACTGTAAAGAAGGCAGAGCACCAAAGAATTGATGCCTCCAAACTGTGGTGCTGGAGAAGAGTCCTGAGAGTCCCTTGAACAGCAAGGAGATTAAAGCAGTCAATCCTAAGGGAAATCAACCCTGAATACTCACTAGAAGGACTGATGCTGAAGCTGATACTGTAGTATTTTGGTCATCTGATGTGAACACCTGATTCATTGGAAAAAGTTCCTGATGCTGGGAAAGATTGAAGGCAGAAGTAGAAGCAGGTGTCAGAGGATGAGATGGCTGGATGGCATCATCAATGCAACGAATGTGAACTTGGGCAAACTTCGGGAGATCGTGAGGGACAGAGAGGCCTGATGTGCTGCAGTTCAGGGGGCTGCAAAGAGTCAGACACAACTGGGCAACTGAGCAGCAACAAAAAGAATATTCATAGAATATACTGAGTAGTCCAAAAAGTTCATTCATAGAATATATAGAATATATCGGGTGTCCAAAAAGTTCATTAGGGTTTTCTAAATGAGCTTTAATCCAACCCAATAATGACCACAAATAATTAGAATCAACGGTGCGTCCATTTGTTTTTGAGCTTCTAGAAAAAGATTTTGTCTTCTAAAGAAGATTTTAAAATAACAAAACCTATATTCTTATCTCTACATATAATGTCACACTTCTGAAAGGCATAACAAAAACAACTCTCACATATAATTACCTACCTGGACTTACACAAAACAATCTTGTTCTAAGCAGAATATTTTAGGAATGCACTCACTCAGTGATGAAGGGACATATTAGTGAGATTCCTAATGGCATTCAACAAAGGGTTAGTGAGCTAGTCCTATGAATAACTCTAGCTGGAGCTTAATTTTATAGTAAATGGATGAAAACTCCAAAAGAATACTAAAGATTCCAGAGAGTAAACTAGGATTCAGATGTGTTTATGAGTCTCTGAGTGAAAATATTGAGCAAGAAAGGCACGATCATTAATTATTCATGTAATTGAAAGCCAAGGAAAAACAGGATTCAACATGAACATAATTTTTCAGAATACACCTATTATATATGGAAGTTCAAAGGCATTTTGTCTTGTTAGAGTACCTGACATTCCCAAAGAACTCTGAGCCCTACATCTGATCTTCGGTGTTGGGTGTGATGAAGGGACCAGAGAGCTTCATGTTTAAAATCCCAGTCTCTACAATGGGACAGACCCAGGTCTGGATCTTGGCTCCATGTTATCGGCTGGGTAACATGCCAAAAACACTCCCTCTGTGGACCCCAGTTTCTTCATCTGTAAAACAGGAGTACTAAGAGTAATAGTACGGATATAATCAGACATTCAATGAGTGCTGACCAGATCCCTGGCACCCTGCTTGGACCTTTCCTTGCATTATACCTCATTTAATTCATTTTATGAAAAATGGGGAGACAAAGGAGTTAAATGATCTCACCAACAATTAGAACTGGCAGTCGGAATTTGATCCTAGGAAGATGACTCCACCTTCTTCATGATGCTATTTGTGAACATTAAATGAGATAATGCCCCATAAAACGCTCTGCATGGTGCCAGGCACGTAATAAGCACATATAATAAAATTTTCAAGAATCTTTTTAGTTAAGAGTGCCCCGCCCTTTCTCCAGTCTCACTGCAACCAACAGATCAGATATGCAATATGAAGGGTTGTACAGAGGGTTTATGTGGGGACTCTGTTTATGCTGAATTCTCCTCTGGTTGAAAGCTCCACAGGAAAGTCTTACCTCACCAGGGAAAGCACTCCAAATAACCCCTTAGAGAGATTCCTATTTGTCTTCATGGAGGATAATAAATACAAGTTGGGAGATCAGATCCAAGATTCATGTTTGAACAATCTCTCTCACTGAGGTTAAAACTTCCAGCGGTTTATCTCAACCCTTCTTGAATGTTTAGTTAATCTATCTGATATGGTTAACTTATTTTTTGTCCCTATCTCAGATATAACTGTATTGTTTTTAGGAAAAACATTTAAAGTTAGAGTGAAGACAGCTGTACAAGCCAAACTTCTGACTGGCCAAAACTGAACACACTCTGTACCTTCTGGGTTTTCATTCCTTTTAGAAAGGGGAACTAGAGAGAAAATGAAGAGTCTTTTGATACCATGTTCGCTTACATAACTTTCTTTCTTGTTTTAATGTCTGTATAACCGAGTTCCCACCATCCTGTTCCTCCTAGTCCTGTACTTTATGGTTGGGCAGATGTAGGTACAAGAGGGAATTAATGATCATCCTTTCATCTCCAACAAGATCCCTCCTGGCTCTGTCCCCTGTCCTAACTAGGCCTTCAGGGGATCCTGATGACTCAGGCAACCTGAGAGGTGGCAGAACACATGGAAGAAATAAAGAGGAAGGAAAATACTCCTTCATCATTATCAGAAATTATGTGCTGGCTGAGAAAGCCTGAATTATTCAGTATGCCCTGAGTGTGAGTTTGAAAGAACACTCTGCAGCTATTAACAAGACTGAAGTTGAAAGATATCTGCTAATATGGAACAACTGCCAGCATCTATTATTAAGTAAGAAAACACAAGCATTGTGGATACTATTTTACCAAGTTGTATACACATAGGCTCTCGGTCTGGAAGACAGAAAACCAGTAAGAGTGGTTATCTCAGGGGAAAGAGTTAAGTGTGGGGTAGACTTGTTTTTCAACCTACATCTTGTTGTACTATTTGAATTTTTTATAAAGAATGTTTCAACAATCAATCATGAGCTGGAGGCTCTACTTGGAGCCACAGTGACCTCCCGTTCGGGTGATCTACTCTCCCCAAATGGAGAAGAACAAAAAACTGAGGCAAGATGAGCCCTCAAGGCAGAAGAAGGGAAATCTGGAAAGAGTTCTGTGATGTTGCCCGGACTGACATTCGTGACTTTCCCTGTTACTCTCCTCCTGTGTAGACTTGTCTCCTTCACATATTACCACAAAGAAAGCAAAAGGGGACCCATGTAAAGATAGTACCTAACACGTAAGAAACGAACCTACCAAATGACAGCAGATTTTTTAAAAACTATCCAGAAAGATAATTACTTCAGAAAAGATAAGAGATTTTCATATACTTATCTCTCCTTTGGAGGCTTCCCAAGTGGCACTAGCAGTATAAAGAATCTGCCTGCCAATGCAGGAGATCCAAGAGATGCGAGTTCAATCCCTGGGTCTGGAAGATCCCCTGGAAAAGGAAATGGCAACCCATTCCAGTATTCTTGCCTGGAAAATCCCATGGACAGAGGACCCTGGCAGGCTACAGTTCATGGGATCACAAAGAGTCAGATATGACTGAACACACACACATCTCTCTATTTTTAAAGAAAGAGAACTTAGGCTCTTTAAGGAGAGATAGAAAAGACATCAGACAATCAAAGATTAGAGTATGAAATATCAAAAGGAATAAAATATAACCTAAAGTACCATTTGAAAAAAGTTTAAGACAATACAAGCATAAGAATGAAAGTCACATCAGAAGCAACAAGAATAGATAACACAGCTAGGTATACGGATGTAGTAAAAGTGAAGTGAAAGTCGTACAGTCATGTCTGACTCTTTGCAACCCCATGGACTATACTGTCCATGGAATTCTCCAGGCCAGAATACTGGAGTGGGTAGCCTTTCCCTTCTCCAGGGGATCTTCCCAACCCAGGGATCGAACCCAGTTCTCCCACATTGCAGGTGGATTCTTTACCAGCTGAGCCACTAGGGAAGCCATATAGAAGTAGAGGTATACCTTAAGAAATTTTTATAACAAAAAATGAAAAAAATCTAAAAACTAAAAGAGAGTATAGAGAAGATGACAGATGGGTGAGAAAGTTCATTATATGTATAGCTAATATTCCTAAAGCAGAAAGCAGAACAAATATTCAATATAACAAGGAAGAAACATTTTCTTAAATAACAAAAAAAAATATGAATCTACTGATTAAAGTCTACAGAAAATAGACTTTTTGATCAAGGAAAAATACAGTCTCAAATTTGAACCATATCTTAGTGGAAACCATGAAGTTCAAGAATTAAAAAAGATTCCTATGACATTCAGAAATTAAATAAAGCATGTTTCCCAAAGAGAGAAAATGGCTGACCTCAGCCTTCTCCATATCAACATTCAATACAAGCAGTAGGTGAACAATATCTACAGAATTCTGATGGAGAAAAACGTGTGACCCGAGAATTATATGTTTTATGTCTAAAGACAGTTTTAATAATGTAAAGAATCTGATAACATAGCACTTATGAGCCCTTCTTTAAAAAAAAAAAAAGACACAACAAATCCAGTCAACCCAAAGATTAGTAAAAAAATATTTGAAGTCATGTCATGATCAGGAAAGCCATGGATGAAAGGACTATTGGTGACCACTAAGTGTGTAATTACATTCTCAGAGCTTAGTTCTATGTAAGTTGTAAATCTTGGTAATACAGAAAATAATAACAATAAAAAGTGAGATGAGTGAAAGAAGCTGAGAGGACGTGTAAAGTATAAATCTTCCTCTTCTTTCATGATGAGGTATAAATCTGCCCAACATTGATAAAACAAGAAAGAGACATTTAACTATCAAAGTTTCAAATATTGTTATGAGAAACAGGAAGACAAAGCAAAGCAAAGAAGGCACAGACAGAACAAAGTAACCAAAATAAATTTTGCGACAACAATATAAACAGATACTATCACCAAACAAGTTCAGTTCAGTCACTCAGTCGTGTCCGACTCTTTGCGACCCCATGAATCGCAGCACGCCAGGCCTCCTTGTCCATCACCAACTTCCGGAGTTCACCCAGACTCCTGTCCATTGAGTCCGTGATGCCATCCAGCCATCTCATCCTCGGTCGTCCCCTTCTCCTCCTGCCCCCAATCACTCCCAGCATCAGGGTCTTTTCCAATGAGTCAACTCTTCACATCAGGTGACCAAAGTACTGGAGCTTCAGCTTTAGCATCATTCCTTCCAAAGAAATCCCAGGGTTGATCTCCTTCAGAATGGACTGGTTGGATCTCCTTGCAGTCCAAGGGACTCTCAAGAGTCTTCTCCAACACCACAGTTCAAAAGCATCAATTCTTCGGCGCTCAGCCTTCTTCACAGTCCAACTCTCACATCCATACATGACCACAGGAAAAACCATAGCCTTGACTAGACGGACCTTAGTCGGCAAAGTAATGTCTCTGCTTTTGAATATACTATCTAGGTTGGTCATAACTTTTCTTCCAAGGAGTAAGCGCCTTTTAATTTCATGGCTGCAGTCACCATCTGCAGTGATTTTGGAGCCCAAACTGGAATTCCATCACCTCCACTAGCTTTGTTCGTAGTGATGCTTTCTAAGGCCCACTTGACTTCACATTCCAAGATGTCTGGCTCTAGATTAGTCATCACATCATCATGATTGTCTGGGTCATGAAGATCTTTTTTGTACAGTTCTTCCATGTATTCTTGCCACCTCTTCTTAATATCTTCTGCTTCTGTTAGGTCCAGACCATTTCTGTCCTTTATCGGGCCCATCTTTGCATGAAATGTTCCCTTGGTATCTCTAATTTTCTTGAAGAGATCTCTAGTCTTTCCCCTTCTGTTCTTTTCCTCTATTTCTTTGCATTGATCTCTGAAGAAGGCTTTCTTATCTTTTCTCGCTATTCTTTGGAACTCTGCATTCAGATGCTTATATCTTTCCTTTTCTCCTTTGCTTTTCGCCTCTCTTCTTTTCACAGCTATTTGTAAGGCCTCCTCAGACAGCCATTTTTGCCTTTTTGCATTTCTTTGCCATGGGGATGGTCTTGATCCCCGTGTCCTGTACAATGTTACGAACCTCGTTCCATAGTTCATCAGGCACTCTATCTATCAGATCTAGGCCCTTAAATCTATTTCTCACTTCCACTGTATAATCATAAGGGATTTGATTTAGGTCATACCTGAATGGTCTAGTGGTGTTGCCCACTAGACCATTCAGATCATGAACTCCTGATTGCCAAATTCAGACTTAAATCACCAAACAAACACTGTAATAAAATTAAGTGTAATAAATACATGTTATAAAAAAATAAATGTAAATGAGGCAGCTGTATCTAACAAAAGAAGAAGACTATCAGGCTGGATTTGTAAAACTCATCTACTTATCATGCTAATAGCGAAACAATGAAGGCTTGGATAAAAAATTTATGGTACATTCATATCACAGAAAATTTAGCAGTCATTCAGAAGGAACTGGGCTTCCCTGGTAGTTCAGTTAGTAAAGAATTTGCCTGCAATGCAGGAGACCCCAGTTCAATTCCTGGGTTGGGAAGATCCCCTGGAGAAGGGAACGCAATCCACTCCATATTCTTGCCTAGAGAATCCCCATGGACAGAGGAGCCTGGTGGGCTATACTCCATGGGGTTGCAAAGAGTCAGACATGACTGAGAGACTAAGAACAGCACAGCAGAAAGAACTGGATGTGTAAGAATGATGTAGAAAGAAATCCAAAATAAATTAATAGAAAAATATTATAAGAATAACACCTGATAACCCATCTGTATTTTGCAAAAGATATGTGTTGTACAAGTACATATTTGTACACCTGTCTGCATATATAGCTGTATCCATATGTATTTGCTATGTGTGTATATATGTCCAGAGTTACAGCATTGGAGAAGGTGACCTGGTGAGAGCAGTCTGCCCCACAAGGAGTATTTTATCCCTGGCGTTGTTTAGAATTGCTGGTATATGGTGCCAATAAAAAACAGACTGACTTTTAGGAGTCTTCATTATTTTTTACAGTTCTTTCCTAACAATGCACCTCAATCTGCACCTGGGGAGGATCATTCCAATCTCCTTGCTCTTGGAATGTGTGTGTGTGTGTGTGTGTGTGTGTGTGTGTGTGCTCACATGCATGCTTAGTAGTCAGATGATAACAACACACAGTTAATAGTGGTCACACCCAGGAGTGGAATTAGAGGATGTTTGAAGAGCAGATATGAAGAGCATAAAACTCATGAACTTTTCTGTCTTATAAAAAAAGTTTAAATGAGAATATCTCTCTTTATAATACAGCTTTAATTAACAACAAAAATGAGAAGATTATAAAAGAGTTCTACTTGCAAAGAAGGAGTCAATATATTTGAAAGCTCAGCTGAGTTTGGTGCTCCTGCCAGATCTTGCAAAACTGAATACACCCTGGGTGACTTAGTGCTTATATCAAATACAAGAAAACATCCTGGTTCATCTACGTTCCAATACCTACCCCAGTGCCTGGCACACAACAGACATTCAGTAAAGGTGTGTTGGGAGAATTAATAAATTAATCTGGTCAAAAAAGCTTTTTCCTAGCAATGAATTTCAGGAAATGTGCATGAATTGTGTAATGAGTGACACTTTCAAAAAGAGATGTACAAAAGATACAAAAACACTTGCAAAAATGGATCCTTTGCTGTACTAACTCTCAGGACTTACAAAGGCATAACTAACACTCAGTCATCTCTCCTGCTAGACCTTTCTTTAAGGGACTCGAAAGCATTTGTGTGCGGTTTCCTGGAAACCTGAACTAATATACAGATGGTGCTTAGAGGATGGCGTGAAGGTGACATGCAGCATGCCCCTTAGACGGTCTCTTTGAAGTGACAGATGTCTCAAGTGGTCTTTAGCAATTGCTAGGTTGCAGATACCTTCCAGTGGAGTTGCTCTCAAGGGTATGAAGTGCCATGTGTTGCTGCTGCTGTCTAAAGAGTCATCCACTCTCTTTAGACACCTGGTGATCTGGTGGCAGCATCGATGTTGCATTCAGCTGCTAAAAACTAATTAGCTCATTTCTGTGGTAGAAATAAAGCAGGTTCTTTTTCTTCTACGCTGCTAGCAGTTTGCACAGAGAGCCAGACTCACAGAATGGCTAAAACCCAAGATGGATTTCCTTCTGCTTCCCATTCACCTCAGATCCAGTGAGGAAGAAAAGGAAGGGTCCCTAAATAAAGTGGGGAGCTCAGGGTTATAATTTCTCACCCCTCTAGGCACAACGCTCATCCTGATGGTCGGAAGGGGCACTGGTGCCATCTCTACGTTTTATAGCATCCCAGTGGGAGGAAGAGCAGTGGCAGGGACCCAGCGCAGGTCCTGTTCCTTCAGCTGACCCCATGGGAGGGACACTGGGTTTCTTCTCAAATGGGACCAGTTTGGTCCTGCCTCTTGTGGAAGGCTACTTTCAAATATGGCCCTTACAAAACCATGTACATGACTAAAAGACAATCACACAGCAAAACGTCCATCATTGCACTGACACTTCTATTCTAAATGCAGTATCCCAATCCATGTGCAACAACAAGGCACATGCCTAAGGCTACATGCTTTTCCTAGGCTCTAGCACAGGCTGGCAACCAAAAAAGCTTCTTTCATAAAGGGGCATTTTCTTGGCGAGACCCAGGACCTCAGGGAGGTTATTCCAGGGATTCCTATCACATTAATTTCCTCTTGTGGATAATTACAGATTTAATTCATATTTGAATACAGAATGGAGGTTGGCCATAGAGGTGATGGCAGAAAGAACCAACATTTCTGCCCTCAAATGGAACTTAAATCTACAAACACACTTGAAGACAATATTACTCTTGGGAGACCTGTCTTGATGCCATGGGTCTCCCTTCCTGTTCCCCATGCAGGGATCACAGAGGGCCCTGGCCTGGAGAATCCAGGATGTGACTAGATCTTGTTTACAAAGGATGAGGTTGCAATGTGGTCAAAGTTCCTAGACATGAATGGTTTTCTCTCCATATGACAGGTACAAAAATGCACAAGGAAGTCTGGCCACCCAGCTCTCTCTTTTCTTCTTCCCCAAGCTCTCTCATCTGCTGCATTTTCTGTCCCCTGATGTGACTGATGAGTGATCAAATGGCCTGGGTTTCAGAGGAGGGAAAGTTTCCTTTCAGGCCTCCAGCCCAAGCCACAGACTTCCTCATTGGGGTTTCTGGCACATTATGTCATAACCCATGGAACTCTGCATGCCTTTCCTATCATCCTCTGAAACTTCACAGGAAAGGGGAGCTGCTAAATGTAGGGCCTGGAGTCCCCCACCCACAGTGCCTCACAGACACTAGGCGGACTCAAATATTTGTTGAATTAAGAGAGCTTAGAATCTTAGTCACTGAAAAATTAAAGTTCCTGGTGAAAGTGACCTTGATCTCCACAATAATAAAGCATCCGGAATAGCTGCATCAAGGAGAATCCTCTGGAAATCCTATCTTGAGAGAAGGTGGATAAGTTAGATAGAATAGATTCTCCCAGTGTAAAGGATCTATTCACTTAAAGTTCTTTCTAAGCCTGTCCTTTACAAAGTGTGATACATGGGTCCACTCAGGTGTATAAAAGGATTTCATTTGTATGCAAGCAAATATTTTATAATAATTATCTGAATTTGTTTAATGTTAATTAGGAAAATATAAGTAATAAACCAAAAATATGATTTCACAGATACTTGTTTAGGACAAGATTAAGATATTTATGTTTAATTGTTTGAGCTGATTTACAGAAAGAGTTAAATAAATAATAGTTTAACAAAGTCAAAATGATGAAAATGAGTATATGAAAGACTGAAATTAGAGAAACACTGACTACACCCAAGTGCATAATATATGCTCCCTGGCAGATCTGGCAAGAGCAGAGGTGGGAGACCTAGTAACGTCAATAAATACGCTAACAAATACCCTGAATGGAGCTGCCCAGGTGGGGCTAGTGGTAAAGAACCTGCCTGCCAATGCCAGAGATGTAAGAGATGTGGGTTTGATCCCTGGGTCAGGCAGATCCCCTGGAGGAGGGCATGGTGACCCACTCCAGTATTCTTACCTGGAGAATCCCAAGGACAGAGGAGCCTGGTGGGCTACAGTCCGTGGGCCCACAAGGAGTCGGACACAACTGAAGTGACTTGCACAGCACAGAAGCACATACCCTGAATGATCTCATAAACATCACCAATATCTAATAGCTCTGCTGGGTTACATTGAGACTGAATTTATAGTCCTCTAGATGGAATCCTCCTCTTCAGCTTTGCAGAGTGTCTGAAGGAGCATCACTGTGTGTGGGGAAATTGTGGACCTTCTCCAAAGGGCCGGCTTTGCAACCTCGAAGGATTTCCAGGAGTCATCTGGGAGATGTTCCAGGGAGCTGGACTGCCTTGTTTGAACCTGGTCTGAACCCCTAACCCAAAGCTTCTTGTCCTCCATTTTAAAACAGAAGAACTTTTGATATGACACAAAAGAAACACTTTTTAAAGGAATATAATCTACACCTATAACAAGTAGAGCAATAGGAACAAAAGGAAGTCTGCTGAGGCAAATGAAAGAACTAAACAGCCAGTCAGTGCCCTGGGCACCCAAGCAGGCAGAGCTAAGCTCAGGCACCTACAGACTGAGAGTCTTTGCAGCAGGGTGGTCCTCCACAAACCCGGAAAAATAGCCCTCATGGTCCATCTTAAGGCACGACAACCTTGTTTTATTTTTTATTATTTTTTTAATTAGAGGGAAATTACAATGTTGTGATGGTTTCTGCTGTACAACAACACAAATCAGCCATAATTGTACACATATCACCTTCCTCTTGAGCCTCCAACAACATTGTTTTAAAGCAATAATAATTTGAGAAGGCAAAATGCTGTGATGTCAGAGTGAGGGGTGGGATCAGAATTGGGAGCGTGAGGTAGATTCTTGTAGGAACCCTAGTGCCAGGCTAGACCCTGGAGCTAAGATCAGAATGCTTGGGAGCTTAGGTCTATGTGCATGGTCAGGAATGGAAACTCACCCCCACGCCAGCTAGTCGGTGGAGACCTATGTTTCTGTCATGCCCAGGGCCTGCTCTAAGTAAAGCAGACACTGAGTGGCTGCTGGCACACACACTGTGTCAAGAAAAGGTGCTGCCCCAAAAACATGCCAACTAAACCCAAAATCGGGGAAGAAGTTTCTTGAAGATGTTTAAATGCAAGGGGGGATGCAGGGGGAAAGAAGCAGCAGGCAAGATCATCAGCAGGAGGGTCAGTAGACAACTCAGAGATGAGAGAAGCTGAACATCCTGACCTGTATGCAGGTCAGGAAGCAACAGTTACAACTGGACGTGGAACAACAGACTGGTTCCAAATAGGAAAAGGAGTACAGCCTGAAGTCAGGCAGGTTGATTCCTCCAGTTCCATTCTTCTTTCTCAAGATGGCTTTGGCTATTCGAGGTTTTTTGTGTTTCCATACAAATTGTGAAATTATTTGTTCTAGCTCTGTGAAAAACACCACTGGTATCTTGATAGGAATTGCATTGAATCTGTAGATTGCTTTGGGTAGTATACTCATTTTCACTATATTGATTCTTCCGATCCATGAACATGGTATATTTCTCCATCTATTAGTGTCCTCTTTGATTTCTTTCATCAGTGTTTTATAATTTTCTATATATAGGTCTTTAGTTTCTTTAG
>SJXQ01004807.1:43546-60194 GCA_006408695.1 Aepyceros melampus
TCTATGCAGAGTACATCATGAGAAACGCTGGGCTGGAAGAAGCACAAGCTGGAATCAAGATTGCTGGGAGAAATATCAATAACCTCAGATATGCAGATGACACCACCCTTATGGCAGAAAGTGAAGAGGAACTAAAAAGCCTCTTGATAAAAGTGAAAGAGGAGAGTGAAAAAGTTCGCTTAAACCTCAACATTCAGAAAACGAAGATCATGGCATCTGGTCCCATCACTTCATGGCAAATAGATGAGGGAACAGTGGAAACAGTGTCAGACTTTATTTTGGGGGGCTCCCAAATCACTGCAGATGGTGACTGCCGCCATGAAATGAAAAGACGCTTACTCCTTGGAAGGAAAGTTATGTCTAACCTAGATAGCATATTCAAAAGCAGAGACATTACTTTGCCAACAAAGGTCCGTTTAGTCAAGGCTATGGTTTTTCCAGTGATCATGTATGGATGTGAGAGTTGGACTGTGAAGAAAGCTGAGTGCTGAAGAATTGATGCTTTTGAACTGTGGTGTTGGAGAAGACTCTTGAGAGTCCCTTGGACTGCAAGGAGATCCAACCAGTCCATCCTAAAGGAAGTTAGTCCTGGGTGTTCATTGAAACGACTGATGCTGAAGCTGAAACTCCAGTACTTTGGCCACCTTATGCGAAGAGTTGACTCATTAGAAAAGACGCTAATGCTGGGAGGGGTTGGGGGCAGGAGGAGAAGGGGATGACAGAGGATGAGATGGCTGGATGGCATCACGGACTCAATGGACGTGAGTCTGAGTGAACTCCGGGAGTTGGTGATGGACAGGGAGGCATGGCGTGCTGCGATTCATGGGGTCGCAAAGAGTCTGACACGACTGAGTGACTGAACTGAACAGAACGGAACTGAATATCTTGCACAAGAGTCACTGGAACTGGGAGACTCTGTCATAGCCTATGAGAGATGGAGACCAGGCTGCCTACCCCAGAACCGTGGTCTAGATCCTCTGGAGGCCTGGCTGCACACCTGATGAGACATATTCGCCTTCTATTTCCAGTGACCTTCACAATTCATCCCCACTCTGGAGCATGAGTTCATCCTCACATCTGGGGAAGCCTGACTGATTACACAGGGACCCAGGACAGCAAGGCTGGGGAGCGAACCAGATAACCACGGTCAGCTGTCACAGCTGGACCACAGCGGGTGAGGAAGTGGGTAGGAGCCAAAAAGACTGTGGAACTGATGGTCGTTCCAATAGACAGGGAAGGCAGGGGTCAAAAGTGAAGGGCTAGAAGGGAAGTTTCCAAGAAGAGAGTGAAATAAAAAGAACAGACTTGAAGCATTAACTCCAAGGAAGACATTAACAGCCATAACCATGTAGTTAACTCATTCCAGGCAGTATGGTCGCTCTGGTGACCTTGCTCCAGGTTTGGGTAGACGGCCCTTCAGTGTGTCCCATTCAGAATCCTCTCACAACACTTACCACACTGCACTGTCCTGCCAACTTACTCCTCTCTCTCTTATTAGGACAGAGGCTACCTCTTTTTCATCTGAGTATTTTAAGATTTTTTTTTTTGATGAGGGCCATTTTAAAGCCTTTATTGAATCTGTTACAATATTGCCTCTGCTTTATGTTTTGGGTTTTGGGCCATGAGGCACATGGCATCTCAGCTCCCAGACCAATACACCACCTGCCTGGGAAGGCAAAGTCTTAACCACCTGACCTCCAAGGAAGTCTTCATCTAAGCATTACTAATACCTAGTAGAGGGGAAAGAGAGAGAGACAGAGGGGCAGTTGGGGAGGGAGAAAAGAGGGAGAAGGAAAGAGAGCAAGATAGAAAGATGAAGTGAACTTGAACTGAGCTAGCAAAGCTTCACCATAGCCAAATCATTTGGAGCTCCTGAGGGTGCATTACCACAGGGTTTCAACTACATTTCCAAAGTCAGCTCAGGCTTGCTGATGCTTGAGAGTAACTCATGGTGCAAGTAGGGTGCCTTTGCTGAATCCAGTGGCACCCCCTCTACAGCATCAGCCTGCCACTGTTTTCTCTTTCTGTGCAGCCCCACTCGCCTTCTTCTTTGGACCCATTGCCTGCTTGACACGAAAAATGTCCTGTAGGAAATGCAAACACTAATTACATCAATGAAAGAAATCCTTGTCTCAGACATGGAAAGATGAACCACAGAAAAACAATTCAATAATAATTTTCCAGTCCTCTATTTTCAGCTAGAGTTGATTTTCTGCCTGTGCACTGGGTTTCCCAGAGTTCCTGAATGCTTTTACACACCATAAATTCACAGGAAAAAAAAAAAACAACCTCTCGCGAAGTTGGCATTCTGTATTAGAAAAAGTCTGAATTGCTCCTCACCTAACTGAATTGCTTGCCTTGGTTTCTCTTCCAAGGAAATACCTAACTTCAAAGGCCAGTTGCTTTAAGCTCCTGAGTTTTCTTGACTTCTAAACTCTCCCTCAGTTTCCCTCACATCCCAACATTGTATCCTCTTATCTCTGCTTTTCTGCTTCCCCAGCCACTGGCAGGCATCTGCTCACCGGCATGCCAGTCATGACTCAGGGCTCATCATCTCCCCATCCCCCAGACAGGTAGGGCACCCCTGCTGGGAACCCTGCCCTGTGCTCAGGCTGGGAGGTGGGCAAAGAGCAATCAGATGTAGCGCATCGAGCCTCTGGGTCTCCACCGGGCAAATGCCCTTCTCTTCAAGTCCCAGCTCCAAAGTCACCTCCTCAGTGAAGGTGTTTCTCTTCAGACCTGCCTCTTTGCCTCACAGTCCCCTCCTCATATTTCTGTGATAGTGCTTATCCTGTGTTAGGACTTAAGGAAAACAACAAACTAGACCCCTGCCTTCTGATTTTAGAATCGATTGAGAAATACACACAAGTCAGAAAGATGCAGCTGATGATATCAGCTACTTCACATATTGGATGAAGCTGGAGGGAGAGAGCAAAGATCATGCCACCAAATGAGACCCTAATATACCACACACCCCATACGCACACCCGCTAGCAAGCCTGACCATTTACTTGGCCATACTGAGCAGCTGGAGAACTTTGGACCTCTTGCCACAGAGCGTAAATTTGAACCTCAGCTCCGACATTTATGAGCTATATGATAGGGGCACTTGACTTAACTTCTCTGCCTCCTTACTCCTTGAGCTACAAGGTGGAGCTACAGCAGCACCTGACTTCTGGCTTGTGGGAAGCACTGAATGAGGGAAGGCTTGTGTAGCTCCTGGCACAGTGCTTGGCACAGACTCAGGGATCAGAACCACAAACATGCCCATTCCTTTCATGCTGCCCTGCACAGCCCACTGGGTTGTAACTGAGAACTTCTGGTTAGTAAGAGCACAGGCCCTGGAGCCAGAGCCCGAGTTCAAACCCAAATTCAGCCCTAGCCCTGTGGCCCGGGGCCACTCATTTAACCTCTCTGTGAAAACTAAAAGCATTAGTCACTCAGTCGTGTCTGACTCTTTGTGATCCCATGGACTGTAACCCTCCAGGCTCCTCTATCCATAGAATTCCCCAGGCAGGAATACTGGAGTGGGTTGCCATTCCTTTCTCCAGAGAATCTTC
Organism: Aepyceros melampus; assembly: GCA_006408695.1. NCBI lineage: Eukaryota > Metazoa > Chordata > Mammalia > Artiodactyla > Bovidae > Aepyceros > Aepyceros melampus. The sequence continues at coordinate 47,107 of SJXQ01004807.1, forward strand.
CCAACCCAGGAATCAGAACTCAGGTCTCCCCATCGCAGGCAGATTCTGTACTATCTGAGCTACCAGGGAAGCCCCAACCTCTGTGATTTAGTTTTATTATCAGTAAAAAGAGTTATTCTCAGTCTCCCTGGCTGTTTGGGGACTGGTGTTCAAAAATGCAGGCAAAGTACTTGGAACAGCTTTGACACAGAGTATGCAAGATGGGCTAAATATGTTAGTTCAGTTCAGTTCAGTTCAGTCGCTCAGTCGTGTCCAACTCTTTGCGACCCCATGAATCACAGCACGCCAGGCCTCCCTGTCCATCACTAACTCCTGAAGTTCACTCAGACTCACGTCCATTGAGTCAGTGATGCCATCCAGCCATCTCATCCTCGGTCGTCCCCTTCTCCTCCTGTCCCCAATCCCTCCCAGCATCAGAGTCTTCTCCTATGAGTCAACTCTTTGCATGAGGTGGCCAAAGTACTGGAGCTTCAGCTTTAGTATCGTTCCTTCCAAAGAACACCCAGGGCTGATCTTCAGAATGGACTGGTTGGATCTCCTTGCAGTCCAAGGGACTCTCAAGAGTCTTCTCCAACACCACAGTTCAAAAGCATCAATTCTTCAGCGCTCAGCCTTCTTCACAGTCCAACTCTCACATCCATACATGACCACAGGAAAAACCATAGGGTATAAACAAATGTTTGTCTACACTGTGTTGAAGAAGAGAGGGAAAGAGTGTGTGTGGAAGGCCTTCATCCAATGGCTAACATTAGATTCAGACCCTTATATTGTACACATCCCTTATCAGAAAATGCACTTTTCTACCATCACTTCATTTTGCTGCTAGCAAAGGACCACCTTGCACTGCTCACCAGCAGCCTGTGGGGCTTCATGTTCAAGGTCAGAAGGCAGCATGGATAGGGCCAGGCAGACTTGGTCAGACCCCTTGGGCCCCATCCTGGTCCTGCCCTTCCTGGCTGCACACACTTGGGGAAATTTTGGAAGTTCTCTTTGCCTTGGTTTCCTACATCATGCTAAAAAAAAAAAAATGCCATCAATTCTTACCATGGGAGCTTAATAGTAATCTAGGCTTCCCTGCTGGTTCAAGCATGGTAAAGAATCTGCCTGCAATGCGGGAGACCCAGGTTCAATCCCTGAGTGGGGAAGATCCCCTGGAGAAGGAAATGGCAACCCACTCCAGTATTCTTGCTGGAGAATTCCATGGACAGAGAAGCCTGGCAGGCTACAGTCCATGGCATTGCAAAGAGTCAGACACGACTTCCCCTGGCCTCAGTTTCCTTCATCGATAATAGCACCCAGCACATCATGCTGAAAAATGCCATCAATTCTTACTAGCAGTAGCTTAGTTAACTGCCAGTGATTTCACTGGGTTTGCTATTGTTGTCCCTATTTTACAAACAAATGAGCCAAGGCAGCCAGTTGTTGCTGGAGCCATGTCTGGAACTCAGCCTTCTGTTTCATTGCTTATTCCATTAATTCCACTCTGAACGTTAGAATGATTTTTGGGTGTGTATGCACTGCTTGCTGTCATTTTATTTTCCCCTGGTGCATTTTAGAAACAAGGAGGCCAGTATTTCTGGCCAACTCACCTACATTTCAGACCCTCTAGACTTCGCTTGGTTTCCCCCATAAAAATAAAAGTGCAGGGCTCAAAATATTTAGAATGGCGCATTGGAAAATTTCCCCAACAAAAAAGGACCTCATTGTGGAAAACAGGAGCAGGCCTTCAAGTTGGCACTACTCAGACCTAAAGACAAAAACTGGTAATGTCACCACTTTCCTACCCTTCTGAATACAATGTGAAATAAAGAACAAACAGACAAGAAGGCAGCAAGATCCCACTGTTTTATGACTAATGAGAGCACATGACCAATGTTCATGGAGCAGCTTTCATCAAATCCCAAGAGGAACTCCAGCCAGGAAAATATATCCCTTTCTTACCTCCCCCCAGTCTAGAATCTCCTGGTCTATCTCTGCTTCTGGAACTTGAAGTTCAAATCCATTATCTGGTCTCTTCTAAGGAAAAAGAAGTGGTTTTCATGTTTCAACCACAGTAAATTTCATCCCTCTATCTGAGCACATCAACAGCTGCTACTGTCATGCAACCTTCCAGCTGAGTCAAACCCAGGACGATCATAGCTCTCAGTGAGAGCCGGAAGTGGAGGCATCAGTCCTGACTGCTCTCACATCCTCCTGTCGAGAACTTTGAAACTCAACCCACCCTCAGCCAAGTAAGGATCTGAGGCTAAGCAGGATGGGTCCCTCCTTCAAAGCTCACAGAAAGCATTCTAACTGCAAGTTCTGAGGGGCTCACAGGAGCTAAAGAAAGCACAGTGATAATAAAAAGCTATTCACAGTGCACTTACTTAAGCAGCAGGAGGTAGGCTAAGTGCTTTAATATACATTATCTAATTTACACCCAATCTCAACCTGTGACATAGTTTCCCATCTATGTCTGAGAAAACTCAGACTTAGAGAAAAAGTCACTTGCCCAAGGTGGCCCAAGCAGCAAAGGGCAGGGCTGGGATCTGAAGGAGGGTCTGCTCTGCCTCCAAAGCGCACCATTTCCCCATTGCATTGCAAGTCCTAAGGTGTGTCATCCGCCAGAGGGGTCAGATAGCTGGAGAATCATTCACCCAGCAGACACTTTACTGAGCATCTACATCATGTCAGACACTGTGCTAATTCCAAGGGGTACAAAGGTGACAGCAGGCTTCTATTCTACTAAAGACACACAAGGAAATAAGACTCCAATGACGCGCATTCCTCGAAAACAGACAATTGAACCCTCAAACGGGTTTTGGGAAATCCAGGAATAAGAGAGGCTGGTGCTGACTTGCTACCTGGAGTTCTAGAACCCTGGAAAACCATGCAGATGAATCCACGGATGACCAATCACTGTGCAAGGTGTCCAGACCACTGGTCCTGGGGTCAACCTTCTGGAGTTCTGTAGAGCCCAGCAGCTGCAGGAACAGCAGACAAATCCTCCCAGGTTCCAGGGGAGGAGCTTGATGAGAACCACAGTCAGGAAGATGAGATGCAGCTAGAGATGGTAGCCTAGCCCTGAGACATGGACCCAGGCTGCTGCAGCACATCCCGGTGGGGTCTTCACCAGGAGCCAACAGTCAAAACCAGACAGCACTGTGGAATGCAGATGCCAGCTCAGAGTGACCACAAACCCTGCCCCATTAATGCCACATCACTATGATGTCCCCCAAAAGGAGCAGTCTTGCCTTGCCAAGGAGAGGGAGGGACAGAGAAATACTTCATCTGATTGAACGCAAACTCAAGAAAACTGAGAAATCACTGAAATTCCCTGAGTTGACCTGGGCGTGACTAGATTGAGCTTCCTGCATCAGTCACTGTGGCGACTGGAGGTAGAAACTCAGTAAAGCTAAAGGATAATTTACATCTCTGCACATCAGTCAGTTCAGTTCAGTCGCTCAGTCGTGTCTGACTCTTTGCGACCCCATGAATCGCAGTACGCCAGGCTTCCCTGTCCATCACCAACTCCCAGAGTTCACTCAGACTCACATCCATTGAGTCCATGATGCCATCCAGCCATCTCATCCTCGGTCGTCCCCTTCTCCTTCTGCCCCCAATCCCTCCCAGCATCAGGGTCTTTTCCAATGAGTCAGCTCTTCACATGAGGTGGCCAAAGTACTGGAGCTTCAGTTTTAGCATCATTCCTTCCAAAGAAATCCCAGGGTTGATCTCCTTCAGAATGGACTGGTTGGATCTCCTTGCAGTCCAAGGGACTCTCAAGAGTCTTCTCCAACACCACAGTTCAAAAAAAATGATCTCTGTTCGTTTTCAAGGCAAACCATTCAGTATCATGGTAATCCAAGTCTATGCCCCGACCAGTAAAGCTAAAGAAGCTGAAGTTGAACGGTTCTATGAAGACCTACAAGACTTTCTAAAACTAACACCCAAAAGAGATGTCCTTTTCACTATAGGGGACTAGAATGCAAAAGTAGGAAGTCAAGAAACACCTGGAATAACAGGCAAATTTGGCCTTGGGATACAGAATGAAGCAAGGCAAAAGCTAATAGAGTTCTGCCAAGAGAATGCACTGGTCATAGCAAACACCCTCTTCCAACAACACAAGAGAAGACTCTACACATGGACATCACCAGATGGGCAACACCGAAATCAGATTGATTATATTCTTTGCACCCAAAGACAGAGAAACTCTATACAGTCAGCAAAAACAAGACCAGGAGCTGACTGTGGCTCAGGTCATGAACTCCTTATTGCCAAATTCAGACTTAAATTGAAGAAAGTAGGGAAAACCACTAGACCATTCAGGTATGACCTAAATCAAATCCCTTATGACTATACAGTGGAAGTAAGAAATAGATTTAAGGGNGCAAAAACAAGACCAGGAGCTGACTGTGGCTCAGGTCATGAACTCCTTATTGCCAAATTCAGACTTAAATTGAAGAAAGTAGGGAAAACCACTAGACCATTCAGGTATGACCTAAATCAAATCCCTTATGACTATACAGTGGAAGTAAGAAATAGATTTAAGGGTCTAGATCTGATAGACAGAGTGCCTGATGAACTCTGGACGGAGGCTTGTGACATTGTACAGGAGGCAGGGATCAAGATCATCCCCAAGAAAAAAAAATGCAAATAAGCAACATGGCTGTCTGAGGAAGCCTTACAAAATAGCTGTGAATAGAAGGGAAGTGAAAAGCAAAGGGGAAAAGGAAAGATATACCCATTTGAATGCAGAGTTCCAAAGAATAGCAAGGAGAGAAACGAAAGCCTTCCTCAGTGATCAATGTAAAGAAATAGAGGAAAAGAACAGAATGGGAAAGACTAGAGATCTCTTCAAGAAAATTAGAGATACCAAGGGAACATTTCATGCAAAGATGGGCTCGATAAAGGACAGAAATGGTCTGGACCTAACAGAAGCAGAAGACATTAAGAAGAGGTGGCAAGAATACACGGAAGAACTGTACAAAAAAGATCTTCACGACCCAGATAATCACGATGGTGTGATCGCTCACCTAGAGCCAGACATCCTGGAGTGTGAAGTCAAGTGGGCCTTAGGAAGCATCACTACAAACAAAACTAGTGGAGGTGATGGAATTCCAGTTGAGCTATTTCAGATCCTGAAAGATGATGCTGTGAAAGGGCTGCACTCAATATGCCAGCAAATTTGGAAAACTCAGCAATGGCCACAGGACTGGAAAAGGTCAGTTTTCATTCCAATCCCCAAAGAAAGGCAATGCCAAAGAATGCTCAAACTACTGCACAATTGCACTCATCTCATACGCTAGTAAAGTAATGCTTAAAATATTTCACCCTGCTTATTTAACTTATATGCAGAGTACATCATGTGAAATGCCGGAATGGATGAAATTCAAGCTGGAATCAAGATTGTCGGGAGAAATATCAATAACCTCAGATACACTGATGACACCGCTCTTATGGCAGAAAGGGAAGAGGAATTGAAGAGCTGTTTGATAAAAGTGAAAGAAGTGAGTGAAAAAGTTGGCTTAAAGCTCAACATTCAGAAAACGAAGATCATGGCATCTGGTCCCATCACTTCATGGCAAATAGATGGGGAAACAATGGAAACAGTGACAGACTTTATTTTTGGGGGGATCCAAAATCACTGCAGATGGTGACTGCAGCCATGAAATCAAAAGACACTTGCTCCTTGGAAGAAAAGCTATGACCAACGTAGACAGCATATTAAAAAGCAGAGACATTACCTTGCCGACCAATTCCCATCTAGTCAAAGCAATGGTTTTTCCAGTAGTCATGTATGGATGTGAGAGTTGGATTATAAAGAAAGCTGAGTGCTGAAGAATTGATGCTTTTGAAGTGTGGTGTTGGAGAAGATGCTTGAGAGTCCCTTGGACTGCAAGGAGATCCAACCAGTCCATCCTAAAGGAAATCAGCCCTGAATACTCATTGGAAGACTGATGCTGAAGCTGAAGCTCCAATACCTTGACCACTTGATGAAAAGAACTGACTCATTGGGAAACACCCTCATGCTGGGAAAGATTGAAGGCAGATGGAGTAGGGGACAACAGAGGATGAGATGGTTAGATGGCATCACCAACTTGCTGGGCATGAGTTTCAGTGAGCTCCAGGAGTTGGTGATGGACAGGGAAGCCTGGCGTGCTGAAGTCCATGAGTTGGTCGCCAAGAGTTGGACACAACTGAGTGACTGAATTGAACCAAACTGAATTAAATGTCTCAGTAGAGTAATGGAACTAGGTACTCTCATAACTTGTTGGTGATAGTAAACATCACATTTATTTTGTTTAACCACTGAATTGTACACTTTATTTTATATACTTTAGCTTTTGGCCAAGCCTTGGGGCATGTGAGATCTTAGTTCCCCAACCAGGGATCCAACTTGCACCCCCTGCTTTGGAAGGGTGGAGTCAACCACTGTACCTCCAGGGAAGTCCTATAAACATCACTTCTGGATGAATGGAAATACAGGATAAGCAAGAGTCATATAAAATGTATATATCCATTGACCTAAAAGTTCTACTCCTATGAAACTGTCATAAGGAAATTAGCAATAATATGCACAAGATGTTCACAGCTGAGTACATATAATTTGAACAGCTATATGACCACAGAAGAGTAGTGTGTGTTCAGTCGCTCAGTCCTGTCTGACTCTGCTTCCCCATAGACTATGGCCCACCAGGCTCTTCTGTCCATGGAATTTTCCAGGAAAGAATACTGGAGTGGGCTGCTATTTCCTATGCCAGGGGGTCTTCCCAACCCAGGATTGAATTTTGCAACTCCTGCATTGGCAGGCGGATTCTTTACTGGTAGCATCACCTGGGAAGCCCCACACAAGAGTGTTGTTCAGTTGCTCAGTCGTCCCCTTATTCTCCTTCCTTCAATTTTTCCCAGCATACAGGTCTTTTCCAATGAGTCAGCTGTTTGCATCAGGTGGCCAGAGTATTGGAACTTCAGCACAGTCCTTTCAAAGACTATTCAAGGTTTATTTCCTTTAGGATTCAACAGAAGAGTAAACACACCTTTAAAGATTATATGATTAAAAAATGGGAAACTATACAAGATTAACTGCTAAATTAAAAAGAAAAAGACTAGGAACAAGTATGAATTGGAAGGATGAGCTATTCTCAAGTCCCTGATTAAAACAGTTCAGTGCTCTTTTCTGTTGTTCTTAAAATAAATTTTAAAATCCTTAGCCTCCACAGTCTGTCTAAGTCAGTAAGTAAGTAAGTAAAGTCACTCAGTCATGTCTGACTCTTTGTGACCCCTTGGACTGCAGCCCACCAGGCTCCTCAGTCCATGAGATTCTCCAAGCAAGAATACTGGAGTGGGTTGTCATTTCCTTCTCCAGGGGATCTTCCCCACCCAGGGATCGAACCTGGGTCTCCCGCATTGGAGGCAGACGCTTTAACCTCTGAGCCACCAGAGTCTGTCTAGTCCTTGCCTTAAAGTCCATCTTATCATCCACCACATTCCTCCTTTCCTGTCACCTTAGCCTTCTTACCAGTCCCAGAACATGGGTAAGCAAACTTTTTCTGTAAAAGTACAGAGAATAAATATCTTAAGCTTTACAAAGGTGCCCGCAGAACTATTCAATGGGGCAACTATTCAACTCTGCAATTGTGCACAAAAGCAACCATGGTCATTATGTATATGAAGCAACTTAGCATGCATGCATTATATCTCTGAGCCTTACAAGAGAGCCAATAAATCTTTGCTCAATAAAGCTTTCCTGAATGAATGAGTGGATGAATGAATGATATATACCAGATGGTTATCTTTGAGTAGTAGGATTACGGGTGATTTTCAGTTTTCTTCTTTTTGCCTAAATATGTTTTCTGTCTTCTAAACTGCATTCAAATTGCTTTCATAATTAGGAAAATAAAGACAGAAAATGCAAACTTTTGAAACATCATAAAGCAATGCATCAATCAATGTGAAATGATCATGTAGGAATAAGACACTGAATAAATTCATGACCGAATGGGTGGAGCTACTCTACAGGGTCTCCCCAGAAGTGGTTTTCAAGCCAGGTCTTCAAAGTGATTGTTGTATATAAATTGGTAAAGGGGTAAATGAGGACACAGCAGGTGAGGTGACTAGGATGTACAAGGTCATAAAAGTAGGAATTAACACTTGCTTCTGTAATGTTACACGAACATGGAAATGGAAAATCACAAAACCAAAAAATTTCGATGAGACCAAAAACAAACAGCATACAGGAGGGTTAATGGTTTCCACTAAACTTTTCCCCTTTTCTGTTCTGCATCTTGCTTTTGAAAGTGTACAAAACGGCAAAACCCTGAGTGTCCCTGATGCACTTTCTAAAGAATCCAAGATAGTTCACATTTCCAATCAAACTTGAATGCTCTAGCTTAGCTGGGGCGCATGGAGACGTATGTTCCCACCTGGGTGACCCATAAAATGAAATCTCTCACTAGAGAGCACTAGTGATAATTAAGCTACTTTTATAAAGTGTACTGGAATGACATTTTCCCACAGAGTGGCTTCAGGTTCCTCTCAGCTCCTTGAATTTCAGTTCTTACTCTTTATCTATCAAAAAGAATCACTCCCAGCTAAGAATGCAACAAACATTTTGACCAAGCACTTATCTGCACAACCACAAAACCAATATCATCAGTTAGGGGAAAACAATTTCCTCTGGCAAGTAGAGACAGCCTAATTGCTTAATCTGACAGGTTATTAATGGTTCAAGCCAACCAGAAGCATAATGGATATGGATAGCCACTGGCAGGTTGGATGTTTGATGCATACAGTATTGCTGGAAATTACTTACATCAAGGGTTGCAACCGACCATTAGAGTAAACTGTCCAATCTCCGTAGGTTTCATTAAACAGTTCTATCAACTTGATAAAGTAGAAAGTCGGAAAGTTAGCCCATTAACCATAGCTCTAGAAAAAAAAAAAAAGGGCTAACAAGGTGAGGATATTTACAGTATTTATGTTCCAAATCAAAGTGAAAATAGATCTCCTCGGCAAAATGTATTCTGGGTGTAGGGGACAGTTTTTCAGCTCCTTTCTATTTGGATGGTGGGGGAACAAGGCCTAGACTGAGCCATTATCTGGAAATGACTGTGATTTGGAGGGAGCTGACAGTGGCATTGAGTTTAGTGTTCCAGGATATTAAGGGCATAATTCATTACTCACTAGGCTCTTCTGGAGAAAAAAGCTGAGTCCCAGCCAAAGCAGGCACGGTTTCCTCATGCCCCATCTCCCCTTTACAGAGATGGGCTAACATGTGGAAAGAAACTTCAACTGCCCCCACCAACTCCCCAGTGGGGGCTGAAAGCAGCCCTGAGCCCCACATGGGTGGAGGGGACTCTGAAGAGGCATAGGGATCCCAAGAGTCATGGCGGAGCTTGTTGTTGTTGTCTGACTCTCTGCAACCCCATAGACTGCAGCACGCCAGGCCTCCCTGTCCCTCACCATCTTCCAGAGTTTGCCCAAGTTCATGTCCATTGAGTTGGTGATGCCATCTAACCATCTCATCCTCTGACACCCTCTTCATGGCAGAGCTATCACAGAGGAAATAACTCACAGCACCCTGGGAGTGCCAACCTACAATCTTCCTTCTCATACATTAATAAACCTCTTCCCTGAGCAATAACAAAAGACTGGCAAGTCTTACAGATTAAGCTGGATAAAAAAAGAGAAATAGCTCTATTAAGCACAATGGAATAGCAGAGAGACTAAGAACCAGAACAGCAAAAAGAGCAACAATGAAAAGAAGCCCTCTTTTCTCTTAGGGAGGCCTAGAGAGGGTTTGAGAGCAGTGATGGCGAAACCTAGCAAGGCTACTGCTATAATCCCCCAAGACAGATGACGTGAACCTGAACTAGAACAGTGGCAAAGGAAGTGCAGATGGAGAAGAGGGGATGGGAATAAGAGATGTTTAAGGGAGCAAAAGCGTCTGCCTCCAATGCGGGAGACCCGGGTTCAATCCCTGGGTCAGGAAGATCCCCTGGAGAAGGAAATGGCAACCCATTCCTGTATTCTTGCTTGGAAATCTCATGGACTGAGGAGCCTGGTGGGCTGCAGTCCATGGGGTCACAAAGAGTCGGACATGACTGAGTGACTTTACTTACTTACTTACTTACTTACTTAAGGGAGCAGAACCAACAGGACTTAGGTACTCATTGAGTAGCAGGGCAGTGAGGGAGGAATCTGGGATTGTGATGCTAACACACATAACACACAATCCTTCAAATAAAATGGAGTTAATATTTATAAGGCACTTGGAACAGTGTCTGCCACATAAGAAGAGTTATATAGGTGCTGGCTATGATCACTGTTATTTTTGCAGCCAAGTTGGAAGTGTGAAATGCCAGACTAACTAGGATGTGGCAGAAGTTCCACATTCAAGAAGAAACTCTACAGGTCTGTGATGTCAACAGTTTGCACTGAGCCAGCCTCCTATAACTGTCCTCCCTGACAATCGAGTGACTAGCTGTGGATTGGGCTTCCCTAATGGCTCAGTCGATAAAGAATCCACCTGCAACACAGGAGACCTGAGTTCAATCCCTGGGTGGGGAAGATCCCCTGGAGGAAGGCATGGCAACCCACTCCAGTATTCTTGCCTGGAGAATCCCCATGAACAGAGGAGGCTGGCGGGCTGCAGTCCATAGAGTCACAAAGAGTCAGGCACAACTGAGTGATTCAGCACAGCACAGCACAGCATAGCTGTGGATTGGGCTGTTGCTGGTGTAACACCACTAACCAACATCATTACACTCTCTTCTGCTGCTGCTGCTAAGTCGCTTCAGTCATGTTCGACTGTGCAACCCCATAGACGGCAGTCCACCAGGCTCCCCTGTCCCTGGGGTTCTCCAGGCAAGAACATTGAAGTGGGTTGCCATTTCCTTCTCCAATGCATGAAAGTGAAAAGTGAAAGTGAAGTTGCTCAGTCGGGTCCGACTCTTAGCGACCCCATGGACTGCAGCCCACCAGGCTCCTCCGTCCATGGGGTTTTCCAGGCAAGAGTACTGGAGTGGGGTGCCATTGCCTTCTCCAATTACACTCTCTACCTGAACCAAAAGCTTCCCTGGTAGCTCAGCTGGTAAAGAATCCGCCTGCAATGTAGGAAACTGATTCCTGGGTCAGAAAGATCTTCTGGAGAAGAGATAGGCTACCCACTCCAGTATTTTGGGGCTTTCCTGGCGGCTCAGATTGTAAAGAACCTACCTGCAATGCGAGAGACCTGGGTATGATCCTTGGGCTGGCAAGATCCCCTGGAGGAAGGCATGGCAACCCACTCCAGTATTCTTGCCTGGAGAATTCCCATGGACAGAGGAGCCTGTTGGGCTACAGTCCATGGGGTCACAAAGAGTCGGACACAACTAAGTGACTAAGCACAGCACAGCACCTAGAAACAAGTGCTTTTACATGTCATTTCATCTGACCCTCAGAAGAACACCAGGAGGTTGCCGGAAGTGTGGTGCTGGCTCATCACATCACCATGTTTGGTGCTTTCTGCAGTTCCAACTCGGGCTCTGTAGGCAACACTATTACTTTTTCCCCTCATTATCCCCCAAGGAACTTGGAAGGTTGTTTCAGGTGGTCATTATGGCATCTGTGCATGCTCAGTTGCTCAGTCGAGTTCAACTCTGCAGCCCCATGGACTGTAGCCCTCCAGTCTCTCCGTCCTTGGGATTTCCCAGGCAAGAATACTAGAGCAGGTTGCCATTTCCTCCTCCAAGGGAACTTTAATCCCAACTCAGGGATTAAACCCACATCTCCTGCATTGGCAGGCAGATTCTTTACCACCGAGCCACCTGAGAAGGCATCATGGCAGCAGGGTTTAAACTACTGGCTCTGGAAACCAATGACCTGGACTTGAAGCCCAGTTCCACCACTGTGTGACCTTGAGAAGCTAGTTCATCTCTCCAAGCCTCAGATACCTCATCTGTAAAATGGGAGTAATAACAATGCTTTCCTCAGAGGGATTCTGGGAGGATCAAGGGAAATGATGCACATAAGACCCTTAACACAGGGTCTGGCTCCACACGCAAGAAATGAGAGTTATACATAGTACTGCTTGAATGTATGGAACATGATTAATAGAAAAGAGTTTCAAATAGCAAAGGCAAGAGTTATGGTGTAAAACCACAGAGATATTTTTCCATCAGGAAGATAGTTAGAACAGCCTGTACACGGAAAGAGATTTGCACCACTGTAGGCCTAGTTCCAGGAAAGGAGCAGAGAGCTATCTCTGAGGGTGAAGAGGAAAAGATATGAGGGAAGAACAGCCCAAAATAGATTCAGGAAGCTGTTGCTTGGCCTGGAAACCTGAAAACTCCGAAATCAGCTCCTCTGAATATTATTTCCCGATTCAAAAATGTGAGCTCGATTACGTTAGGATCAAAAAACTCTGGCATGAGCTGCAAACAGCTGGGCTCTTGCTATAAATTCCCTGCTGTGACCAAAGCATAATGAAGTCGGGGCTTTTTCATGTGCATTTATTTTTAACCCACAAGAGAAAAATATAGCTTTAGAAAGTGAAGAAATGCAACTGCCCATGTTAGACTCTATTTAAATCTATTTCAACCAGAAATGGCACGCTCTTGCCAGTCAAACCTAAATGACTTTGCAAGCATCCCAGTCATGCCTAAAGGGGGCATACAGGCTTAGCAAAAACCAGATTGCAGCCGTGAAAGGCCAGAAGTGTCCACTTCTCTCCTTCAAACCCTGAGTCCAGGCTGTTTACCACCACCTTTCTGCAGTGCTCTGAAGAGGCCCTCAAATAGCTCGCCAGGGGGCAGCTGGGCTTGGCAGGCAAGGAAAGACACTAAGTATCAATAAATGCATCTTCTGCCTCACTCCATAGAATCCCTTGGTAGCTGCCAAGATAGAATTGTTGAGGATTCGCATCTTTTAATCTGGTATCTTTCTGGATCACAAAGGATCTATCAATGAGCCGTAAGTGTTGAGGCATGCTCTGGCTCTGGGAGGACAGGGAAGGACGAGAACAGATCCCAAAACAGTGGCACAGCACTGCTTTCAACTTGCGGAAGGACTTAAACAAATGGGCCATTTAAAACCAACTGCCTGAGATTCCCTGGTGGTCTCTGCAA